>JANAVB010006389.1:10923960-11523960 GCA_029216955.1 Iris pallida | reverse complement strand
AGGAATCCCTTATTGTATATTTCCAGGATAACTTGGAACTTACAGTTAGCAAGCCGTAGTAGTTGTATTGTCGTTTAAATTGATTTGTTTGTGTAATGTACCTACTCTGTTAAACTACTGAGATGATCAGAATGTCAGGACATGACGGGTCAACTTCTGTCCTTGTTTGGTTGGAAAGTTGGTTTGAAGTGTCGTGATGTTGTTTGAATCCCAGTTGCAAGCGGAGACTTATTTATCATATTCTTAACTCTTACCACTGGTTCAAATTCTTCATGTCGTGCTTCCTTTGTGGTACTTGCTATTTGAGGTCTAACCTCTCTGGTTTTGCATGGCCAGATTTAGAGCCAGCTCCCGAGGACTCAGCTTACTTCCACCTCCAAGATGGTCAATACTAGAAGGATAATCGCAGGAGGACACAAGTAGGTTTCTTGCTTCCCTGTTCATTTTACTACTTACGTTACATTTTACCGCTTGGCACCGACATGTTAGTCGGACTGTCTTGCGCTTACATTACATAATTGTAAATAAGTCAGACTGCAGCTGATAACGATTGTGTATACCTTGTCATATCATCTGTCTATGTTTTGTAAAGCCAGATCACAAGAACATTTTGACTGAGCGTTTGGGACGCCTTACTGCTTTATCTTACATGTTCTCTATTACTGCTTCTTGTTTGAATGATTGAGACAATAGATGTTGTGTAACCCTAGTAAGAATTTCATATAGTATGCACCCCCTCATCTTTTATACAATATTGAACGTATTATACGATATTCATCTACCCGTAATACGTAGCTGGCTGAGTCATTCCCCCGCTCTCCGGTATTCTGGTTCTGGGACATGACAAGGTTTTAGTGGTGGCCCATGCAGGTTTGATTTCAGACTTGTGGGGTGTTTTAATTTATAGGATGTCTCAATCACACATGTTTCCTCTTGATCTCATGATTCGTTACTCTCGACCCTAGCTTGACATTCCGGTATCCTTTGACTTCATTGTTCTTTTCTGTCCGATCGTTTGATTGCTCTCTTGTCCCTTTTCTTAGGGACACCTCATCCGCATCTGTCAGAGATGGACAACAACAACAAGGGCAACACAAACAACATGACCATGTTGGTCAGCAACAAAGGCCAGTACTACCTCAAGAGACCATCCAAGAAGAGGTGATAATGGAACCAACAGCTGGACCGCAGTATCCGGAGGTTCCAACACTACCAACAGTTCCGCCTACCCCTATGGCAGTAGACACACCAGCCCTTCTAGAAATCATAACAGGGATGATGGCTACTCAGCAACATCATATGTTGGCCCAGCAACACATGCACACTCAGATGCAAGAGCAGAATGTATTGCTCAACCAAGGATTGCAAACGGCTTTGAAAAGAGGAGTGAGGACTGACTCAGGGGCGTCAACCAGGTTCTGCAAGTACAACCCCCATTATTTCGAGGGCACAAAAGATGCCATTTCAGCAGATGCATGGCTTAAGAACATCGAGGCTATTCTGACAGCGGCTAAGGTATCGACGGAAGAACGTGTGGATCACGTGAAGCTGTTACTTCAGGACCTCGCACGTGATTGGTAGGAATCAGAAGAAGTGGGCATCAGATGTCCTATAGCTTGGGATGATTTTACTGCAAGGTTCAAGACGAAGTACTATGGAGTTCTGGCACAGTTCGAGCTACAGCAGAAGTTTATCAACCTCAAGCAGGTCGACAAGACAGTGGATGCTTATGCAGCATAGTTCTGCAGACTAAGTAGGTTTGCCCCAGAGATGGTAGCAATGGAGAGCCAGAGGGCTATGAGATTTCGGCAAGGATTCCATCTTGAACTCTTACAATTGATAGAGGGGCACAACTACCAGACTTTCGATGATGTATTGACGGCAACTCGTAGGCATGAGATCACAATCCAAAGGATCACATCAAGGACTGAAGGTCAGAAGAGATCTCACAATCAGATTAAAGGAGGAGGGGGAGTAGCGCCCTGAATAACAGCACCATCTCCTGGCGATCGTATTCACGATATGGCGATACGAGGGCCAGCACCACCAACAAGACAGCAGCAGCAGCAGCAGAGAAAGAACCAGCAACCCCCAGTGGGCTACACCTATTGTGGTAAGGCAGGGCACACTAGAGATGTGTGTCGGGCATTGAACGGACAGTATTTGATATGTGGAAGTCCAGATCATCGGGTTTCCACCTGTCCCATGAATTCGAGGTCAGGAGGACGAGGACCAGAGTAACAATTTTTTGTGCTGCCAGCACCAGGGGCAGGCTAGTATCAAGGACCAGCGGTAGCAGTGAGACCGCTGGCACAACGCCCATTGATGTCACAGGCTCAGATGTTTTGGCAGCAGGGACCGCTGATGCAGCAACAACAACAACGACCACCCCAGCATTACAAAGGTAGGGGCCAGCAGCAACACCAGGCTAGGCCGCAGCATGGGAACCAACAAGGAGGTCGAGGGCAGGCATTCAATCTGTCCTTGGAAGAAGCATTGGCATCGGGAGATATTGTGGCAGGTAACATTTTCGTCGCCTCATATCCTGCAGTAGCATTGTTTGATTCGGGAGCATCACACTCATTTATATCTGCATAATTTACGAAACGACTAGGAATAGAATTTGAGACATTGCCATGGAGGTTGAATATACTCACTGGTAATAGGCTCGTAGGAGTTAGTAAAGTTATTCTAGCGTGTAGAGTTGTAGCGGACGTCCCTTACCCGCCAGATTGATAGAATTTCCTATGAGAAATTTCGACGTTATCTTAGGCATGGACTGGCTGAAAGGCAGTCATACGATAATAGATTGTCGTAGATGGAGTATATCTTTTAATATCCTAGGCATAGAGCGGTTCACCTTAGATCAGGGGCAACTCAACAAGAAGAAGGAATAGTAGCGGCAATGGAAGAAGTTTAAGTCCCAAAGGTAGTTGAAGAGTTCATTGATGTATTTTTCGAAGAACTTCCTGGTCTACCACCAGTTAAGGATATTGAGTTCAATATAGAATTGGCACCTGAAACTAAACCGATATCAGATCGAGTTTACAGAATGGCAGATTCAGAGCAGGCCAAGGTTTATCAGCACATAGAGGAACTGAAGGCGAAGAAATTCATTCGAGTTAGCGAATCACCATGGGCAGCACCAGTGGTACTTGTAGGGAAGAAGGATGGGTCATCAAGATTATGCATTGATTACAGAAAGCTCAATGCGGCAATAGTAAGGAACAAGTACCCACTACCAAGGATCGATGACTTGTTTGATCAATTGAGTAGAGAAAGGGTTTTCTCCAAGATAGATCTTCGATCAGGGTATCATCAAGTGAGAGTTCGGAAAGAGGATATTCCCAAGACGACATTCAGGTCAAACTACGGGCATTATGAATTCTTAGTAATGCTGTTTGGTTTGACCAATGCTCCAGCAATATTTATGGATTTTGTGAACCACATCTTTATGCCGTACTTAGATCAATTTGTCGTTGTGTTCCTCGACGACATTCTCGTATACTTAGCTAGTGATGAAGAGCACGAAGATCATCTCAAGAAAGTGTTACAGGTTCTGAGAGAGAACCAGTTGTACTCCAAGCTCAGCAAGTATGAGTTTTGGACGGATCGCATTTCATTCTTGGGGCACATTATATCTAGGGCTGGAGTAGCAGTGGATCCCAAGAAAGTAGAAGCAGTAGAGAGTTGGCCAATACCTAAGACCGTAGCAGATGTGCGAAGTTTCTTGGGATTGGCAGGATATTATAGAAGGTTCGTATCATACTTTGTAAGACTCTCAGCACCCGTGACCCGCTTGACACGGAAGGATGTGCCATTCATTTGGTCGGTAGAGTGCCAGACATTATTTAAGAACTTAAAGCAGAAGTTGATCACGACACCTATTCTTACATTACCTGTTAGACCCGGAGGTTTTACTGTATATTGTGATACGTCAGGAAGGGGATTTGGGTGTGTCCTAATACAACATGGGAAGGTGATAGCGTATGCATCTAGGTAACTTAGAGACCACGAGAAGAATTATTCGACTCATAACTTGGAGTTGGCATCAGTAGTATTTGCTTTGAAGCTATGAAGGCATTATTTGTACGGTGATCGAGTGGACATGTACACAGACCACAAGAGTCTAAAGTACATCTTTACTCAGAAGGAACTAAACATGAGACAGAAAAGATGGTTAGAGTTGATCAAGGATTACGACGTAGAGCTTCAGTATCATCCAGGCAAGGCTGATGTGGTAGCAGACGCTCTTAGCAGGAGAGGCAGCGCATTTATGTTGACATCACAAAAACATATCTTAGAAGACCTTCAAGAGATAGACATCGAGGTTATACTTCCTAGTGATATCGAAATTCTGGAAAGTCTACAAGTTTAATCCGACTTGGTAGACAGGATCAAGGCAGCTCAAGCACAGGACCCAAGGATTCAGAAGTTTAGGACAGAATGTGAGTCAGGACTCAGGAAGGAGATGAAAATTCACGAAGATGGTACACTTAGATTTGGATCACGTCTATGTGTGCCTAGTGGAGATATCAGACATGAGGTTATGACAGAAGCTCACAGTTCTCAGTATTCTATACACCCTGGAGGGACCAAAATGTACGAAGATATCAAGCAGCACTTCTGGTGGAACGGAATAAAGAGGGAGATAGCTAGATTCGTTTCTCGTTGCTTAGTATGTCAGCAAGTGAAGGCAGAACAACAAAGGCATGTTGGATTATTACAACCGCTTCCTATCCCGAAATGGAAGTGGGAGCATATCACAATGGACTTTATGACCGGTTTACCGAGATCACCAAGTGGTAAGGATGCTATTTGGGTGATAGTGGATTGGCTTACAAAGGTGGCACATTTTCTTCCTTTTAGAGAAGGGCAATCTATAGAGAAGTTGGCAGAGTTGTATATGCAGCAGATAGTCAGACAGCATGGGGTCCCTGTCAGTATTGTATCAGATAGAGATACACGTTTTACATCACATTTTTGGAAGAGTCTACATCATAGCCTAGGTACCAAGTTAAGATTTAGTACGGCCTACTATTCACAGACAGACGGACAATCAGAAAGAACAATTCAGACCTTAGAAGATATATTACGAGCTTGCACCCTAGATTTTGGAGGATCTTGGGAGAATCACCTGTACTTAGTCGAATTCTCGTACAACAACAGTTATCAAGCCAGTATCCAAATGGCGCCATTCGAAGCACTATATGGTAAAAAGTGTAGGTCGCCACTGGCTTGGGATAATATCAGGAAGAGGAAGATGTTAGGCCCAGAGATGATTGTTCAAACGGTTGAAGTGGTTAAGGAGATTAGAGAGCGACTTTGAGTTGCACAAGATCGGTAGCGTCATTGGGCAGACCAACATCGTAGGCCGCTAGAATTTTTTGTTTGGGACCACGTGTTCTTGCGGATCTCACCTACCCGTGGGGTCATTAGAATTGGCGTTCGCACGAAGTTGAGTCCACGATACGTAGTCCCATTTGCTATCCTCGATAGGGTAGGCGATGTTGCTTATCGTTTGTCCCTTCCACCTTCGTTACGAGAGGTGCATGATGTATTTCATGTATCTCAGTTACGTAGGTATGTATCAGACCCAAACCATATCCTCGATCATTCTGAACTAGTTATGGGTACCAACCTGTCTTACGAGGAGAAGCCTGTGTCCATCTTGGACCGAAGGGAGAAGATCCTCAAGAATCGAACAATTAGCCTTGTTCGAGTTGCTTGGGGTCATCACTCCTTAGGAGAGTCAACGTGGGAACGTGAGGATGATATCCGATCACAGTATCCGCACCTATTTGACTCACAAGATATATTTCTTTCCGTGTACCTTGATTGTCTTGATTCCTCATGCTTATCACCCTATGAGTAGAAATTGCTTGATATCGTAGATTCATAAATATATATATATACATATATATATATATCTATATATATTATATATATATATATATATATATATATATATATTACTTGCTATTGATATTATAGAATGACTGCTTGCTCGCTAGAATTGCTCGTACTTGGATTAGTCCAGCTCTGATATTTCTGGCCTACTTGGATTTGAAATTCCGAGGACAAAATTTTTCTAAGGAGGGTAGAGATGTCACTCCCCGTTCCCAGAATACGTATTTTAATACGTGTACTGCTTGAATGTATTTATTTAATATTTATCATGCATTTGTTCTGTATTTAATTCCTTTAATTTTATGCTAATTATTTTTCTGTATTTTATTTTCTACTTTTGCTTAGCTTTTGGTTTATTTTGACTTGGGTTCGGCTTGGGTTGGTTTGTTTTGGTTTAGGGTGGTTCATCATGAACCCAACCCCCTACCTACCACCATTTTCATTTAAAGTCCAACTACTTTCTCTCTCTTCACTTATTCTCATTTACTCTCCTTCTTCTTCCTCATAACTCTCTCCACCTACCAAGAGCTGAGGCAAGTGCAATCTTGCTTCCACATGAGAATCCATTTTTATGGTTCATTTATCTTTCTCTCGTGATTCTAAGATAGTTTAGAACTTGACATTTTGCATTTTGAAGTTTTATTTTTGTAGATTTAGAAATTTGCCATTTTCGAATTTTGGTGGTTTTGATCTATCAAACTTCCTTATTTTCAAGTTTTGATCGTTCCACGTTGTTGAGAATTATGTTATACCCTATTTTGATCTATGGAAGTCCCATTTTTGGCTTAGATTGATGGTTTCATAGAATTTGGAGTTCTAGAGGAACTCTACGCCCACGTTTATACGTGCCTGCATAGTATCCAACTTACGCCCACGTTTATACGTGCCTGCGTAGTATCAAGCTCCACGTCCACGTTTATTCGTGTCAGTGTGAAATCTGGATTACGCAAGTCAAGACTGTTTTACGCGTAAAACAAAGTCTACTCTGCCTTGGCGTAAAACAAGTTTCACGCGTAAGCTTTACTCCTTTACGCGTACTCCTCTGGCTTGATGTATTCCTTTACGCGTACTCCTCTAGCTTGGCGTACCTCTTTCACGCGTAAACTTTACTCCTTTACGCGTACTCCTCTGGCTTGGCATATTACTTTACGCGTACTCCTCTGGCTTGGCGTACTTCTTTCACGCGTAAACTTTATTCCTTACGCGTACCTCCTTTACGCGTATTTCCTTTACGTGTACTCCTTGGCTTGGCATACTCCTTTGGCGTACTCTCCTTGACGTACTCCTTTGGCGTACTCCCCTGCCGGGAGGCTTTCTAGCGCTAGCGTATCTTATCCCCTTGCCTGACGCAGTATGGCCCTGGCATCCATTGCCCTAGATTCACCTTTATTGGGCACATGGCACCCCTTATTATATCCTTGCGCCTTTTTGACATGAACTCGATATAAACATGATATGTTAATATTTTAATACATATTGTTATGTGGAGTGTGCACTGTGTCTCGATTTGGTTTATGGATACCCAATATGACTGGAACTTAGACCTAAGAGTTATAGACTCGACCATACTAAATACTAGTTTGACTTTCATGCCTTGTCACGAATTGACATTGATTGTTACCTTGACTAAATGATTGATCATGCGTTCCTAGTTGGAACTAAATGACTGGCTAGTCGTCTTAGCGAATTGAATGAGACACGTTCATATGCTAACCATGAACCATTACAATCGACTAGCCGATCCCGAACATTGGCATATGGATACGTGCAGACTTCAACTTATTTTCTACAAAAGTAGCATGTGTACCTTACAGTCAAGGCATGATTATTCCGTGACTAGGTTTGATTGTTACATTACGCTATGTAAGACCTAGAACCTAACCGCACGGGCATCGTTGTAGCGTTATGCATATTGTACTCTGTACGAAAGTACTCATTCTGAATGACCATGATACACGGCATGAGATTTCAATTAACATAGGGACTATTAAGTTAAATAAAATAACGATTGCATGGTGAGAATGGATTTCCGAGTTCTTATATGGCAGCCATCTCGGGACAATTAGTGCCCCGACATGCCATCTTGTTCCCACAAATACTACAAACCTACCACACGGGCAGGGAGTAGTATCTGTTTATATTTATATATATATATTGATGACGGGCATCCCGCTGGGACACGTCTAATTCATGATTGGCGCAATTGATTATTGGGTAGACTAGCCTTGCTTGTACATTATAAGAACTGAGGAATCCCTTATTGCATATTTTTAGGGCAAATTGGAACTTACAGTTGGCAAGCTGTAGTAGTTGTATTGCCGTTTAAATTGATTTGTTTGTGTACTGTACCTACTCTGTTAAACTACTGAGATGATCAGAATGTCAGGACATGACGGGTCAACTTTTGTCCTTGTTTGGTTAGGAGGTTGGTTTGAAGTGTCGTGATGTTGTGTGAATCCCAGTAGCAAGCGGAGACTTATTTATCATATTCTTAACTCTTACCAATGGTTCAAATTCTTCATATCGTGCTTCCTTTGTGGTACTTGCTATTTGAGGTCTAACCTCTCTGGTTTTGCATGGCCAGATTTAGAGCCAGCTTCCGAGGACTCAGATTACTTCCACCTCCAAGATGGTCAATACTAGAGGGATGATCGCAGGAGGACACGAGTGGGTTCCTTGCTTCCCTGCTCGTTTTACTACTTACATTACATTTTGTCGCTTGGCACCAACATGTTAGTCGGATTGTCTTGCACTTACTTTACATAATTGTAACTAAGTCAGACTGTAGCTGATAACGATTGTGTATAGCTTATCATATCATCTGGCTATGTTTTGTAAAGCCAGATCTCAAGAACATTTTGACTGAGCATTTGGGACGCCTTACTGCTTTATCTTACATGTTCTCTATTACTGCTTCTTGTTTGAATGATTGAGACAATAGATGTTGAGTAACCCTAGTGAGACTTTTATATAGTATGCACCCCCTCGTCTTTTAGACAGCATTGATCGTTTTATACGGTATTCATCTACCCATAATACGTAGCTGGCTGAGTCATTCCCCCGCTCTCCAGTATTCTGGTTCTGGGGCGTGACATATATACCCGAAAATTAATTAGCAATTTATTTATGGTATCAAACACATGTATTATATATATCCGGAAATAAATTATATATACCCAAAAATATTATATTATGTACCAAACGTGATAATAAAGAATATCCGAGAATATGATGCCTTGGAATAAAATTCTTTGGAATATAGAATTTCTGGCTATTTACTATTCCGTATACCAAATGCTCTTAGGATCTGCTTTGTTTGAGGGGAGAAAAATAAGCAGAGTTAAGTAGGGTTAAATGAGGGGGAGTTAAGTGAGGGGGTAGAGTCAATACTGTTGGCCCAATGATTACATTGTGTTTTTGAATATGGCTAATCAGTTAAGTTTAACATAATGATGTCACTAATATTCATATACTCACTATCTTGTTGCTACTTAAACTTAGCATTGTCCTAATTGTCCTATATTATACTGCTATGCTTGTATCGTACTGCAACATATTTTGTTGGCCTAACATGCTATCATGTTGTTACTTAAACTTAGCAATGTCCTAATTGTCCTATATTGTATTGCTATGCTTGTATCGTACTGCAACATATTTTGCTGGCCTAACATGTATTTGTAGACATGCAGTAAGCATGATCTAACATGATCAAACAGGACATAGGCAATGAAGAATTAATGTTGGACCAAAGACGGCGTCATATAAAGGGATTTCTCCGAACCGCCTAACGACCTATCCGGGGCCTCGCATCGGGGGTTCGGGGGCGAAGCCCCCGAAAGGTATTCAGATTTTCAGATCTGTATATCTTTGGACGACTGCTGTCAGGGTAAAAGATGTCTTCATGGCTGCTCAAATATCAGAAGAAAGGCATCATCAAAGGGCTCTTGGTTTTCCTGTTTGTTCCATGTCTGTAATCTTCAATTTATTGAGTCTAGGAGAATATGTACGTTGAGTCGTACAGAGTCATCTCAACCCCTAAACATATCTCTCCAAGATCTACCATACAAACAGACCAATTCCTGAACCAAGCCCAAGCTCCACAAAGCCCAAAAGCCCAATGGACCAATTCTGTCTTCTGGAGACAGAGTTCGGGCCGAACTCTGCCTCCACACAGAGTTCGGGCCGAACTCTGTCCCCTGATTTCCAGCACCCTGATTTTTAGGGCCTGCTTGCTACCAGCTGTCCAACGGCCAAAAATTTGAATTATTTATACCGAATTCTGGCCGAATTCTGCATGTCCCGAACCCTATAAATAGGCCTTGGTTTCTCTCATTTGAAACCATCCACTCTTCTATTCTTCTTCTCTTACATAGCCTATATAGTCAAGAGCCTTACTCTTCCAATCTACTAGCCACAAAACTTCCTAAGTCCCAAGGTGCTCAAGTGCGATTCAGCTAGAAGTTTTTGTGCAAGAGTTGAAAAGAAAAGTCACTTGGACAATTCCAAGTCGCTTGGAAAATTCCAAGCAAATCGCCACTGCGATCCTCTGTAAGAAGTTGACGTGCTCTTCTGAAGAAAAGGCACGGGTTGTAAACTACTATTTCACAAATAGTGGATTTGAATCCTGAGCTAGAGTTCTCAGGCCTGGACTAGTCCTCCACGAGGGAAACCAGGTTAAAACTGCTGTGTTTGCGTAAGCTCTTCTGGTCTTTATTTACTTCCGCATTTCCTTCTGATTTATTTACTATCTTGATAGTTATTTTGTGGAGGTGATATAGAGTTAATTTTTATTTGGTGATTATCGACACAAACTCTATTCACCCCCCTCTAGAGTTGCCTACACTTGTGTTTTCAAATACATAGAACCTTATTTGGATTGGAGGGAGAGTTAAGTGTGGGGTGTTTAATAACTCTTGCTTGGATTGGAGATTTTGAATGAGAGGATAATTAATAAAATTATAATAGTTAGAAAAATCACCTTATTATGTATGTCATAAAATTAAATTTGATTGAAATGTTAATTAGAACTTGTCAAAATATCTTCACAAATTAGGAAGCTACGGATTAACATGTTAAAAAAATGGAGAAAAAATATAATATTTTATAAAACAAATAAGGAGTATTTATGACTTTTTAAATAAAACCCCTCAATCACCCTCGTTAACCTTCCGATTTGAGGGTTAAAAAATGGACAAAAGATGGTGAAATAAACCCTCACTTAACCCACTACACTACTAAAATCCGTCAAATCAGCGATGCCTCAAGACGTCGCTAAATAGGGAAAATATGTCGCTAATTTCGATTAGCGACGTATGTGTCACGACCCGCACCCGCTTTTCGGATACGAAACGTGTCCAAGCCCAGCCTACGCTGCAGTGTCGGAAGTAGTACGCTGTCTATACTCAAATCACGGCAATCTAGAATCACGGGAAAACTATATCTCATCCACAGAAAATAATCATATCACAGTCAAGATCAATGAAAAGACATGAACTGAATAATAATGAATAAACCGAATATCAAGAAATTACTGTCACGTCCGGTGGACACAAATCCACTACCAATAGACGGAAGAAAATAAAAGAATACATGGAGTAACTAACTGAATAAAAACTGCTAATCTAGACCACCTCAAGTGCAAGCGATGCGATCTGATGCTGGCTCAACCCTCTGGTCTGCTCCTAACTCAACTCGGCTAACCTGAAGAGATCATCAGGTCCTCAGAGGACTAGCAAGATACATTAAAACGAGCCTTTCTAATAGTTTATTATGCATGGAGAAAATACAAAATAAATAAGTAAAACTGAACAAATGAATAAAGCACGAATCTATACACTGTCTACACATAGATGAACTGCTGAATGAGGACGATAGACTCATGTCAAGATGTCAACGGATAACCAAATCGAATACTCAAACCCTCGTCCCTTGCGTGGACTCGCAGGTTTGAACTACTACTCCTCGTCCCTAGTGTGGACTCGTAGATTAGCATCACCCTCGTCCCTAGTGTGGACTCGCAGGCGTAAACCCTATACTACTAACCCTCGTCCCAATCGTGGACTCGCAGGTTAGCATCTACTACTAACCCTCGTCCCTAGTATGGACTCGCAGGCTAGCATGACCCTCGTCCCTAGTGTGGACTCGCAGGTGTAGACCAATAACTACTAACCCTCGTCCCTAGTGTGGACTCGCAGGCTAGCATCTACTACTAATCCTCGTCCCTAGTGTGGACTCGCAGATTAGCATCACCCTCATCCCTAGTGTGGACTCGCAGGTGTGGACCAATAACTACTAACCCTCGTCCCTATCGTGGACTCGCAGGTTAGCTTCAAGGTTCAAGACACGGAGGCACGACTCAATCAAGGCACGATCAATAAGAAACAAGGCTAACTGTGAACACAGTCTAAAGCAATGATAAACTTTACAAGCTTGATAGAAAAGATACATGGCAACAAATGAGAAAACTGGATAAAATAATAGACAGTGCATGTAAATAAAGCTGTGTAGAAAGGCAAGGTATACTTGCCTTTGGTCCTGAGCTGCTGTCACGGATCATAATCTGGGTTGAGGCCCAAGTAACCTGTATTACAGATTTACTCTAAATTAATAAACAAACTTGGTAACATCATCCTCATCTATGGTTTTGTTTCTTTTAAGTTAATCATATATAAGCTATCTATTTCCATTAGACTCGTATTCTAGGTCAAATAGTCCAACTTGTTATTTCTAGGTTGTTTGAGTCCAAAATCAAACCATTGGATCCATATCCGAAGTATCTAGGCTACATTAGATTTATGGGATTCTAGGATCTATAGTATATCCTAAAATACTAGTATTATATAGGAAGTACTCTATACAATGTATGTAGATACATGTCACCCCACATTCACTTGGTATAATCCATGCTTATTAGTACAAGAGGTCAGGGTTTAACCATTGTCCTATAACCAGTGTCTATATGAAAGGCTCTGATACAGGGGTGTTGCACTAGCAACCATGCCAACCAGTAACCAGTTATTATAAAAGTAGATGCCAAGTTATCATGTAGGAAGCAACCATGGAAGTGTTAGGCAGCTGGAACGTGGGACACCTCATAATCCTAGATAATCCTATTTAGGCAAGTAACCATGATAACAATGGTATTCAAACATTTCATGTGTCAAACTGCAGTAAACCAAAATGCCCAAACATTTGCAGAAAAGATATATGTCCTCAAGTAACCGACATATAGCACGAAGCAGATTATTTGAATCTACAGTCACTGCCTATCTGGGAAAGAAGAACTTTGACGACAAGGTTTAAAAATAATTTGGTCCAAACATGCAAGAACTCCCTGAAAAAGAAATTTAGCAATCAAGCCTGGTTTATTTGTTTCCAACACTTCAACTCTACCGCATATAGCTATCATGCTTGCAGAGAGCATGGTAAATATAGCACGGACGCCTCCAAAGAGGTTCTACTGCAATTGGTAGATAGCAGAGACCACACAATTGCCATCATTTGAATGTTTATGCAACATAGATAACTCTAACCTGGAAAGTCCAGGAGACATGGATGGCTGAAAGATTTGTGACAGCATGCTGCTCCAAAGATCACAGTTAGAAGTCATAACAATTGTCCCTTTGGAGTATTACAGCTTCAAGTCCCAATCATAGTAAATCAGAATCAATTTATCAATAATTACCATAACTTAAATCCTTTATAAGGTATGTGGGGAAAGAATCTGTTGAAACTTACAGTAATGTCTTATGAATCACAAATCATGTCACTTGATTAATTCCTCATGAAGTCTCGTAATCTGCAACCAAATATAGTGTTGGGTCGTTCTAAGGACCAATTCCTATCGTCCATGTAGGCTGTAGGCAATAAATGCACTTCTAGGTTGCCTGTTGATCATTACTTTCACACTTGAGCCCCTCAATACCCCAACTGATACACAAATCTTCATTCAACTGACACCACAAATGGCTGAACTTACCAAAGTGGATGACATAATACTACCTAGGGACTGAACAAAATAGGTAAAGCAGGGGACTGCACAAAGAACTAATATGTGTAGTGTGCATTGGTTCAAGTATATGTGCAGATATGCAATGCAGGGTCAGTAAAGGCTATTTCCTGTAGGAAAACCGTATGTATTGCCATGCAAGGAATGCAAGGAAGTATAAACTCTGATACATGGCCTGTATCAGAGCTGCATGTAGATGTTATGATATGCAGAACCTGCCAACTAGGATGTTAGATAATGTAATGGGGTTCTGAACAAATATAGCATATACTGCGGTATATATAAATGCAGTGAACTGAACATAATAAGTTGGAAAATCTATGGAACCTTATCAAATGGGAAGGAATGCAATATGGACAAAAATGAAAGATATGGAACAGTACAAATAATGTAATCAACTGTATTACAAAAGAGAAACTGATATTAACAAAATGGGTCTAAATCATGAAAGTAGAAAACTGAACTAAACTTGCCTATATCAGTCATAAGGCTGGTACTTCACTGATAGGGACTAAAGCAAGGGTCTGATCATTAAGAGGAAGCATGGGACTGAACCATGGGCAGATGGACTAACCACAAAAGTAGGACTGAACTTTAAGCTTACCCGAGCCTTCTCATAACCAATGGACTACCATATTGTAATACCTGACTAATGAAGATGTCCAGGCACCACAATGTGGACCCAAGTTTAGGGGGCTATGGCCAACTATGATGTTCAAATTCTGCACAAGTGAATGGCTGCTCCTATATTAGAGTATGCAGGACACTAGGAAGGTTATTCTGGTGATGTAGGGCAATACCTGGGTTTACCAATAGGAAAGACACACCTGGTAGTATGGTCAGAACAATGAGTAATAGTGTGGGGGATGATCTCTACCCAAAAGAGCAGAACGTGAGTATAGCAATGCCCTACACAAGTACGGACTGGTATTCTCATATATTGGCTAACCATATCAAAACTAATTGGAGCTAAATATATGACCATTAATGTGGACTGTATCACTACCACTGGAATCATAGAAGGCAAATACAGGTCAGGAACTGATACCAGGCATACAGAACAAGTCACCTAAACCTTAATGTAATGGATTGTTGATGGTTAGACGCAACACATCCTATGTAATTTCCTTTACACAAATATATATTGCAATTGCTCTGGTTTTTTGTACAAGGATTCCTATTTATGGTTACAGGTTTTAACAAGCATTTAATCGAACACTTGAACTACAAGACAGGAACTGGGGTTCAAGGACAGATGGCCGTACCTATATAGTCGATACTCGCCTCCTCCTTCGATTCTTCCTGGTCGAATTCGAGGTTGACTGTTCCTCTTCCTTGCTGTCCTTGCGACCAGAGAGGTCAATTGATTGCTAGGGTTTTTTCGAATGATCGGCCACAACCCCTCCTATATATAGGCTCTAATGCTCGATCAAGATCTTGAGGAGATAAAGAGAACTTCATTTGAACCTATCCAGGTTTGATGCAAAATCAAACTAGAATTTAAATCAGCAGGTTATGTGTTCGGCTTAAAGAATTTGAATAAGTGAAATTGCACTAAGGCCCCTAGTGTATACTCTATTTACTCCTGGGTCCCTATTGTATATATACTAAGTAATGCACTATAAGTATTTATACATATTATGAGATTTATATATTGGACAATAAGGAAAATGATAAATAATAAATAAATAAAAATTTAGGAGGAAAAATTTGGTCAAGGGGTTGACAACTCTACCCCCCTTAAACAAATTTCGTCCTCGAAATTTAATGAACCAATCTATTAGAATGGAAAGTCTAGAATAAATTGCTATGAAGGAAATTTAATGCCTCCTAAACAATTCAAAGTTTAATATAAGTCTATCTATACTACTGCCAGTATCTACGAGAAGCCAGCTGCTCCCGGCGGTGTTGTCGCATCTTAACTGTAACAGAGAAAACAATTTAGCCGTTGAAGAGATTTTCAAGCAAGATGCAAGCCAAGGTTTCAATGAAATCAAGGATTAAGGATTAACAAGAGTCAAGACATGTGGATGAGATCCTACGTGTCTAATCCTATTCGCAGGCTCATGACGGCACAGTGACGTAACCGAAGTGATTAACGTAGACCTGCATGGGCCACCAAAAAAATTTGTCACGACCCGTACCCACTTTTCGGATACGAAACGTGTCCAAGCCCAGCCTACGCCGCAGTGTCGGCGGTAGTACACTGTCTATACTCAAATCACGGCAATCTAGAATCACGGGAAAACTATATCTCATCCACAGAAAATAATCATGTCACAGTCAAGATCAATGAAAAGACATGAACTGAATAATAATGAATAAATCGAATATCAAGAAATCACTGTCACGTCCGGTGGACACAAATCCACTACCAATAGACGAAAGAAAATAAAAGAATACATGGAGTAAATAAAAACTGCTAATCTAGACCACCTCAAGTGCAAGCGATGCGATCTGATGCTGGCTCAACCCTCTGATCTTCTCCTAACTCAACTCGGCTAACCTGAAGAGATCATCAGGTCCTCAGAGGACTAGCAAGATACATAAAAACGAGCCTTTCTAACAGTTTATTATGCATGGAGAAAATACAGAATAAAAAAGTAAAACTGAACAAATGAATAAAGCACGAATCTATACACTGTCTACACATAGATGAACTGCTGAATGAGGACGATAGACTCATGTCAAGATGTCAACGGATAACCAAATCGAATACTCAAACCCTCGTCCCTTGCGTGGACTCGCAGGTTTGAACTACTACTCCTCGTCCCTAGTGTGGACTCGCAGATTAGCATCACCCTCGTCCCTAGTGTAGACTCGCAGGCGTAAACCCTATACTACTAACCCTCGTCCCTATCGTGGACTCGCAGGTTAGCATCTACTACTAACCCTCGTCCCTAGTGTGGACTCGCATGCTAGCATCAACCTCGTCCCTAGTGTGGACTCGCAGGTGTAGACCAATAACTACTAACCCTCGTCCCTAGTGTGGACTCGCAGGCTAACATCTACTACTAATCCTCGTCCCTAGTGTGGACTCACAGATTAGCATCACCCTCGTCCCTAGTGTAGACTCGCAGGTGTGGACCAATAACTACTAACCCTCGTCCCTATCGTAGACTCGCAGGTTAGCTTCAAGGTTCAAGACACGGAGGCACGACTCAATCAAGGCACGATCAATAAGAAACAAGGCTAACTGTGAACACTGTCTAAAGCAATGATAAACTTTACAAGCTTGATAGAAAAGATACATGGCAACAAATGAGAAAACTGGATAAAATAATAAACAGTGCATGTAAATAAAGCTGTGTAGAAAGGCAAGGTATACTTGCCTTTGGTTCTGAGCTGCTGTCACGGATCAGAATCTGGGTTGAGGCCCAAGTAACCTGTATTACAGATTTACTCTAAATTAATAAACAAACTTGGTAACATCATCCTCATCTATGGTTTTGTTTCTTTTAAGTTAATCATATATAAGCTATCTATTTCCATTAGACTCATATTCTAGGTCAAATAGTCCAACTTGTTATTTCTAGGTTGTTTGAGTCCAAAATCAAACCATTGGATCCATATCCGAAGTATCTAGGCTACATTAGATTAATGGCATTCTAGGATCTATAGTATATCCTAAAATACTAGTGTTGTATAGGAAGTACTCTATACAATGTATGTAGATACATGTCACCCCACATTCACTTGGTATAATCCATGCTTATTAGTACAAGAGGTCAGGGTTTAACCATTGTCCTATAACTAGTGTCTATATGAAAGGCTCAGATACAGGGGTGTTGCACTAGCAACCATGCCAACCAGTAACCAGTTATTACAAAAGTAGATGCCAAGTTATCATGTAGGAAGCAACCATGGAAGTGTTAGGCAGCTGGAACGTGGGACACCTCATTATCCTAGATAATCCTATTTAGGCAAGTAACCATGATAACAATGGTATTCAAACATTTTATGTGTCAAACTGCAGTAAACCAAAATGCCCAAACATTTGCAGAAAAGATATATGTCCTCAAGTAACCGACATATAGCACAAAGTAGATTATTTGAATCTACAGTCACTGCCTATCTGGGATAGAAGAACTTTGACGACAAGGTTTAAAAATAATTTGGTCCAAACATGCAAGAACTCCCTGAAAAAGAAATTTAGCAATCAAGCCAGGTTTATTTGTTTCCAACACTTCAACTCTACCGCATATAGCTATCATGCTTGCAGAGAGCAAGGTAAATGCAGCACGGACGCCTCCAAAAAAGTTCTACTGCAATTGGTAGATAGCAGAGACCACACAATTGTCATCATTTGAATGTTTATGCAACATAGATAACTCTAACCTGGAAAGTCCAGGAGACATAGATGGCTGAAAGATTTGTGACAGCATGCTGCTCCAAAGATCACAGTTAGAAGTCATAACAATTGTCCCTTTGGAGTATTACAGCTTCAAGTCCCAATCATAGTAAATCAGTATCAATTTATCAATAATTACCATAACTTAAATCCTTTATAAGGTATGTGGGGAAAGAATCTGTTGAAACTTACAGTAATGTCTTATGAATCACAAATCATGTCACTTGATTAATTCCTCATGAAGTCTCGTAATCTGCAACCAAATATAGTGTTGGGTCGTTCTAAGGACCAATTCCTATCGTCCATGTAGGCTGTAGGCAATGAATGTACTTCTAGGTTGCCTGTTGATCATTACTTTCACACTCGAGCCCCTCAATACCCCAACTGATACACAAATCTTCATTCAACTGACACCACAAATGGCTGAACTTACCATAGTGGCTGACATAATACTACCTAGGGACTGAACAAAATAGGTAAATCAGGGGACTGCACAAAGAACTAATACGTTTGGTGTGCACTGGTTGAAGTATATGTGCAGATATGCAATGCAGGGTCAGTAAAGGCTATCTCCTGCAGGAAAACCGTATGTATTGCCATGCAAGGAATGCAAGGAAGTATAAACTCTGATACATGGCCTGTATCAGAGCTGCATGTAGATATTATGATATGCAGAACCTGCCAACTAGGATGTTAGATAATGTAATGGGGTTCTGAACAAATATAGCATATACTGAGGTATATATAAATGCAGTGAACTGAACATGATATGTTAGGAAATCAATGGAACCTTATCAAATGGGAAGGAATGCAATATGGACAAAAATGAAAGATATGGAACAGTACAAATAATGTAATCAACTGTATTACAAAAGAGAAACTGATATTAACAAAATGGGTCTAAATCATGAAAGTAGAAAACTGAACTAAACTTGCCTATATCAGTCATAAGGCTGGTACTTCACTGATAGGGACTAAATCAAGGGTCTGATAATTAAGAGGAAGCATGGGACTGAACCATGGGAGATGGACTAACCACAAATGTAGGACTGAACTTTAAGCTTACCCGACCCTTCTCATAACCAATGGACTACCATATTGTAATACCTGACTGATCAAGATGTCCAGGCACCACAATGTGGACCCAAGTTTAGGGGGCTATGGACAACTAGGATGTTCAAAGTCTGCACAAGTGAATGGCTGCTCCTACATTAGAGTATGCAGGACACTAGGAAGGTTTTTCTGGTGATGTAGGGCAATACCTGGGTTTACCAATAGGAAAGACATACCTGGTAGTATGATCAGAACAATGAGTAATAGTGTGGGGGATGATCTCTACCCAAAAGAGCAGAACGTGAGTATAGCAATTCCCTGCACAAGTACGGACTGGTATTCTCATATATTGGCTAACCATATCAAAACTAATTGGAGCTAAATACATGACCATTAATGTGGACTGTATCACTACCACTGGAATCATAGAAGGCAAATACAGGTCAGGAACTGATACCAGGCATACAGAACAAGTCACCTAAACCTTAATGTAATGGATTGTTGATGGTTAGACGCAGCACATCCTATGTAATTTCCTTTACACAAATACATATTGCAATTGCTCTGGTTTTTTGTACAAGGATTCCTATTTCTGGTGACAGGTTTTAACAAGCATTTAATCGAACACTTGAACTACAAGACAGGAACTGGGGTTCTAGGACAGATGGCCGTACCTATATAGTCGATACTCGCCTCCTCCTTCGATTCTTCCTGGTCGAATTCGAGGTTGACTGTTCCTCTTCCTTGCTGTCCTTGAGACCAGAGAGGTCAATTGATTGCTAGGGTTTTTCCGAATGATCGGCCACAACCCCTCCTATATATAGGCTCTAATGCTCGATCAAGATCTTGAGGAGATAAAGAGAACTTCATTTGAACCTATCCAGGTTTGATGAAAAATCAAAGTAGAATTTAAATCAGCAGGTTATGTGTTCGGCTTAAAGAATTTGAATAAGTAAAATTGCACTAAGGCCCCTAGTGTATACTCTATTTACTCCTGGGTCCCTATTGTATATATACTAAGTAATGCACTATAAGTATTTATACATATTATGACATTTATATATTGGACAATAAGGAAAATGATAAATAATAAATAAATAAAAATTTAGGAGGAAAAATTTGGTCAAGGGGTTGACAACTCTACCCCCCTTAAACAAATTTCGTCCTCGAAATTTAATGAACCGATCTATTAGAATGGAAAGTCTAGAATAAATTGCTATGAAGGAAATTCAATGCCTCCTAAACAATTCAAAGTTTAATATAAGTCTATCTATACTACTGCCAATATCTACTAGAAGCCAGCTGCTCCCTGCGGTGTTGTTGCATCATAACTATAACAGAGAAAACAATTTAGCCGTTGAAGAGATTTTCAAGCAAGATGCAAGCCAAGGATTCAATGAAATCAAGGATTAAGGATTAACAAGAGTCAAGACATGTGGATGAGATCCTACATGTCTAATCCTATTCGCAGGCTCACGACGGCACAGTGAGGTAACCGAAGTGGTTAACGTAGACCTGTATGGGCCACCAAAAAAACTTGTCACGACCCGCACCCGCTTTTCGGATACGAAACGTGTCCAAGCCCAGCCTACGCCGCAGTGTCGACGGTAGTACGCTGTCTATACTCAAATCACGGCAATCTAGAATCACTGGAAAACTATATCTCATCCACAGAAAATAATTATATCACAGTCAAGATCAATGAAAAGATATGAACTGAATAATAATGAATAAACCGAATATCAAGAAATCACTGTCACGTCCGGTGGACACAAATCCACTACCAATAGACGAAAGAAAATAAAAGAATACATGGAGTAACTAACTGAATAAAAACTGCTAATCTAGACCACCTCAAGTGCAAGCGATGCAATCTGATGCTAGCTCAACCCTCTGGTCTGCTCCTAACTCAACTCGGCTAACCTGAAGAGATCATCAGGTCCTCAGAGGACTAGCAAGATACATAAAAACGAGCCTTTCTAACAATTTATTATGCATGGAGAAAATACAGAATAAACAAGTAAAACTGAACAAATGAATAAAGCACGAATCTATACACTGTCTACACATAGATGAACTGCTGAATGAGGACGATAGACTCATGTCAAGATGTCAACGGATAACCAAATCGAATACTCAAACCCTCGTCCCTTGCGAGGACTCGCAGGTTTGAACTACTACTCCTCGTCCCTAGTGTGGACTCGTAGATTAGCATCACCCTCGTCCCTAGTGTGGACTCACAGGCGTAAACCCTATACTACTAACCCTCGTCCCAATCATGGACTCGCAGGTTAGCATCTACGACTAACCCTCGTCCCTAGTATGGACTCGCAGGCTAGCATGACCCTCGTCCCTAGTGTGGACTCGCAGGTGTAGACCAATAACTACTAACCCTCGTCCCTAGTGTGGACTCGCAGGCTAGCATCTACTACTAATCCTCGTCCCTAGTGTGGACTCGCAGATTAGCATCACCCTCATCCCTAGTGTGGACTCGCAGGTGTGGACCAATAACTACTAACCCTCGTCCCTATCGTGGACTCGCAGGTTAGCTTCAAGGTTCAAGACACGGAGGCACGACTCAATCAAGGCACGATCAATAAGAAACAAGGCTAACTGTGAACACTGTCTAAAGCAATGATAAACTTTACAAGCTTGATAGAAAAGATACATGGCAACAAATGAGAAAACTGGATAAAATAATAGACAGTGCATGTAAATAAAGCTGTGTAGAAAGGCAAGGTATACTTGCCTTTGGTCCTGAGCTGCTGTCACGGATCAGAATCTGGGTTGAGGCCCAAGTAACCTGTATTACAGATTTACTCTAAATTAATAAACAAACTTGGTAACATCATCCTCATCTATGGTTTTGTTTCTTTTAAGTTAATCATATATAAGCTATCTATTTCCATTAGACTCATATTCTAGGTCAAATAGTCCAACTTGTTATTTCTAGGTTGTTTGAGTCCAAAATCAAACCATTGGATCCATATCCGAAGTATCTAGGCTACATTAGATTTATGGGATTCTAGGATCTATAGTATATCCTAAAATACTAGTGTTGTATAGGAAGTACTCTATACAATGTATGTAGATACATGTCACCCCAAATTCACTTGGTATAATCCATGCTTATTAGTACAAGAGGTCAGGGTTTAACCATTGTCCTATAACCAGTATCTATATGAAGGGCTCTGATACAGGGGTGTTGCACTAGCAACCATGCCAACCAGTAACCAGTTATTACAAAAGTAGATGCCAAGTTATCATGTAGGAAGCAACCATGGAAGTGTTAGGCAGCTGGAACATGGGACACCTTATAATCCTAGATAATCCTATTTAGGCAAGTAACCATGATAACAATGGTATTTAAACATTTCATGTGTCAAACTGCAGTAAACCAAAATGCCCAAACATTTGCAGAAAAGATATATGTCCTCAAGTAACCGACATATAGTATGAAGCAGATTATTTGAATCTACAGTCACTGCCTATCTGGGATAGAAGAACTTTGACGACAAGGTTTAAAAATAATTTGGTCCAAACATGCAAGAACTCCCTGAAAAAGAAATTTAGCAATCAAGCCAGGTTTATTTGTTTCCAACACTTCAACTCTACCGCATATAGCTATCGTGCTTGCAGAGAGCAAGGTAAATATAGCACGGACGCCTCCAAAGAGGTTCTACTGCAATTGGTAGATAGCAGAGACCACACAATTGCCATCATTTGAATGTTTATGCAACATAGATAACTCTAACCTGGAAAGTCCAGGAGACATGGATGGCTGAAAGATTTGTGACAGCATGCTGCTCCAAAGATCACAGTTAGAAGTCATAACAATTGTCCCTTTGGAGTATTACAGCTTCAAGTCCCAATCATAGTAAATCAGAATCAATTTATCAATAATTACCATAACTTAAATCCTTTATAAGGTATGTGGGGAAAGAATCTGTTGAAACTTACAGTAATGTCTTATGAATCACAAATCATGTCACTTGATTAATTCCTCATGAAGTCTCGTAATCTGCAACCAAATATAGTGTTGGGTCGTTCTAAGGACCAATTCCTATCGTCCATGTAGGCTGTAGGCAATGAATGCACTTCTAGGTTGCCTGTTGATCATTACTTTCACACTTGAGCCCCTCAATACCCCAACTGATACACAAATCTTCATTCAACTGATACCATAAATGGCTGAACTTACCACAGTGGCTGACATAATACTACCTAGGGACTGAACAAAATAGGTAAAGCAGGGGACTGCACAAAGAACTAATATGTGTGGTGTGCACTGGTTCAAGTATATGTGCAGATATGCAATACAGGGTCAGTAAAGGCTATCTCCTGTAGGCAAACCGTATGTATTGCCATGCAAGGAATACAAGGAAGTATAAACTCTGATACATGGCCTGTATCAGAGCTGCATGTAGATGTTATGATATGCAGAACCTGCCAACTAGGATGTTAGATAATGTAATGGGGTTCTGAACAAATATAGCATATACTGCGGTATATATAAATGCAGTGAACTGAACATAATAAGTTGGAAAATCTATGGAACCTTATCAAATGGGAAGGAATGCAATATGGACAAAAATGAAAGATATGGAACAGTACAAATAATGTAATCAACTGTATTACAAAAGAGAAACTGATATTAACAAAATGGGTCTAAATCATGAAAGTAGAAAACTGAACTAAACTTGCCTATATCAGTCATAAGGCTGGTACTTCACTGATAGGGACTAAATCAAGGGTCTGATCATTAAGAGGAAGTATGGGACTGAACCATGGGCAGATGGACTAACCACAAAAGTAGGACTGAACTTTAAGCTTACCCGAGCCTTCTCATAACCAATGGACTACCATATTGTAATACCTGACTAATCAAGATGTCCAGGCACCACAATGTGGACCCAAGTTTAGGGGGCTATGGCCAACTATGATGTTCAAATTCTGTACGAGTGAATGGCTGCTCCAATATTAGAGTATGCAGGACACTAAAAAGGTTATTCTGGTGATGTAGGGCAATACCTGGGTTTACCAATAGGAAAGACACACCTGGTAGTATGGTCAGAACAATGAGTAATAGTGTGGGGGATGATCTCTACCCAAAAGAGCAGAACGTGAGTATAGCAATGCCCTGCACAAGTACGGACTGGTATTCTCATATATTGGCTAACCATATCAAAACTAATTGGAGCTAAATACATGACCATTAATGTGGACTGTATCACTACCACTGGAATCATAGAAGGCAAATACAGGTCAGGAACTGATACCAGGCATACAGAACAAGTCACCTAAACCTTAATGTAATGGATTGTTGATGGTTAGACACAACACATCCTATGTAATTTTCTTTACACAAATATATATTGCAATTGCTCTGGTTTTTTGTACAAGGATTCCTATTTATGGTTACAGGTTTTAACAAGCATTTAATCGAACACTTGAACTACAAGACAGGAACTGGGGTTCAAGGACAGATGGCCGTACCTATATAGTCGATACTCGCCTCCTCCTTCGATTCTTCCTGGTCGAATTCGAGGTTGACTGTTCCTCTTCCTTGCTGTCCTTGCGACCAGAGAGGTCAATTGATTGCTAGGGTTTTTCCGAATGATCGGCCACAACCCCTCCTATATATTGGCTCTAATGCTCGATCAAGATCTTGAGGAGATAAAGAGAACTTCATTTGAACCTATCCAGGTTTGATGCAAAATCAAACTAGAATTTAAATCAGCAGGTTATGTGTTCGGCTTAAAGAATTTGAATAAGTGAAATTGCACTAAGGCCCCTAGTGTATACTCTATTTACTCCTGGGTCCCTATTGTATATATACTAAGTAATGCACTATAAGTATTTATACATATTATGAGATTTATATATTGGACAATAAGGAAAATGATAAATAATAAATAAATAAAAATTTAGGAGGAAAAATTTGGTCAAGGGGTTGACAGTATGCACGTAGTCGCGATTAACCTAGTCGCTAAACAAGAAAACGTCGCAATACATCGCTATTGCGACGAGCTTTAGCGACTGCCAGCGACATAAAATGTCATTATTTACCGACGTATACTAGCGACGTTGAGCGACTTTACATGCATCGATGCTGACCTGGCTTGAGAGCCATATGGCGACGTTCTGCGACTTTTCTACGTCGCTACATTACCGACGTTTAGTGACGATCAGCGACGGTATTCATCAACGTTAGCGACATTGGGGTACTTATTTAGCGACCTTATTTTCGTCGCTGAACATCGCTGATCGTCGCTGAACGTCGCTAATATTGAAAAAAATAAAAAATACAACATTTGCAGCATTCCCTGCAGCATTTGTAGCATCCCCTGCAGCATTTGCAGCATCCCCTACACTACTTGTTACAGCAACAACGGTGTGTATCACGAATACAGAATCAAACAATACAGATACACACAATCACGAACACATTTGAAATACAATCTCACCAATCAACACAGATATATGAAAATTTGTAACAACAATGTCACACATAATAGTCCACAACTTAATTGCCAAGTATGGGAACGCATGGCTCAGAACACAACCCAAGATTCTTTCTAGCATACATTAGTGTGAATCATCTATGTTCTGTACATATGGTGTAGTATATGTTCTTATCGTATGTAGTATCTGAAGAATGTAACAGAATCAAGATGAACTCACATAATATAAAACTAAGACATCATCTACTACTATATAAGATATAGTGATAGGTTGTCGTATCATCATTGCCGAGGGATGAGGGTCGGAGGATAGTCAACTTTATCTACGGCTACATAGTTTCTGCCTCGCCAGTCGAATGGCTGCAGGGACTATGTCCTGATCACCATGTTGTACCGTAGATTAATGCAAATGGAACGGGAGCCAAAATACAGAAACCAAAATATGATATCCACCTCAAGTGTAGAGTCGGGGGAGAAGAACTTTTCCACCCTCTCCCTCTCTCACGCTATCAATGTCACAACTTTTCGACCCCAAGTTATGATCAAGAATTTTCCTTCTCCTCTCCTCCACCATGGCTCTGAACCCACACTACAAGAAAAAGCATATTTTATGGCAACGTCTTACGGCAACATAAAATGTTGCCATATAACGTAGTCATAATACAGCAATATTAATATTGCCTTAATACACAAGTTTGTTTATGGCAACAAATAATGTTGCCTATATATAATTGTCACACTTTATATGGCAATAAGGACGCATGCCATATTTAATGGAAATATTTATGGCAACAATAACACGTGTCATATTTAATCGCAATATATTATGGCAAGCTGGATTTGTGACATAATATATTACAATCAAATATGGCAATATTTTACATTGCCATAAAATAATTAGTTTATGGAAAAAATGTTGCCCCAAAATATGTAATATATTTTTCTACCATGAACAAAATAAATATGGCAATATTTTATTTGCTTACTTATGGAAACTTTTTTGTGATTTAATGAGAATAAAAAAAATTCGTGTCTATGACCGGCGGGAACATAAAAAGTTGAAATATTTTTCCTCCTTTATTATTTTGCCAATTCCTAATTCCTATTCTCTCTCAATCTAGGTCTCTCTTTAAACTTTGGTTCTCTTTACCTCTTCAACCTAGATCTCTCTTTCCCTTCTTCAACCTAGGTATTTCATTAACCTATATTTTTATTTTGTTTTTTTTGTTTCTTTTATTTGTGGATTTCTTTTGGGAACGAGAAGTTTTGGATTTTGGGTTTTGAGCTCCTCTAGTAGAATGTCTATGCTGCCATCGAGTCCGAGTGATCGATGACTAATCCGTATGGATAATTATTTAAAATGTTGCTTTATTTTGTGTTCTAATTTTTGGTTAATAAATGCGTTTGATCAAATTGTGAAATTTTTCTCCAACTAAATTACTCCGGAACACACGATGAAAATTTTCTCCTTAGTTTTCTACATTACTCATGGACCCTGAACCTTCAAATCTTCTATTATCACTTCTTCTAAAAAGATTTAGAGGAAATAAGATTTGATAAATTTTTTGATAATGAGTTTGTAATTTTTTTTCTAAATAATAATTAGGTTTGTTTTTTACTTGATTATCATCCTAATAGTTCTACAATATACTATTGAATAATTTACCATATATTTATGAAGATAAAATAAATCTTTTCTTTGTTTAGGATTCGATTCACTAGAATCACAATATTCTTTTAATTAGCTATGGAAGGTTAAGAATTTTTTTTACAGCCATACATGAAAGGTTGAGAACCATATATGCATATAATATTCTTTGAATTATCTATGGATGATTTTTTTAGAGCCATCTTTGGAAGGTTGAGAACCATATATCCATAAAATATTATTTTAATTATCTATGAAAGATTTTTTTTACAACCACCTGTGGAAGGTTGAGAACCATATCTGCATGTAATATTATTTTAATTATCTATGGAAGATTGTTTTAGAACCATCTATGGAAGGTTGAGAAGCAATATGCACATAATATTCTTTTAATTAATCTATGGAAGATTTTTTTTACCACCATCTATGGAAGGTTGAGAACCATATATGCATGCATGAGAATAAACTTGAAAAATATTTATAATGATGAAATTGTATATATTTCACAAACATATTTTTATAAATGTGAGGTTGTCATTGCAAATAGAACAATTTTAGGCCAATGAATGAGTTTAGTTGTAAATAGATTATTTCTATTAGTTTTTATCCTTAAAGTAAAATATTTATACAACTTTCATCTGTTGTAACCATTTATATAAAACAAATTAAACATAGAAATTTCCACTATCTTAATATATTTTTTTTATTAACATTTTTTGGTCTATAGGCTAATTTTATTGTTTATCCATACCAGGGTATATAAAGATTGTATAGCTGCCAATTGGCGCACCACAACTGTCAAAGAAATCTTTGTAGACATGTTATATATATGGAGGGAACAAGGAGGCAACGAATTTAAGTTTAAGTTGGGCGTGTCAAGTTCCTATTTGAATTTTGAACCTCATATAAAAGACGATTTGTGCCTCATAATATTGGATATGACAAATATGGATTCCTGGCGTAGTTAGTTTTATGTAATATTAATGATGTAGTATCGAATCTACCATATTTAATTAGGAGTTATTTTTTATTTGAAGTGTACAAATTGAATTATTATCTATATTTAATATTTGGTTAATGATCTACTTAAAATTTGGCAATTGAATTTAGTTGATATTTCAAATATTGGCATCTATTAATTGCCACATTTTGTCGATCATGGCAATAAATAGTAAAAATTAATTTTTCAAATATGAAATCCGGCAGTTGCCTTACGTTCTCAAACATGACAATAAAGACATGCCTAACGAAAAAATTGCCATATGGGATTGCAATATGGCAATATATAATGCCATATAATACTAGTAGTTTACGACAACAAAATATTGCCATTAAAATAAATATAATATTTTGCAACATAATCTTGCCATTTATGGACTGATGATATATGACAATAATATATTGCCATATATTGTTCGAAATTACGGCAACTAAATATTGCCATTAATAATAATCTTTAAAGGCAACAAAAAGATTTCTTATAAAGCAACAATTAATTCTCGTAAATTAGTTCTCTTATACGACAATAATTGGAAGATACCGTAAATAAGCAATACCGACGCAACCTTTTACGGCACGCTATGGCAACTTCAAATTGTTGCCATATTTTTGTTTTTGTGGCAACAATTTCATTATTAACGACATTTTAAGGTTGCCGTATAATGGATTATTTCTAGTAGTGCTATCTGTTCCTCCCTACTTCCCTTCTTCTTATTTGACTCTCTCAGCCACATATGATATCCAGCTCAAGTGTAGAGTCGGGGGAGAAGAAGTGGACAGGAAGAGGAGGGGGAAGCAGTACAGCCGACGGCATGACCCGGAGGAAGTACATAGGTTTTCTTCAACATACATAGGAGAGCTATAAGGATATATCTTTTCACAACATATCACCTTGTCAAAGACCCTTAATGTGACATCCATGTTACCGCGGTGTCGGAAGACTAACATGTCATTATTTTCTAAGCCGTGTGTTTTGACATAATCCTCCAACCGGATTTCAGTTCTATGTAATAATGCAAGATTACTACATAGGAGGAAAGAGTTGGGAGGATTATGTCAAAACACACGGCTTAGAAAATTATGACATGTTAGTCTTCCGACACCGCGGTAACATGGTTGTCACATTAAGGGTCTTTGACAAGATGACATATTGTGAAAAGATATATCCTTATAGTTCTCCTACGGATTTGAAGAAAACATCTATACTTCCTCCAGGTCATGCCGCCGGCTGTGCTGCTTCCCTCTCCTCTTCCTGTCCACTTCTTCTCCCCCGACTCTACACTTGAGCTGGATATCATATGTGGCTGAGAGAGTCAAATAAGAAGAAAGGAAGTAGGGAGGAGCAGATGGGTCCAGAGCCATGATGGAGGAGAGGAGAAGAAAGATGCTTGATCAGAACGGATGGCTCAGAACACAACCCAAAATTCATTCTAGCATACATTAGTGTGAATCATCTATGTTCTGTACATATGGTGTAGTATATGTTCTTATCGAATCTAGTATGTAGTATCTGAAGAATGTAACAGAATTAAGATGAACTCACATAATGTAATACTAAAATGTCATCTGCTACTATATAAGATAGTGATAGGTTGTCGTATCATCATTGTCGAGGAGGAGCCACTTCCTCCGGCTCTACAGAATTAATGCCATCCAAGGAAGGCAAAACTGAATCAGCATTGTCTTTCGGATCGTCCTCATCAAGGCATAACGGGCTGCTCAGCATGCCCAGCTTCTTCAACTTCTCGCTGGCTACAGAGTCGAAATGGGAATGGGTCCTCTTTGCCGAACCAGAGCTCTGACTCGCACTCGTCGCCTCGCTACCGGTTTTCTCTCCTCCTCTGACGCGGGTCATAAGAAAAGAAATTTCGTACCTCTTTATCACATAAACATCATTGCCTCATTGTACTCGAGCCTCCTCGTCTGTGATGCTATCCAACTTCTCGGTGCCTACATTGTCACTCGAATCTCCACTTCGACTCGTATCGTCCTCTTATTCGCCTGTCTTTTCGTTCCCTGTCGTGCAATCATCTGCTATCACCGCCGACTCATTCGACTCCTTTTCCGAGTCTTTCTTCTCCTCCTCAGAGTCATCGGAGAAAGAGTCGAATGAGACGGCGGTGATAGCAGATGATTGCAAGACAGGGAACAAAAAGACAGGCGAAGAAGAGGACGATACGAGTCGAAAGGGAAATTCGAGTGACAATGTAGGCACCGAGAAGTTGGATAGCATCACAGACGAGGAGGCTCGCGAGTACAAGGCGGCAATGATGTTTATGTGAAGAAGAGGTACCAAATTTCTTTTCTTATGACCCGCGTCAGAGGAGAAGAGGAAACCGGTAGCGAGATGACGAGTGCGAGTCAGAGCTCCGGGCCGGCAAAGAGGACCCGTTCCCATTTCGACTCTACAGCCAGCGAGAAGTTGAAAAAGCTGGGCACGCTGAACAGCCCGTTATGCCTTGATGAGGACGATCCGGAAGACAATGCTGATTCAGTTTTGCCTTCCTCGGATGGCATTGATTCTGTAGATCTGTGTATAAAGAGGAAGAGATTGGGAGTAGAGTGGACCCGGAGGGAAATGTGAGATTATTGGAAGCTGGGTCAATATCCAAGAAGCGAAAGAGAGTCGAGGATTCTGATTTTGATGGCATAGAGGAAGAGGTTCGCGACATAACGAGAGGGACAGGGAAGGGGGCAGATGAATGATGGCTCAGAACACAACCCAAAATTCATTCTAGCATATATTAGTATTAATCATCTATGTTCTGTACATATGGTGTAGTATATGTTCTTATCGTATCTAGTATCTGAAGGATATAACAGAATCAAGATGAACTCACATAATGTAATACTAAAAAATCATCTACTACTATATAAGATATAGTGATAGGTTGTCGTATCATCATTGTCGAGGGATGAAGGTCGGAGGACAGTCAACTTTATCTACGGCTACATAGTTTCTGCCTCGCCAGTCTAATGGCTGCAGGGACAATGTCGTACCGTAGATTAATGCAAATGGAGATGGAGCCAAAATACAGAAACCAAAATACAAAATACAGAATCAAATCCCTGGTTTCGCCGAAAATACAAAACATAGTTCTAATTAATATGTATTTTAAGTGTGAGAACGGATGACTCAGAACACAACCCAATCGGAGAGGATACTCTGCAGATCCATCTGAGTAGGACGTATACTCTGAGAGATCACCTTTACAAGAATGATATCAGTAGTGGGATTGAGTGTGTACGTCCTACTCAGATGGGTCTCTCACCGTTACTATTTTTCTGACAGCATGGTGGATGTGCTCCGTCAACAGATTCTTGCTCCGAGCCAAAACTTTGCCTCGGAGCTCAAGTGGACATCCTTCGTGTAGAGCTCGAGTGAGAGGTTTCTGACAGCATGGTGGTCTCCTTTGTTAAAGTATCCATGCTCGTCCCACAACCAATGTGTGATGAGCACGGATACTTTGACAAAGGAGACCACCATGCTGTCAGGAACCTCTCACTCGAGCTCTACACGAAAGATGTCCACTTGAGCTCCGGAACAAAGTTTTGGCTCGGAGCAAGAATCTGTTGATGGAGCACATCCACCATGTTGTCAGAAAAAAATAGTAACTGTGAGAGACCCATCTGAGTAAGACGTACACACTCAATCCCACTACTGATATCATACTTGTAAAGGTGATCTCTCAGAGTATACGTCCTACTCAGATGGATCTCTTAGAGTATCCTCTCTGGTTGGTTGTCGTATCATCATTGCCGAGGGATGAGGGTCGTAGTACCAATACAATCCAGAGATTGACACAGTACTAATTCATATATGTAGTCCAATACAAATAGTATAATATAAAAACAACCCAATACAAAAAGTCCAATAGAAATAAGTACTAATAGCTAATGAGAACCACGCAGCTCACGCAAACACTCAGTGATACGATCACGCAACCACCTCGAAAGAGCGAGATCTTTGGCGTGAGGAGAGATGTCGTCCCTCAGCATTCACTGTTTCCCTAAAATGACGTGCCACTCCTCGGGTCATGGGTGCCATCTGGTAAGCAAGCTAATATAATTGTAACATAAGCAAGCTAACTAAAGGAACCATCATATAATTTGAGTACATTTTCGAAAGCAGATAAAGTACAACAAATTCAATTTTTTGCCAAGTAGCAGAACGGATGGCTCAGAACACAATCCAAGATTCATTCTAGCATACATTAGTGTGAATCATCTATGTTCTGTACATATGGTGTAGTATATGTTCTTATCGTATGTAGTATCTGAAGAATGTAACAGAATCAAGATGAACTCACATAATGTAATACTAAGACATCATCTACTACTATATAAGATATAGTGATATTGTCGTATCATCATTGCCAAGGGATGAGGGTCGGAGGACAGTCAACTTTATCTATGGCTACATAGTTTCTGCCTCGCCAGTCGAATGGCTGCAGGGACTATGTCCTGATCACGATGTCGTACCGTAGATTTAGGATTTAAAATATGGTATTCAGGTCAACTTAATTCAGTCAAAGGGTACTGAACAGAAAGTCTAATTATTCTATATTTCAGTAATGTCAGTAAGCTAAATCATACTCAACTGTCGAGAATACTTAGGAGAAAACTCATTCACAGGATTAGTATCCATCCTTCGTGACATAACTGGAATTTTATAGGGCTCGATAATAATTATTAGTCAATTTATTCATCATTTCAAAACCCTAAAAATGCCCAAAAAACTTTCAGTATCAGTAAATAGGGCTCGAACCCTAAATTAGAATTCGAATCCAAGAAAAACATCAAATTGACAGTTGATATGCCCAAAAAAACTCCCAGTATCAGTATATAGGTGTCACACTGTGAGTCTCATGTCCATACAGTGGGACACGACGTGTCCAAACCAACAAAATAGGTATCATACGAACTGGAAGTGAGTCCACGCTCTCGTGTCCCTCGCAGCGAGTCCACGCTCTCGTGGACACGAACTAGAAGCGAGAGAGAGAGCTAAAAGACGAGAAGAAATTGGGGAGAAGCTACTTGAGGAAGGAGGAGGAGGAGCTACCTGAGGAAGGAGGAGGAGGAGAAGGAGGAGGCCGGAGGAGAGAGATCGCCGGAGGAGCGCCGCGGAGGAGGAGGCCGGAGGAGGGAAATCGCCGGAGGAGCGTCGCGGAGGAGGAGCGCACCCAAAATTGGGGAAAAAAATTGTGAATGATCGAAAAGGAAACCCTCGCTGGCTATATGAAACGATTAGCGACGTCCTTATAGGACGTCGCTAAACGTCGCTGACATATAATAAACGGCGACACTGCTTAAAGTGCGTCGCTACACGTCGCTATCTCAGCGACGGGTACCGACGAACTTGCGACGCAGGTTCCCATTTAACAAATTATAGCCGCTAGACGTCGCTATTAGTCGTTGTTGGCGACAAACAGCGACGTCTTATATTAACGTCGCTAAAACCCCAAATATTAGCGACGAACTATCTTGGAGTCGCTAAATACGTCGCTGATATGACTTATTTTGGTAGTGTTATAACTCTCTCTCCTAAACCCCCATCCTCAAACTAAGCATGATTTTTTTCCCTCACTTAACTTTTTCTTACTTAACTCTCTCAGTCCTCAATCCAAGCATACCCTTAAGTTATAGAGAAATATTTTATTTCCATGTAAACAAGGGATTCATGATACCTAATGTCAATATTTCGTAATATACAATGTAATCTCAATAAAGTAAGAAAGCATGCATAAAAATTTGGGATATATGCATGGGATATTGGTCATGATTTTTTTTTCCATACTTTATGCTTTTTTCTCCCTCTCATATTTGTAGAAAACTATAGTATAATAGGAGATATTCTCATTAGAGGATCTTAACTGATAAACAGGCAAATGAAGAAGCTCTCTCCAACAAAATCAGCAAAAATAATTTGCAATCATCCACCTCATAATCAGGGCCAGCCTGGGGTAAGCCGGACAAGCCGTCGGGTTTGGACAACCCCCTAGTTAAGGCAAACCTCCGATCCCTAAGTCCTTCCCTCTCCGCTAATAGAGCCTCAACAGTCCACTCCAACTCTTCTATTTTAGTTGAACTAGCAATACATTAGGCCCATCTTTTGAGTTCCCACCTGGAAGGCCTCAAGTAGCTCGAACTCGGAATCCGAGCTCTACGACGCCGCCAGAACTGAAAACTTCGATGCCGATATCAACCCCACTCGTCATTATTATTTTTTATTATCTTCTTTTGGAGTCAAGTGTTAGCCCAATGATTATATCATGTTTTTGAATATGGCTAATCAATTAAGTTTAACATAATGACGTCACTAATATTCATGTAATCACTATCATGTTGCTACTTAAACTTAGCATTGTCCTAATGTTAGCATTGTTCTAAATATTCTATATTATAATTGTTATGCTTGTATCATATTATTTTGTTTGTCTAACATGTATTTGTAGACATGCAATAAGCATGATCAAGCTTTGTCAAACCAGGACATATGCAATAGAGAATTAATGATGGGCCAAAGACGACGTCATACAAGAAGATTTCTCTGAACCGCCTAACGACCTATCTGGGGCCTCGCATCGGGGGTTCCGCTGCCCGGTCAGCGGACAGGGGTCGAGGGGGCAGCACCCTCCGTCAGGGGTTCGGGGGTGAAGCCCCCGAAAGGTATTCAGATTTCCAGATCTGTTTATCTTTGGACGACTGCCGTCAAGTGAAAAAGGCGTCTTCAAGTCTGCTCAAATATTTGAAGAAAGGCGTCTTCAAAGGGCTCTTGGTTTTCCTATTTTATCAATATATTTTTCATATTTATTGAGTCTAGGAATACGATGTACACTGTATCGTACTGGCAAATAGGCTACCCAAGAAACGTTTTCAAAATACCCTTTCATTTTGAAAATAAGCCCACTTACAAAAGCCCAAACTAGTTCCTAACTGTTTGACTTTTCAAAAAGCCCAAAACCAATTTGCAAAAAACCCTGACAGAACTCCAACAGAACTCGGACAGAATTCAGCCAGAGTTTGGCCAGAATTCGACCAGGGTTCGGCCAGAGTTCGGTTAGTGAACGTTGCTTTTTGAACTTGGTCTTCCTGCAGTTACGGATCCCAACGAGATTTTCTCATAGAGTTCTGCCCGAATTCTGCCCGAATTCTGTCAGAATTTTGCCTTTGGAAAAACTATAAATAGAGAAAGATTTTGATCATTTCAACTCACTCCTTCACTTTCATATCTCTTCTCTATAAGCCTACTACTTCTTCCAAAGTATTATGAGCTATTCATTTTCAAATCCCAAGCCAGTTACAATCCTCTAGTCGATTTGCCAGTGCAGTACGGTCTAAAAGTTATAGAGTAGTTGTAATCAGAGGCTTGATTGAAGGTACACACTTCATAATTGAAGTTGGTCGAGTACTTCGGATCAAAGCTCGCGTTGTAGAAGTTGCAAGAACTTCGGATGAAAACTTGTGGTGATTTTCCATAGTAGATTCAACTGGAAGCCAGAGTTCTTCCGACTGGACTAGTCCTCACAAGAGGAAAACTAGTATACATCCTTGTGTTTGCGTTTGATCTCTACTCTCTACTTTTTATTTACATATCTGTGATATATTATCTGTGTTCTTGTTGCTAAAATTTTTTAATTAGTTACTTTTCGCTGCCTACTCTATTCACCCCTCTAGAGTATTGCGCTTTACAACTCGTTCCTACAATCGGTCCTACAATTGGTATGAAAGCAGGTGCTTGGTATATAGATATTGTTGCTCATACCAATTGTTCCTACAATTGGTATCAGAGCCAGTGCTGCATCTAGAGGTAATATATTCTGATCCCAATTATTCCTATAATTGGTATCAGAGTCGGTGCTCCTTCTAGAGATATTATTGCAGGTGCTCCTTATAGAGATATTATTGCTTATACCAATTGCTCATTCAATTGGTATCCTAGCAAGGACTCTATTATTTTGGCTTAATATCCTTGGAGCAAATCCTCATTATCAGATCGGGTTATACAGGTAAAGCGAGGTAGCACTGCTATTATATTCTTATTTATTATAGCTTTTACATATATTACAGTATCACATATGGCAAGTATGTACTTCACAACTGAAGAGCAATCCTCAAATAGACTCCCACTATTTGATGGTACAAATTACATATACTGGAAAACACGGATGAGCTTCTATCTGAAGTCTCTAGATTTTGACTTATGGTCAATTGTTGTCAATAGCTACAAGAAGCCTACTATCACTTCTATTCTCACATCCTCTATAATCAATAAGCCTTATTATAGTTACACGGATGAAGAGAAGAAGTTAGCTAGCCTTGATGCAAAAGCTATGCATATATTTTATTGTGCTGTAGACACAAATGTATTTAATCTTATTAATACTTGCACAACATCTCATAAAATTTGGAAAGTTCTTGAAGCTACTTATGAGTGCAGGTATGAAAGCAAAGCTAGCAACTCCAGAGAGAAGGATAGTCTTCATAATGATACAAATATGTACATGACGAAATTAGGATTTAAGGTACAACACAATCCTCTATACGAAGAAGAGCTTGTATGTGACAACTACAAGAAGATAGACCACATCCAAGAAGATTGTACTACTACTAGAAAGGAGAGTCACTACGAACAATCAAATGAAGAAGATCATCATCTCCCAAGTACACTAGCACGAGCATATTGTGTGAAAACGAAGCAACAGATTCTGAAGAAGAAAAAAAAGAAGAAGAAGAAGAGAGAACTCATCAAGCTGCAAATTTATGCTCAATGGCATTATCTAACGAGGTACAAAGTAATTCTTTTTCTGAAGACAGTGAATTTCCTTATGATGATTTATCTGATGCTTTCAGTGATCTGTTAGAAGAACACAAGAAAGTATTAGATAAATATAAGCAAGCTAGAAAGGATATTCTATCCTATAAGCGTGAGAATGAAAAGCTTACTTGCTTATTCAATGATGCTAGAAATAGTTCTCCTTCTGATAATTCTACTTAGATTTCCACACTTGAGTTTAGATTGCATGAGGCACTTGATTGCATTGAAAAAAGCACTCAAGAAAATGCTAAGCTTAAGGAGAAATTAGAATCAGAAAAGAAGAAGTATTCTATTGCTTCATGTAGAATTGACGCTCTTTCTGCTAAGTATAATGAGATTTGTGCTAACTCTAAAAAGCTAGATATTAGACTGGAAAAGCAGGTAATACAACCTACGACTCAGTCTAACACAAGACACTTAGCACATCACAAAGTCACACACGTTAGATCTTTTAGAAAGGAAGCAAGCAAAGCTAAAGCTTCACACAACCATGCTTTCTATTATAAGTATCCACGAAGATCATATCACACTACTGCACGTTCTCATACTGCTGCACATAGTACTAATGTTAATTCTTTTTCTCATTATTATGGTATGAATGGACATGTTTCTAATCATTGTCAGATTAGAAAACTTGTTGATATGAACTTGTGCAAATGGGTTCCCAAAGCTAACAAATATGGATCCAAGTATTGGATACCAAAGTCTTCACCTAATATTGCACGTGAAGCTTCTCATATCAAATAGAACCATGAAACATGTTGGTGATTGCAAAGCTACAAAGGTCATCTTCCATGCAATTACACCAACAGAAGTGTGGTCACTAGAACCACTTCGGTAACATGCTTTCTAAATAGTTTTTAATATTTAGCATGTTCTTATTGATTTCTGGCTATTAGCTTTCATTGATATCTTTTAATTATTTATTGTTTAAATCAATGTGAGACATAATCCTAGCTTGACTAGTTGTTTAGCTTAAATGTTTAGTTCACACTAAATAGTCTTTTACTCACTTTTCATTAGTGTGACACATATGTCTATGTATGCTCTTTACTCTTAATATTTATTCTTGAAGCATGCATAAGAGCTTAATTTTGTTTTGGTGAATATATTTTTTGACTCTTCGTCTTTAATATTTTTAATGGTCACTTCTTATTGATTTGTTTTTAACATGTCGTATTTACTTTGATCAGTATTTTTTGAGTATGTATGTTTAGCACAAGTCTTCTATTTACTTGAAAAGTATATACATATAATTTTATTTTAACCTTGTGCTTGCATAATATATTCACTATTGATTCTCATATTTTATTTTGATTAAGTTCTTATGAATCAATTAAATCTTTGTCTGACAAAGTTTATTTATGCATGTTTCTGATCTTGTGATAATTTTTTTTATATGCTTATTAAGGATACATGAATAATTCATTGTCATTCATATATTGCTGATATGTTTCTTATATTTTTGTATAAATATCTTTATGGGATATATGAGTTTAGTTCAAGTTCTATATTATTTTAAAAAGTAGTTTAAAACTTGTGCTTATCTCATAGTTCAAGTTCTCATACTTAAGCTATTGATTTCTTTGAACAATTTATGTTCTTATTTTTATTAGCTTCTTCCTCAAAGCCACTTTTAATGATATTTTTATTTTCTAGGCTTTTTGATTGACATTTTGGATACATGATATTTTTAATATCTTGATCTTGATAAACCATTCTTTGGGTACTTACTTATTTTACTTTTAGGGATTCTGGATTTCGACGATGTTCGATGATACTGCATATATTCCTTTAAATCTAAGTTCTTTAGAGTAGAAATCATTTTGGAAACAAGCCGAAAGGGTCCTTCTGTCACACAGGTGTAAATAGCCTGAAGCGACACGGTGCACTAGTCTTCGGACTACCGCTAGCTGGGAACCGGCCCCTACAGCTAACCCGAAGTGATCAATAATTTATAGACTTAAGATTTATTAAGGTGTATCGTCTAGTTCTGGATACAAGGTACTGAACCCAGTCCCCTAGATTCCAAAATACATCAACGTATCTAGATCCTACATTTTAATTTACAAATGTTTTATATTTTATTGTTACCCAATGATTTAGTTTCATATATGGATAAATGTAATTGATACATCTTATACCGTATGCTACATTGTTCTATAATTTTTTTCTGAAGTCCATAAAATATATTTTTTTTATATTGCACTAATTCTTCTTAAATCCTCGGTTATTAAAGAAGAGATTTATTTTGGGTACAAGCCTATAAATGGTCTGTCTGTCACCACGACTACGGTCGAAACGAAGCGGTACTTAAGTGTTCCCTGGTGAACCTCCGTTGGCTGGGACAGTACCTCTACAGCTAACCCAAGATTGATCAACGCTTTATAAACTAATGATTTATTGAGATCTAGTTGTAATTATTATCTTTTGGATTTTGGATTTTAGATTTGATGGATAATATTCTCTCTTTATATTTTCACAAAAGGTAGCATATGTTGATCTATTGTCGATTGTGAGATTCTATAGCATAGATCAATTTATGTCATCTTTTGACTTATACGATTATTCATCATGCTAATGTGAAATATCTTTTGATTGTTTTATTTTTAAATGTTCATTTAGTGGATATTTCTTCTTTTGTCTAAAGATGAATGTTTTTCGTATTCGTGACTAATCATTGAATATTATGGTATTGTGATTTCATCTTTAGCTTGTGTAATATTCGTAATATTAATGATTTTGAGCTTTACATTATTATCTTCTTATTCAAGTTACTTACTGTCTATAACAGTAATTCTTTGTGGGGAGAAGTCATGCAAATTGAATCTCTCTCTCAAAGCGTTTCTTTTCTTTAACCCTACGGTTGTCAGTGAACACCGTGCTAAGGCTTTAAAAGGGAAGAAATAAACTTTGATAAGAAGACCTAATATTTTTGAATTAGTTTCCTACTTTCAAAAATATGTATCTGAATTTTATTTTAAAATTTTGTCTATATTATTATTTTTTGGATATAGCCATGTAAAGGTGGAGTATTTAATTGTTTCAAATCAATTATTCCTTTGACATGCCATATATCTATAATACATTTTTCTTTGGACATTTATCTAGTTATATTTTCTAAATGGGTTTATTTATGATTTATGGATTCTTTTATTGAAATTGTTTTCGTGATTCGAATCGCCAGCTTTCAGTCTGAGGAATAAATGTATGCATTCGAACATTTACTAAGACAGTTTTTCGTAATAAATTCTATATTTTTGAAAAGCCTTTTTGATTTCTTGAATCTGTCCGGTACTCAAATGTTATTATTAAAGATATTTTTTCAAAATCTTTTAATGTCTTAAAATATTTCTTTTATATATATATTGGAGTTATATTTTGTTTGTTCATCTTTAAGCATTTATTCATTGGATATCTCTTTTATTTGCCTAAAGATGATATTTGTTCTAAGTTTGGGACTTTATATCCATTTGATCGAAGGAAAGAAAAAAAGTATATCTTGGATATCCCTTAGATCTTGTGATTATTTATTTTATTTTATTTTATGCATATAAATTATTTTTGAACTATATACGCATATTTTAAGGGGGAGCAAATTAATTGTTTCAATTATTTTATGCCTTAAATATATGGTATACCTAGTTCACCATGGACTTATATTGGCTTAGTTAAATATCTTGCTGAGTTATTCATGTTATTTGGATTTGTATTGGTTTTATGAGAGAATATATGATTATTATTATTTATTTTTAATTCTCTCATTCGAGTTTCTAAAAATTATCTTGCCAAATATATATTTAATTTTTTGATAATCTTTTTGAGTTTAAAATTACTTTTGGTATTTCTTATCGAGATTTTATCTTAAAGTTCATGATTATCTATATTTAGACTAATCATACTTTGCGAGGGAGCATTCAAGTCGACTGAATTTTTCCTTCTCAAGTAGTTTGTCTTCATTACCTTCATGTTTATCTGATGGATATATATCATGCTAAGGTAATTGAATTCAAATGCATGGACTTTGGTATAGATTTTGAATAGATTCTAGTATACTTATTTTGATCTCTTTTCGATGATTATACTCTTTATGGAATTGATTCACTAATTTGTATGGGCAAATTATGAATCATATTCTTTTGTGATCATTGTTAAAAGTCTCATTATATTTTTGATTCTTTTATATATACTAGATCTGCGAATTTCTATTCCTCATGATTTATTTATGACCAATGATTGATTCCTACTATATTGATAGATTTTTTTTGGTCAAATGACATTCAAAACATATTTTATTTTTGGATTTCTAGTTGGTTAACTATGTATTGCTTGATTTCAATGTTTAAGTTCAACCAACTATTTTTGATAAGTTTTTTATACTTTAGTTATGCAATTTTCTGAACTTGTCGTTACACTGTTCTCCTTATCCTTGATCATGATTATTTTTGTTTCCTCCTTTACTTATGCTTGAGTTTATTTTAGCTCTAATTACGGGAGAGCTTATTTTTGATCATGTCAAAGGGGGAGAAATAAGTTTAAAGAAATAAGTTTAAGTCAGCACACAATATTTTAGTATTATATGTTTATTAGTGATACATGCATCTATTGTATATATATTAAACTTAAAGGATTTGCCATAATAAAAAAGGGGGAGATTGTTAGCCCAATGATTATATCATGTTTTTGAATATGGCTAATCAATTAAGTTTAACATAATGACGTCACTAATATTCATGTAATCACTATCATGTTGCTACTTAAACTTAGCATTGTCCTAATGTTAGCATTGTTCTAAATATTCTATATTATATTGCTATGATTGTATCATATTGTTTTGTTTGTCTAACATGTATTTGTAGACATACAATAAGCATGATCAAGCTTTGTCAAACCAGGACATATGCAATGGAGAATTAAATGAAGGGCCAAAGACGGCGTCATACAAGAAGATTTCTCTGAACCGCCTAACGACCTATCCGGGGCCTCGCATCGGGGGTTCTGCTGCCCGGTCAGCAGACAGGGGTCGAGGGGACAGCACCCCCCGTCAGGGGTTCGGGGGCGAAGCCCCCGAAAGGTATTCAGATTTCCAGATCTGTTTATCTTTGGACGACTGCCGTCAAGTGAAAAAGGCGTCTTCAAGTCTGCTCAAATATTTGAAGAAAGGCGTCTTCAAAGGGCTCTTGGTTTTCCTATTTCATCAATATATTTTTTATATTTATTGAGACTAGGAATACGATGTACAATGCATCGTACTGGCAAATAGGCTACCCAAGAAACGTTTTCAAAATACCCTTTCATTTTGAAAACAAGCCTACTTACAAAAGCCCAAACTACTTGCTAACTGTTTGACTTTTCAAAAAGCCCAAAACTAATTTGCAAAAAACCCTGACAGAACTCCAACAGAACTCGGACAGAATTCGGCCAGAGTTCGGCCAGAATTCGGCCAGAGTTCGGCCAGAGTTCGGTTAGTGAACGTTGCTTTTTGAACTTGGTCTTCCTGCAGTTACGGATCCCAACGAGATTTTCTCATAGAGTTCTGTCCGAATTCTGTCAGAATTCTGCCTTTGGAAAAACTATAAATAGAGAAAGAATTCGATCATTTCAACTCACTCCTTCACTTTTATATCTCTTATCTATAAGCCTACTACTTTTTCCAAAGTATTCTGAGTTATTCATTTTCAAATCCCAAGCCAGTTACAATCCTCTAGTCGATTTGCTAGTACGGTACGTTCTTGAAGTTTTAGAGTGGTTGTAATCAGAGGCTTGATTGAAGGTACACACTTCACAATTAAAGTTGGTCGAGTATTTCGGATCAAAGCTCGCGTTGTAGAAGTTGCAAGAACTTCGGATGAAAACTTGTGTGATTTTCCATAGTGGATTCAACTGGAAGCTAGAGTTCTTCCGACTGGACTAGTCCTCACAAGAGGGAAACCATTATACATCCTTGTGTTTGCGTTTGCTCTCTACTCTCTACTTTTTATTTACATATCTGTGATATATTATCTGTAATCTTGTTGCTAACAATTTTTAAATAGTTAATTTCCGCTGCGTACTCCATTCACCCCCTCTAGAGTATTGCGCTTTACAACTCGTTCTTACAATTGGTCATACATCAAGGACATGGAGCAACCGAATTTAATTCCGGATAGGAAAATCTAACCCACGGTGAGGCCATGCTAATAACTACTATTTCAGGGGACATCTACTACTCGTGTTCTGTATGAGGAGCTATGTTAGGCATCTCCGTGCAGTTTGCTTCTTGACTAGGTTCATTTATGACCATTTAAACCATTTAAGAGAGAGAGAGAGAGAGAGAGAGAGACCACGATATTAGTCACAATATTCCTTAAAACTATTCCAAAAAAAGATGGAAAACCATTTACTGTAAATGATCAATAAATGTATTTATCCTATAACATTGGCATGTTTGATTGAGATGCATGAAAATGCTCTTAAAAATCAACCAACAAGAATCATATGGCTTCTTCTGATCTTTAGGGGGCGTTTGGTACGCGGTATTTCCAAAAAATTTTAAGATGGGAATCTATTACCACGTTTGTTTGGCTTATAAAAATTTTATTCCCGGGAATTATAAATACCCAGGTAAACAGTTTGCCCAGAAAACATGGGAATTCTATCCCTTCAGAATAGGTGGGTATTTTTTTTTTGCCCGGACAAAAAAAAAGTCTAAATTTTTTTCTTTTTTTTGATCAATTTTGATTAGTTTTGAACATTTTTTTGTCGTTTTTATCGCTTTTATGTCATTTTTGTCATTTTTACCAATTTTTTGTCATTTTAAACGATTTTTTTGTTGTTTTTATCCATTTTTTGTCACTTTTTGATTATTTTTTGTCGTTTTTACCCAATTTTTGTCCTTTTGTCGTTTTTTGTCATTTTTTGTCATTTTAAGCGTTTTTTTGTCGTTTTTGTAGCTTTTATGTTGTTTTTACCGATTTTTAGTCATTTTTGTCATTTTACTGATTTTATGTCATTTTTGTCACTTTTTTGTCGCTTTTACCGATTTTGTTGTTTTTGTCGCTTTTTTGTCGTTTTAACCAATGTTTTGTCGTTTTAACCGATTTCTTGCCATTTTTTGTCGTTTTTATCGATTATTTTTCGTTTTTGTTGCTTTTTGGTTATTTTTTGTCGTTTTAACCGATTTTTTGTTGTTTTTAACCGATTTTTTTTGTTGTTATTTTGTCGTTTTTTCCGCTTTTTTGTCGATTTTACCATTTTTTTGTTTTTACCGATTTTTTGTCATTTTTACCGATTTTTTATATTTGTTAATTTTTTTGTTATTATTATTATTATTTTTTTCCGGGAATATTTATATTGTCACCAAACATGGGAATGTAATTTTCCAGGGAATTTAATTCCTTGGAATTTGATTTCCAGGGAATATAGAATTTTCGGTTATATAGTATTCCGCATACCAAACGCCCCCTTAGAGTTCAAGTTTGAATAGAGCTAACTAATATACATGCAATACAATCTGGGCAATGAGCTAACAATTAAGAACCACTCAATTTCCATGCCAAATAGGTTAAGGTACAAGGTTGTTTGAAACCTGACACGCAATACCAATTCCTTGTGGTGGTGAATAATACTCACATAACTAACACTTTGAGTGTAACCAACACCTGAAGCTCTGCATGTACATGTCCCATGTGAAACTAGGTTTCCTGATAAATAACTAGCCCTGCCTGTAGGGTGCTGATTTGAATCCTAGTAATCCTGGTATAATTACTAAATCACTGAAACCTAAATAATAAAGCATCCCCTTATTAAATAGTTTTTTTATTGATTTTCGAAAAGCATGTCACATTCTGATTCCGCCGATTCGAATAAATATATAATATATTATATATGACATATACTAAATATATAAAATTTGCATGTTGTAGTAGACACTTTAGCCTTTATTATCTAGATATGTGGCAACAATTCAAAAAAGAAAAATCAGAAGAAACTCATGAAGTTCGAGTTATAGTTATTCCAGTTATTGTTCAAGTTCAAGTTATTTATTGACTCTACTATGATTAGTATGGCTACGAGAAAAAACACACTTAGCAAGTAGGTAGATTACGTCCAATTACTACCTTGATGAGGTAGTTATTACCATTCCAGTCTAGTTGCTCATGGCCTATGAGATTATCCCAACTCGTCCATATGTTGAAGAGCAATTTTCTAGGACACAATAACGAGCGTACCTAGTACGATCTTGGTATAATAATGATAGATTATTCTCTAGTACGCGTTCATTGTTTAGAAAATGTTTAGTTTATTACCGATCACCTTACATGCATGTATTAAGCCATGCTATTTGAGATATTTTAAAAGTTATAGTTACACTTTTCTGCTAAACTATCCTTGCTATATAGTTGCATGTTTTGAGGTGTTGGTTTGTGTGTTCTTGCTCCAATACTGACTGGATACACTAACAATTTTAGATAACTGGTTACCTTGTACTATGGACCCTTCGAAGAGATATGGATGTTTTGGAGGCCGATCCTAGACTTTACTTTAGTTACATTCTTAAATTTAAATTTTTAGCGGGTTTGTTCCCGAAAGTTAATCTTGATGTATTATTGTATTTTTGTAAAATTTGTTATGGTTGTGAATGAGCAATAGATAATTTTTGTGATTAGCTATTAAAGAATTGGAAATGAGGGTCATTGTTGAGGTATAGACAACGTACTACCTTCGATGTTGTGACATAGGTTGGACTTAACCACGTACTTGTACCATGAAAAGTGGTGGATAACGACGACAATCTGTGAGGTACTCAACTAATGATTATGTATTGCTAAAAAGCAAAGGTGTAATCCCCCAAAAATTTGGAGGATTTTTTTTCTATTTAATCGTTATTAAATACATTCTTATGAATTATTTTGATATTTAAAATTATAGTCTTAGTCATGCTTAACTTTTGTTATGCACACTGACTAGACCATGTGGCACGGCTAGTGCAGGCAAGTGCCTTGACTAGCATATTAGTTGTAGGTGCAACTTGAATTATTTTATTTGAGTATTTAGTGGTTGAAATTTATTAAATCATTTTATGGCTATCTTTTACATTTTTTAAAATATTTAATATTTATTTATTTTTAATTATTACTTCTGGGCTTTTGGAAATTATGTTTATAAAAACAAAATAAAAGTATTAGTAGCGATACGTACTTTTCTAAATTATTATAACCTTACTAATTGGTTGTATTATTTTTATGGTTATTATTATTACTGCAATAATATTATCACTATTACTATTATTAACATGGAACCATTTGTTAAATATTTAATGGATAATTCATATATAAAATTTTTCTACAATTACAAAGTGCCACAAAGGCTTTTACAATTATTTTAGATTTTTTTAAATGATTTTGTGTTTTTCTTTAACGACCAAAAGTTATTGATTATTTAGGAATGGAAAAGAATTTTTTTATATAGATAAAGACATGTTTGCTAAAAATATATGCATATGGGTTTCTATATATGTTGCTACAATGTATATTAAGATTATAAATATATTTTTGAGATATTAAATTTTATTTCTAGAAAACTTTTATTAGAGATTATTAAGATTTTAATATTTTTCCTAGTATTTATATATATAAATATGTAAATTTTATTAAAAAAAATAAACTCAACACTGTTCACAACCGTGAACAGTACTTGAGTTTCCTCCGATAGGAACCCTTCCCGCAGCAAGCAGAGATTTGTTTGAATCTCATTAAATCTTTCCAAAAGCATACGAATCCTATCTAACCTTTAAATTCGAATCAAATCCTAAGTAAAATACCAATCCAATCCGAATTGGATTAGCAATTTCGATGCTCGGTATAAACCGATACCCCCCACGGTCGAACCCTAGATACCATCAAAATTCTCATCCAAAACTTCTCTTCAACCCCGATCTTCAACCCAGCACGACCCCTATCACTCGACGAACCCCTGGACGCCGCCCCCACCACCTAGACGTCATCGCACGAGCACAGTCGGCCGGCCGCAAACAGGTAGCCCTGGTTTCAAATACAGCGAGGTACACGTCTTCTCCGTTATGATTCTTCTTATACACTCAATCATTTTCAATCATACGAACTTCTACAGACAGCCTATATGACCAGCTAGGAAGCATGAGAACTAGGGTTCGACATCGAGAAACCATCAGTCCAAAAATTGGACGCAAACTCAAAAAAAAATCTGTTGAAAACAGAACGTTACATGAGTTCGAAACCCCAACTTGGAAGACAACTTTTTGCCAATTCCTCGACTATCTTAAAAATTCGTTTGAACACGTTTGATAAAAACATATACAAGAGTAGAACCCAACTCTGAGATCATGATTTCATTAATTATGCTGGATGTTAATTGATTGCTAACTTATGAGAAAAACTATATTAAAACTGAAATTTTATTAAAAACTTCCCGATTCGGCGTGCGCCCCGACAAACCGGGCGACGCAGTCTCGCACTATATGCATCGAAAGGCGCGTATGGATGTTGCTGACATGTGAGAACTGACGAAACTCGATTTTGTTGTGCGTGCGCGACGAAATCAGTGCGTATCCGCTGAGATACCCCCGTATCGATGTTTTACAAACTTGACCATAACTTCGTGCATGTTCGTCGGATCGACACAAAACTTGCACCATCAGGACCGTATCGATTTTTTGGTCCTGTATGCCATGTTTTGTCCGATTCAGAGAAGGTTGATCGGAACGCCAATTTGGTGTGCCCACAACCCGATCCAAAGGGCAATTTTGTGTACGGCTCATCAGATACCAAAATTGGACATACCATTGGATTCGTCTCCTTAAACCGGATCTGTAGATATGTAGTTTGACGACTTTAGAGACCATAGACTTTGGCACATATTTTGGTGCAAAATGGGTCCAACAATGGACATCGTTTTGACCCGAAATTATGATTTTGCATCTGTTCCAGAATTAGACTTTTGGACAGACATTTCCTAGACATATTTTTTATACCAAGAACGTTCTTGATATTTGTTTCAGCATCCGGAGCCATTCATGGATTCTGAGTTTCTTGCTTCGATGATTTGCTGGTTCGAGTTATTAGATCCTACTCTTTTGCACACAATCTCAGACAAGATAACTTGCCATTAGCTATCTATTTATTTTAGCTCATATTTCACGCATCTACTTATTATTTATTTTCTGTAAAATAAATTGTGTTACATGGCATAACTAGATAGAATTTTACTGTTTAGTTCTATTTCCTGCTATGTACTATTTTCATACACATTGAAGTTTGATTTAAGGGACCACCCTTTGTGTGTTGCATTCATAGGCCTTGACACATTTGTACCACAGAGTTGTGAGTCGCATATAGAACTCGGACATGCGTGACTGGCTGGCCACCAGTACGTGTAAGCCGTACATAGGACTAACCGCGAATAGAGTTTGCATGTTTAGCTTGACTTAGCGGTTAATAGATGTTATATGTGTTGTGGATACAATATAGTAGGCATGGGGAGGGGAGGACATATCCTTAGCGTATGGGCTACTTTACACATTTTTCTTGTGACCGTACGCTCCGCCAGAGGTGTGGGTTGATGACCCTTATTTACTGCTGGCTACTGGTGTTCGGGGAACGGTTATGCATGAGGCCCCTAGTGCCCCAAGGGGGGACCATGCCGATCCTATTTTAGCCCGGGCCCATGCGTTGGAGGTTATTCTTAAAACTGCATTCACTTAGACTGGATAGTTACCCTTATCCGTTAGGTATGAGTACTCTTGGTTTGGGTACTTGTATCTGACAGTGGCTTAGAACAATAACTTGTTGCGGATTAGTTTGCCACAACTTGTCCTTGTTTGGTTGTAGGTTTGGCTTACTACTCCGATGAGAATATATTGAACCTTATTGTGGTCCGGATACCATATTGGGTTCGTGACTTGGAAAGGTACTTCATCGTGGGTAAGTATGCCATCTCATGTCCTTGTTTGGTTGGGGGGATGGTACGCTAATTCAAATATGGGGTGTTGGACCATGTTATGATATAATTGACTTATTATTGAGCAGTGTTTATTCAGTTTATATGGCATGATATTGTGTATCTTGTTACGTCCCTCTGAGGACCTGGTTATCTCTCCAGGTGTGTGCTATTGTCATTCACAGGTATTTGAGCCATGGCCGTGATCATCTCTATTTCTTCAAGGATGATTGCACTTGGATCGTCTTTGCTTCGCTCGCCAAACTCTTTCTTTTGTTATGTATTCTTTCTTTAAAAATAGTTGGTAGTAGATTTGTCTCCGCCCAACATCTTGTATAATGATATTTCATAGTTGATTATATGGTATCTTTTATTCCTTTATTTTGTGGATGAGATTAGTTAGCCTTGGTTTTACTGCATTTACAGCTTATGTATACATACGAGGATTCCATATATTGGAGTATACTTCGTATGTATACAGCTGGCATATCTACGTACTTAGTCCTAAGTATTTTGGGATTGGGGCGTTACATGTTTTTGTGGTGGCCCATGCAGGTCAAGATAAATTGTTTGGTTACTTTACCATACCAACCAAGCATGCGTATAGGATTAGAGCCTAGGATCTCATCCACATACTTGACCTCCTTCCTCGATTCTATTTTGACTTCCTCGATTTGTATCTTGCTTGATTCATTCTACCATAAATCTTATCTTTCCTTCGTGCTTGATAGGAGTTAGAGGAATGACTGGTAGGCCTCATTGATTCAATCACACTACTAGTTTAACTCTTATAAGTTGGGTAGAATGCCCCATGATCTAGTACTCCCTTCGTCCTTATGACCCATGGTAGAGGATACTTCTGGTATGACTTAGAGTAAAAACCTTAGAGCACCATATCTCATTTTATCGACTAAGGCCTTAGACAAGAAGGCAGTAGGACGACTGTGTAGAGACGAACACCGGATGAGTTTTAGATTTCATTTGAAGGACTTGAACTATTCACACTTTCTTCATCTTCTCACGTATTCATAATTTTAATTATCTCGACTAATACTGCTATATAGCCTAGCTTTGCAAGCTCATCCTTTTATTGAGTTTGTTCAAGACATATGTTATCTGGGCATGTTCGCAAACATATCGTCTAATCAGAACCGGTGCATGATGGTCTGATCAACCTAGTGCACTTTGGTTCGCTTTTCATATATTATTCTACGTGGATGAAGACATAGTTAAAACTTTCCCTCTAGAGTCTCATCCACGACTGCCTTGGCAACTCCCTCTTGAACTATTCAATCGCCTTTGAAAACCATATTTACAGATCGTTCCTATCTCCCTCGAACTCTTATTGTTTTTCGTTACCTATTCCAAAAAAGACATGAAGTATTCTTCTATGGCCATGAAGGCTATACATACACAATCATTTCCATCTATTCGAAATCGGAGAACTAACTCCAAACTTGATTCACATCTACCGTATCAAAATTTCTATTACGTCATCTAGTATTCTCTAATAATCAAGAGTCGTGGTGCAATGTCGTGACTTTGAATTTTTCTAACGTCATTAACTCTAAAACCTTGTCTTAGTTCTATAGAATATAGATTGTAAGCCTTCTAAATTTTAGGATTAACTAGCATTACCGATTGATTAGAATAAGTAGTTTCTGTTAGGGTGATAATTAGTGTCTCATGAACTCCTACTTTCTATCTAGATCATTTGTTGTCCCCGACTGTGTCATTGCTATTCGGAGCACGAGACCAGCTATTACCTTCCAACAAATTCCATATACAAGACCTAGACGAGTCCACCTTTATATAGACATACATGTCCCACACGCCTTCTTGTGCTCTATTTTAATTGTACCACATGTATAACCCAGTTTCCATAGAAAGAACCATAGATATCCATTTTCATCCCCTTTTACTTTTACCATGCAATACAACCCATTTTCTCAGATGACTAAATACCCATGATCCATGCAAGACTAAGAGTACCCCAAATCATAGAATATGTTGTCAGTTTGAAATCTTCTATAACTACCACCTCCATCTTTTCGAAAATCGATTTATGATTTAATATACTACTCGCTCTTCATATTCGACCCTATTATATTTTATTACTTTTTATATTAAGTTCTATTTTAATTCTGAGGACGAAATTTTTTATGTTGGGTAGGATGTAATCCCCCAAAAATTTGGAGAATTTTTTCTATTTAATTATTTCTTAAATACATTCTTATGAATTATTTTGATATTATAAAATTATAGTCTTAGTCATGCTTAACTTTTGTTATGCACACTGACTAGACCATGTGGCACGGCTAGTGCAGGCAAGTGCCTTGACCAGCATATTAGTTGTTGGTGCAACTTGAATTATTTTATTTGAGTATTTAGTGGTTTAAATTTATTAAATCATTTTATGGCTATCTTTTACATTTTTTAAAATATTTAATATTTATTTATTTGTAATTATTACTTCTGGGCTTTTGGAAATTATGTTTATAAAAACAAAACAAAAGTATTAGTAGTGATACATACTTTTCTAATTATTATAACCTTACTAGTTGGTTGTATTATTTTTATGGTTATTATTATTACAACATTAATATTATCACTATTACTATTATTATTAACATGGAACCATTTGTTAAATATTTAATGGATAATTTATATATAAATTTTTCCTACAACTACAAAGTGCCACAAAGGCTTTTATAATTATTTTAGATTTTTTTTAAATGATTTTATGTCTTTCTTTAACTACCAAAAGTTATAGATTATTTAGGATTGGAAAAGAAAAAAATAATATTTTTTTTTATATATAGATAAAGACATGTTTGCTAAAAATATATGCATATGGGTATCTATATATGTTGCTACAATGTATATTAAGATTTTAAATATATATTTTTGAGATATTAAAATTTATTTCTAGAAATTTTTTATTAGAGATTATTAAGATTTTAATATTTTTCCTAGTATTTATATATATAAATATGTAAGTTTTATTAAAAAAAAATAAACTCAGCACTGTTCACAACCGTGAACAGTACTTGAGTTTCCCCCGATAGGAACCCTTCCCACAGCAAGCAGAGATTTGTTTGAATCTCATCAAATCTTTCCAAAAGCATACAAATCGTATCTAACCTTTAAATTCAAATCAAATCCTAAGTAAAATACCAATCAAATCCGAATTGGATTAGTAATTTCGATGCTCGGAATAAACCGATACCCCCCGCGGTCGAACCCTAGATACCATCAAAATTCTCATTCAAAACTTCTTTTCAACCCCGATCTTCAACCCAGCAAGACCCCCATCACCTGGCGAACCCCTGGATGCCGCCCCGACCACCTAGACGTTGCCGTACGTGCACAGTCGGTCGGCCACAAACAGGGCAGCCCTGCTTTTAAATACAGCGAGGTACACGTCTTCTTCGCCATGATTCTTCTTATACACTCAATCGTTTTTGATCATACAAACTTCTACGAACAGCCTATATGACCAGCTAGGAAGCCTGAGAACTAGGGTTCGACATCGAGAAACCATCAGTCCAGAAATTGGACGCAAACTCGAACAAAAATCTGTTGAAAACAGAACGTTACATGAGTTCGAAACCCCAACTTAGAAGGTGACTTTTTGCCAATTCCTTGACTATCTTGAAAATTCGTTTGAACATGTTTGATAAAACATATACAAGAGTAGAAGCCAACTCTGAGATCATGATTTCATTAATTATGCTGGAAGTTAATTGATTGCTAACTTATGAGAAAAACTATATTCAAAACTAAAATTTTATTAAAAATTCCCGATACGACGTGCGCTCCGACAAATCGGGCGACGCGGTCGCGCACTATACGCATCAAAAGGCGCGTATGGATGTTGTCGACATGTAGGAACTGACGGAACTCGATTTCGTTGTGCGTGCGCGACGAAATTAGTGCGTATCCGCTGAGATACCCTCGTATCTACGTTTTGCAAACTTGACCATAACTTCGTACACGTTTGTCGGATCGACACAAAACTTGCACCATCAAGACCATATCAATTTTCTGGTCCTGCATGCCATGTTTTGTCTAATTCAGAGAAGGTTGATCGGAACGCCAATTTGGTGGGCCCGTAACCCGACCCAACGGGTAATTTTGTGCACGGCTCATCGGAATCCAAAATTGGACATACCTTTGGGTTCGTCTCCTCAAACCGGATCCGTAGACATGTATTTTTATGACTTTAGAGACCATAGACTTTGGCACACATTTCGGTACAAAATGGGTCCAACAGCGGAAATCATTTTTGTAGAAGCATGAAAATTTCAGCAATGAAGCCTTATGCGCCCAAGCCAATGAGGACATATGCTCCCAAGTGAACTCATATGCGCCGAAGTCACCCTGTGAAGCTCTATGCGCCCAAGACGAGCACCCCCGGAAGGGGGGTGTATAGCCCTGTTTCAGGCTATGCGCCCAAGCTAGAACATCCCTGACTCGGTCAAAGCCACGATCAAAACGTGCACCGAAGTGTACGACCATGTCATTCTCCACGAGCAGTCGTGCACCGAGGCATGTGGCCACGTCAGTACCACGATCAAACCACACCCACGCAGCCTGCATGCGCCTACATCCTGTGCGCCCAAAGCATGACCATGCGCCCACATGAAAACCAGTATTTTTTCTCATGTGGGCGCATAACATCATTCCAGCTCAAAAACTACCATAAAAAGGGGTCTCATCCCTCTTCAAAACAGAGAACGGAAAGCATTTTCAAGAACCAAATTGCTGCACTTCTTGCCAGTGAGCCGAGAGTTAGCAATTTTCTTATGTTTTCTTCCAATTTTATAATCGGAGTGTCAACGAAGTAAAGGAGCAACTGTCGTTCGATCTCCATCGTTCCATTCTCTATAATTCTTTTTTGTACTCGGGGATCCTCAGCGCAGGATCTCTCAGGCGTACTCGATTTGTGGTGCCTTGCGCCAATAAAGAAAAGACAACATTTCTTCTTCTTTTTGTGTGTCCACAGAAATGATGACTCTGTTGGGAACTACCTTTTCCTCTGACAAGAAGGTGGTAACGTAATCTGATACTGAAAAATTATGGAGCACTCAGAAGATGCTGATCATAAAGTTCGATCAGCAGGCATTCAAAAAGATGCTCTCAAGGGACGGCTATACTCCCTCAAAATCAGCGAAGCCAAACAAGTCTCGCAAGACTTGGCTTCCGAAGGCTCGCCATGCATATCTTGCCAGTGTCCAAGCAGATATTCAACTGGAGGACTCTGTCCCATGGGTGCATAGCTCTGCCACAGAAGCTCCCCAACTGAAGAAGGCTCACACCGTTCCGGGCTCTACTAGCCCAGCGACTTCTCTCTTGTGCAACCAACAACAGAGTGTCCAACGCCCGAGACTTGGCAAAGGAAGACACTAAGGTGCCAAGAATCGGAGTGTGCGACACTCTGGACAGACCCAGCGGGGTTCACAAATGAAGGAGGCAAAGCTGGAAGAAAAGAGCGCTGCTCAACAAGCATGCGCCCAAAGCTATGCGCCCAAGGGGGTGTGTGGGAGCATAAATCTAATCAAATGGCTTCTGTCTTCGACAGATTAGGCATCCAGGGTCATGCGCGAAAGGCTATGCGCCCAGGCTCAATTGATCCATACTATGCGTCCACATCGAGGAAGCTCAGACATGCTGCCAAGAAGCATGCGCTCAAAGCCAGTCTCCAAGGCCTATGCGCCCACAGCAAAAAGGCAGGCCCCAACGCGTATAGCACGGGGTTGTCTTTAAGGACATCACAGAACATAGGTGTGAGGGTTGCCCCTGCATGTGAACTAAGTCTGGATGTGCCAACTCTCCTTATAAATCCGCATACAAAGCTCGACGATGCATATAACATGGGTTTTAAGGCAAAACTCCCTTCCGCTGACTAATGCGACATGATAAATCATAAGCGTAAATCGAAGGAGGACATAATAATTCATGGTGCACATCCGTCCACCAGTATTATCATCAACTGTTGCTGCTCTAAAGTAACAAGAGTACCTCAGAGACAGTCCGTGTTCTGACGGCTGCATTTCTTTGACGATGAAAAGCTGCTGTGTGTTTCATCCAACATGGCTTCATGGGATCCCCCTTATGGAAGCCCCAATAAAAACAGTAGACTACGAACCCAACTTTCTCTCTCAGTTCTGCGAGAAGAAGGAAAAAAAGTTTAACAACAGCTGGCCAGCAGGCTGTCACATCTGAAGGAGTCTATATGAGTACTTGGTCAAAGGCGAGATTCCGTATATATGACGAAGACTCCCAAGCTGGGGGTAGTATTCCCTTAGAGTCTGAAGCGGATGACCTTCACACTGGGGGTAGCCTTCCAGAGGACGACGATCCCTCCGAGTCTGATGGCGACTATCTACCTCCTCTACCTGAAGATGAAGGACTTGTCAACTCATAGACAGACAGTATCAGCACCAATTGTACTATTTCCTCTATTCATCCTCGTATGTTATCTAAATACATGGCAGACGGATAAAGACCTGAAGAGGCCAATGATCAGACTAGCAAACGACTAGAGGGCCTTGAAATAGCATTCGCCAAGATCACTGATATGCTTACCTGTATCATGGCGGTCCAAGCTGCTGGAGCTGTCCCTCCACCTCAACAAAACGTCTCGACTCATGCTAGTCCGGCTCATAGCAACAACCCTCCTTTACTACAAAAGAAGTATCATTCTGTTGTGCCTCCCCCAAATCTTACAAATACTGGGGGTGGTCCTTCGCCAACGATGCCTAACAACCGTTCAGCAGCCATTTTCCAATACCTACTTAATCAACAGGATGCAATTGATTCCCTGGTCGCCCGTCTTGACACCATCTCACATAAAGACGAGCTTCAGAAGATGGGGATATCTCAACCTTATCCCCTGAATGGGAGAATGCTACTTGCCCTCATATCTACAAGCTGCTGACGCTAAATTCATTTGACGGGTTGATTTCTCCTCGTCAACACATGACATACTTCAACACACAGACTCTATACTTACGCAGGGACGATACGTTCTTGTCAAAGCTGTTTATTAGCACATTGCAGGGGGTAGCTTTTGAATGGTTTTGCAGTCTGCCTGACGGTTGTATCAATTCTTTTAAAGACTTAGAGATGTTGTTCCTCAACAGGTTTTACGAGAGTGTCATGCATGTTAGTATGTCCACCCTCACCGAGACCAAGCAAAGGAAGACTGAGTCTGTCATTGCCTTCATCGAACGCTTCAGGCGGCTAGCACTGAAGATGCCCTTCAGCATACCAGACTCAGAACTTAGGGATACTTGTCGACATAATTTCCTTCCTACAGCAAAGTTCTGTCTGGGTATACATAAGTATGATACATGGTCCACTTTCATTGGGGTCGCTGATGCTGCTGAAAACGACGTTCCTAATCTGGAACTACTGGGTTAAAAACACCCAAATCTGAAGACAAGGGCAAGCATCCTCAAACTATCCCTGTCCGTAGGGGTAAAGGGAAAGAAGTCCTGAAGGTTGACACTTCGAAAGGAGCTTCCAATTCTCTTGACACCTCCGATAAGCCTAAGGAGACCTTCTCCTTTGACGAAGACGATGTTATTACCATTTTTCACACATTGACGAAGGGTAATAAACTGACATTACCTCCACCATGATGTCCTGCAGAGGCGAACCAACTCAACGATCCTAAGTACTGTCTCTATCATCAGTACATACATCATTCTACCAAGGACAGCATCGTCCTGAAGAAGAAGATAAAACAGCTTATCGACAACCAAGTGATCAACCTCGAAGCTGAAGACAAATTCGTATCTTCTAACATGATCTCTCTTCAGTATGGTGACTTTCCTCCTACAGAAGTCCCAGACAGCATGGTCCCGATCCTCAAGGCAAAAATATAAGTCGTCAACCTACCGCCAGCTCGTAACTCAACCTTTGTGCCACTCATGACTGAACGTGGTGAGATCATGTGGGTCTACCCGGATCTTGTGCAAGAAATAACACAGGGGGTGGTATCTTCTAAAGCAAAAAGGGGCAAAAAATACAAGTCATGCCATATGGTTTCTTCTCCCATCTACGAGATTCTATCTGGCAAAACGCGATCGAGGAAGGCTTATCTTCGAACGTACATTCCCGCAGAAGAGAAATAGTACCTCTCAAACTCCTGCTGCTCCCACAAGGTCAGAAGCCGGCCCGTCTAAGCCTTCAACTACAGACAAAGCCAAGCAGAAGGAGACGCGGTTTGACAAGTCTCTGAAGGCGCCAGCTCCCGAAGGCATGGATCGGCCCTACAACTTTGACATACTGGCACAGCTGGCCAATACACCTGCCAGGTTGTCTCTGTTCGATCTATTGCAACTCTCCAAAGAAATACGGAAAGCCTTAAGTGAGGCATTACTACATGCCGACTCTTATCTCGCTGAAGTCAAAGCCCCCGCTGAAGATCATGTCTTCTGTTCCCACTGCCATAGTACTATGGAAGTGGTGCCCAATATCACCTTTTCATAGGAGGACATGCTACTAAAAAATAATCGTCATGATAGACCCCTGTACTACACAGGGTATATCGGAGCGATCAAGGTGGACCGCATACACATCGATCCAGGATCCTCCCTCATCATCATTCTAAGAAGTTTGCTTCAAATTCTAGGAATCCCTCTGCACAAGCTATCTGCAACCAATACGACTATCATGACTTTCAATGCTGGTCAAAGCCACCCGCTGGACAAGATCTGTCTCAAGTACGAGATCGGTGATCTTCGAACGGAGGTTTCCTGCTATGTGATCGATTCTAATGTATCCTACAACGTCTTGTTGGGACGTCCGTAGACACATGAGAACAAGATCATTCCTTCCACACTTCACCAGTACTTCAAGTACGTCAACAACAATGGTGTCGTGAAGACAGAGTTTACAGTTGTCAATCCTTTTAAGGGCATCGAAGCCTACTATGGAGATTCGATACTCTATCAATCTCAACCCTCCAAGGATGATGGCAACGGAGCTGACAATGAAGCTGAAGCAAGTCCATCCTCCAATGATGGTCCCCTGATTATCCGAGTCAAAGGACGTACTACTCCAAAAAGTACCCCGAAGCCTCTCACAATCCAGATGAAAAAGAAGAACCCTGACAAGGTCAAACCATTGACCATCACTCTCCGCAAGACACCTCGGAAGGAACCTGCTAAAGTCTTTCCTCCCAATCCTGAAGAATTACCCTACGTGGTAAACTTGGCCATGACTGTGGCTCCTCTTCCAGATGATGATCCTATCAATGAGTATATCAATACTCATAATAATGTACCTTCAGCAGATGATGTTATCCCTGAAGAAGAACTTGCATAGTTTCTTAGTAAAGGTTTATCTTTGAATTACTCCGATGTCTATCAATCTGTAAACCACTATATAGATACGATATACGCTCTAGAGCACGGCATAGGACCACACCTCTGCATGTCGGTCATGATATCTCACCTATGAGAAAAGTTTACACAGAAGATATCTACTACTTCATCGTTCCACCCAGAAAGAAGGGTGAAGAACTAATCATCTTCCGTCGAATAATTGGCGAAAGAAAGTTCGTTTCAGACTCTACTTCTCCCAAGCACAATATGGAAGCTGATTATTACTCTAAAAAAAATGCAACATTTTCGATATAGTTGGCAGGCCAAGAATATCATCCAGAATATGGGATATGACATCAAAAGCGATCAGGGGCTAAATTACGGCTGGGGACGACGGTTGCCAATACGACATTTTGCTCCTCCCGGCAAACCCGAGAACTACTATCTACAAAACGGTGTTGGTTTGGGTTATGTCACTCTTCCAATAACTCCTGAAAGATCAGATGATGAAGCAGATCGTTGTTCTTATTCTTCTGATTCCTGTCTCTGGGACTCAGACTCCAGCATTGGCGACATTTTCAAAGAAACTCTGTCCGTCAACATGGTTTCAGTTGACCAAATTACGGACGATGTCCAATCGATCAAGCTTTAATAATGGGCTGAGAAGATGGATACTAGGTGGGAGCTGTGCTTCGAGCAACGTGAACCACCTACCGAAGACAAAATCATCCAAGTCAATTTAGGAGATGAATCATCTTTTAAACCAATCTTCATCATCAAAAGTCTATCTGGCGATGAACGACAATCTCTTATAAATCTTATAAGAGAAAACATCGACGTCTTTGCATGGAGCTATGAAGACATGCTAGACCTGGACCCTAAAGTCGCCATGTACCGCCTAAATATTTCGTCTAAAGCTAAGACAGTGATGCAGCAACAAAGGCAATTCGGACCAGATGTCATGGAGGCCATCGAAAATGAACTCAAGAAGCTCATTGCTAGTGGATTCATTCGCAAAGAACAGTACCCTGACCGGGTTGGCAACATCGTTCCAGTCATGAAAAAGAACGGTAAAGTTTGAGTCTGTATCGATTACCGTGATTTGAAATCTGCATGCCCGAAAGACGAGTTCCCTCTATCGATCACTGACATAATGATCGACAATACTTGCAGCTTCGAGCGGATGTCCTTCATGGATGGGTTCGCAAGCTACAACCAGATCAAGATGTTCCCCGACAACGAGAAGCACACATCTTTTTGAACACTGTTAGGGGTATACTGCTATACAGTGATGCCCTTCGGATAGAAGAATGCAGGGTCGACATACCAGCGAGCCATGAATACAATTTTTTGTGTTCATTTGCGCAAAATAGTAGAATGCTACGTAGACGATATCGCAGTTAAAAGTCGTCTCAAGGACAACCACCTCCAAGACTTGAGAATGGTGTTCGAACTAATGCGTGCACACCAACTCAATATGAATCCAACCAAGTCTTCTGGGAGTCTCCAGCGGTAAGTTCCTTAGTTTCGTCATCACTTCAAAAGGTATACATTTTGACCCAGAGAAAGTGAAGGCTATCCTCGATATGCATCCTCCAAGAAACCTCAAAGAGCTACGTGGACTGCAAGGAAGGCTAGCCTACATCAGACTATTCATTTTGAACCTTTCTGGAAGGTGTCAGCCATTCACTCAGCTCATGAAGAAAGGTATATCTTTCGTCTTGACTGAATAATGTCAACGAGCGTTCGACGACATCCAGAAGTATCTGACAAGCCCTCTAGTTTTGGTAGCCCCAAAAGATATGACTATATCAAGGACACGTGCTTCGGCATGAATGTGGCGTCATCATCGAGTCATCTCGAGTTAAGTCAGGAAGGGCCGTAAGGCTTGTTGGTTAAGTATAGTTTATCCTTGGGAGGCACGACCTCGATCTTAAGGCACGATCAAGTCTATTGGCACAACCAGCATGAGTCGTTCCCTTGACGTCGTTATCACGAGAATGGTCTAGAGACATATAAAATAAGTAAAAGTTCTTAGCATGGTCGAGTTGGACAAGTTTCTACTCGACGAGGCACTGCCTCGAATATATTGAAGCCACGAATAAAGTATAGTACGACCCTATCGTTGTGTTGCCAAGTATATGCCAAGGCATCTCTGTCCTAAAATTGATCCTAAGGCAAGACTAGAAAGACAATAAAAAAGGGATTAAGATGCACAAAGTAAATGAACGTGTTAGTTTTATATGGGTGGGCGAGGAGCTCACTCCACTAGTACAGTTGAGTACTGACATCCATACACTTTTCATGTGCAGGCACAGGTAGAAGCCCGATGGCGCAGAGCTCGTTTGGATGCGCCGATGCACAGAGTTCCTTGGCGTTTTGAGGCATGCGGCCGCATGGAGTCAGAACTTATACAGGATATAATGTATGGACATTGTCATTTCGCAGAATCTGCCACTCGTCACCTTGAAGCTTGTATTGAAAAATAAAAAAAGAGCAGGGTAACTTGTAATATGAGAGAAAAGTGAGCTTGAGAGACTTGTAATTTAGCCTCGTGCCCTAATTTGCCGTTATGGACCTGCCTTGTATGAGCAAAATCTAGGCTCACGCGGCATCACGCCTTAGCGAGGATGATCGCTCCTACGGTAGTGGGGCGTGATAGGTGAAATCTCTGTATGGTCTGAAGCAAGCTCCCAAGATGTGGCATGAGAAGTTTGATAAAGTCATAAGATCAAACGACTATAGGGTTAGCGAGACGGATAGGTGTGTGTACACAAAGTTCACTGACGGAAGAGGGGTTATCATTTATCTCTACGTGGATGACATGCTAATCTTGGATACAGATCTAGCAAGTGTCACTGAGACAAAAAAGTTTCTCTCATCTAAGTTCGGTATGAAGGACTTAGGGGAAGCTGATGTTATCCTGGGAATAAAGATCCTTCGAACAGAATCTGGAGTGGCATTGTCATAGTCTCATTATATTGAGAAGATGCTCACATGCTATGGATATCAGGATCATCCAGTAATCGATACGGCTTATAGGTGTGATAAGAAGCTGAAGCCAAATGCAAGAAAAAGTATCAGGCAGTTGGAGTACTCTAGCATCATCGGGAGTTTGATGTATGCAACTACTGCCACAAGGCCTAACATAGCTTTTGTCGTGGGGATGCTAAGTCGGTTTACGAGCAATCCAGGTGTGGAGCACTGGAAAGCTGTAAAGAAGGTTATGAGAAGTATGTACTACACTACTGCAGAGATCCAAAAGTAGTTGAGGGCTTCAATGATGCAAGCTGGTGCTCAGAAGTAGAGAGTGAGAGATCCATAGAAGGATATGTTTTTTCTATGGATGGAGCTGCTATATCGTGAAAGTCGAAGAAGCAGACTATGTTGTCTCACTCTTCTATGGAATCTGAGTTCTATGCACTGGCGACTGAAGCAGATAAAGCAAAATGGCTTCGGGAGCTCATGTATGATCTTTTAATAGTTGGTGCACAGATACCGACGGTACCGATATACTGCAATAACCAGGCAATTACGGTGGTAGCATTGAATGACCTCTTCAATGGCAAGAAGAGGACTGTGCATCTAAGGTACAAGACGGTAAATGATCTTATTAAAAGAGGAGTCATTGTCGTAGTAGATGTTCGGAGTGAGAAGAATCTGGCAGATCCGTTCACCAAAGGTCTCAAGAGCCAGCTGGTTGAAGCCACATCAGGTAAGATGGGCTTGAAGAAAATCTGATATTATTTCTTTGTAATTCTACTATAAAGTTTTGTGCTATTAGTTCAATGAGAAATCTACTAGACATCTAACTTTTAGTTCAAGAAAAGACTATTAACTAGAAGAATATAAGGAATAGTGGGCAAATCCTTTGGAATGTTGTGGGGTTATGAACCCAGAACCACTGTTGTCAAGTGATTATTCTTTACAAAGAACAAAGTCCTGTGGGAGGATGACTTGGAAGCCTTAATGAGTTCTTAAGCATCTGGGATGTTTGGTGTGCTTTACAGGAAGCACGGGTCGCACAACACTACAAAGGAGTGTAGTACTCCATGCTACAATAGGGTGACACCACATGAGGCACCTTGTGAGGGTAAAGCCTCGACTTCGGGCCAAGTCACAGTGGTGTAGCACCGCACATAAGCAAGAGGGCCTAATGTTGTATGATGAAGAGTGGTAGGCAGCACTACAAAGAGGCTGGGCCTCATGTTACAGTAGGTAACACCACATAAGGCAGGGCCTCAGCTTTGTAAGCCATGTCACAGCGGCGTAACACCGCAAGGAAGCAAAAGGCTTCATGCTGGGTAGTTTGGCACTACAAAGAGGCTGGGCCTCATGCTACAGGTGGTATGATACCAAATAAGACAGGACATCGACTTCGAGCCATGTCATAGCGGTGTAGTACCACAAGAAAGCAAAATACTTCATGCCAAAGTCTCTTTAGAAGAACTCATCTAGAGTGTATGGAAAGAGATGTAGACCGTCTCTTGAGGAAAATCTTGTAGACACCCAAGATATATACACCAAAACCAGGGTGGCACAAGGTCTTTAATGTGCAGCCAAAAGTGCAGTTGATGTCATTATGTGAGTGGGAAGAATTGTAGTTATTGTGCAGAATTCAAGGCGTAGTCCATTCTTGTATCATGCTGTCATTTAACCAATACAGAAAGATTCAAGTCGTAGCGATATCTATCCTAATGCATGATGGACAGTCATTGTGGGGAACGTTCAACCCATATATAGAGATATGTGGGAGATTGTTGGTATTTTTGCTTGTTGGTGTTTTGCTTTAGAAACTAGAAAGATAGTCCTACATTGGAAAAACCAAATGGATGTTATCTCTATAAAAAGCTTTGCTTGTGTTGAGAGATCACATGAAGTGTGGAGAGGCTCGTGGGTTCCATATGGGGGCATTTTTCTAGTAGAAAAAGGCTAAACCAACAAAGAAGCATTAATACTTTTTGTCATGCTCATGGGATAATTCTCTTATGGAGCTAAGTCCCGAAGGGGCTTAGCGACTCAGACTCGGACTCAACTCGGGCTCAAGGGCGTAAATTGGCCTTTTGTTGGCACACTTTGCACTTAGTATGTCAGCATTGGTGCAAGGTGCATTGTGCGCAGTTGATGCGCTCGTGCATGAGTCGCAGCGTAGGTGCAGCACAAGTGCAGCAGGAGCACAGGTACTGCGGGGCTGCGGTGCGCAGGTGCACAGATGCACAGGTGCACAGATGCGCAGGTGTTGCGGGGCTGCGGTGCACAGGTGCTGGCCACGCAGGTACCGCGGCTGCTACGGGCTTCACAGCTACGTATGCAGGTTGACCGCCTGAGTGGCTATGAGGCACAGGTGGCGTATGATGTGGTTGTTTGAAAGATTTGAGCGGTTATGGAAAGATTAAGTTAATTGATCAGATCCGATCTTTGTGGGATTTGAATTTAAGTCATTCAAATCTTTTCATTATTCGCTCATATTTTTCGTAATCAGTTACGATCAGGAATAGGATTAGGGTGTTGGCCCTTCTGTATAAATACTCTCTTCGTGCCTTTGTTAAGGACTTACGCCAAAAATAAAAAGATGAAGAGAGAAGTGCTGCCGCCGCCATTGAAGTCCTATGGAGTTCTTCGAGTTCGTAAAGGAGGAGACAGCGAGCCACTACAACAAAAAATCTATTTTACAACATTTCATTTACAACAATTTTAAAAATATTGTAAAAAGTGATATTTTTTACAATATTTCTAATGATAATGTTGTAAAATGTTGGTGATAACAACATTTTATATTTAAATGTTGTGAATATAGTTCCTTTTACAATAATTTAGGATTAATGTTGTGAATTGAATCTTTAACAACTTTATTTGTGTGTTGTTAAAAATAATTAAAAGATTTGATATCCAGCTGGATGTGAATTACTTGGGTCCGAGCGGGATCCAAATATTTCCCCAGTTTTTCATGTTCCTCCGGGTCCACATAATATATCTCCTATATTTCCCCAAAACAAAAAAGAGTTATATCCCGTATACTTTTCCAAAACCGAAAACTCCCAATATCTTGCTCCCGTCAGGTCCAGAGAGAAGTCCCTCTTTGGTGCTTTAGAGGAATCTCTCGCTCGTTGCTTCACCTCCAGAAATCTCTCTTTGGTGCTTCATCTCCAGAGAGAAATCTCTCTTGTCTTCATCTCCAGAGTCGAAGAAATAAGCTTTTTTTTGTATGTTCTGCTCTCTTCATCTTCGACTTCATTTTGTTGATATTTTCTTTGGACGGATAAATGTTCTTGTCCCAAACAATCGATGATGTTTAAAACCCTATTTTTTAAAAAGAATTTGATTTGATTTTGGGTTATGCCCTAATTAAAACCCTAAATTTTACTACTCCCAAACAGATCAATGGCCTACATAAATTTGGTTCTTCCAAATCGATTGGTGACCCCCCATAATTTTGGTGCTCCCAAATCGATGGGAGAAATAAGTTATTTTCTAGGTTAGGAATTTTATTATTACATTGGTAAATATGTTCTTATAATTATATTGTAATTGGTCTGATTTTTTAGTCATCCAAATTTTTAGTTTTTTTATTTGGTGGGAGAGCAACGACAATGGAGAAGTTTTGAAGCTTTTTTAATTTATTTTTATCTTGATTGGATTTTTTTTTTAATTCTTTGTCTTGATTAATCTATATTATTGCAGGAATTGGTATTCATCAGTGTCATCCCTACCACTTGATTGCTTCCAACAGGTTAGGGTTTTCATTTTTATTAATATTCAGTGGTCAATGCAATTTTGATAGAATGCATGAGATGGATTGAAATATTGGACTATTAATTTCACAACCAAAAAGTTATGAATATCTAATTCTATCATGTATTTTGATGTTTTTCGAGTGCTTTCCTGGATCCATAGAATATTACATGACTTCTTACATATATATATTATAAATTAAGATAAAAAATATACGCATGTTCTGGTTCTAGTTGCTCATCCTTATCTTTGTTACAAACAGTTTAGTTGTCAATGAGGGAGCAACACATTAACAAAAATTATCGTTAAACTGTATACCCTTTTTATTTAGTCATTTTTCAATTTTCACTGATGAAAGATATGTCTAGAATCTCTATTAAGAAGATGCAAATGAAGTCGAGTGAAGAAGAAGAAGAAGAAGAAGAAAAAGCAAATCGTTACCACGGCTAATAGGTCGTTTGTAATAGGTGCCATTATTTTTTCTAGATTAGTACTTATCATTATATATATAAAAATTTATATAAATGGAACCTATTGGTCGTTAATATTTTCTTTAAATTTTTATATATGATGAGAAATGATAATTTTTTTTCATTATATTTAAGAAGATGCAAATGATTTTTCAATTTGGTATATATATAAACACACACTCGGGAGCCTCGTGGCACTGAGATGCCCTTTTTATAGTAATTTACCAAAAATGATTTATATCATAATATTCTAGGACCCAACTAACATAGTTGCACCAGCATAATCTCCATTCTAGGAATTGGCTGCTTAGAGCGGATAGTATGAAGAAGAGAGATTTTCAGTTTATCAATAGATGCTCCCATTCACCTTATAGGATAATTTTCTAAATCATTGCGTGTTGCTTCTGCGCTACCTGACAGCATAAGAGTACTTGCATGACTAAATATAGATACATTTGGTTTATGTAGAAGGCAATCTTTAACGGGCTAATTGAGAATGTTGAAGATATTTTCATTAAAGTCATGCTTTATTAAAAATTTATACAAAGGATGTTGAAGGAAATGATGCTGATGTTCTCTTTCTGGTCTGGTTGATGGGTGGTCTTTTGATCTTCTAGACTTGACAGAGGGCTTCTTTTCTTTGCACCTATGTTTTTTTTTCATCCCGATTGTCAGTGTTTTTTTCTTGATGCTCGGTGTGAATAGATGATGATAAGTTGCAATATGTAATCTTAATTTCTTATCCTTATCAATGAAAATTACTGGATGGAATCTATAATTCCATCATTTCCCCAAAATTAAATATTGATAATTCTTGGGGAAAACATCAGGCCAGCCTTTGTGTGTGTACGGTAGTGGCGACCATAAGTCTCATTTTCTCCTTGTTATAACTATCTGATTTGTGATCCTACACTAATTAGGGCAATGTCTATCTTAAAGTAATTTCTTTTCAGGTTTGAGATTATTATTTAGCTACTATCATCCAAGAACCTTTTGGAGCAAAGCAAAACTTATTAATTGGTAGAAGAAATGGGGAATCATTACTTGACCACAAGCTAGTTCAGCTACATAATATGAGGTGCTTATGACATTTGTTTCCACGATGATGTATAAACTATAAATCAAATGATTAAATTCAAATGACAAGTGTGAATTCTACACCCTACTAGATGTAAGTTTCATGGGACCTTCAACTTTGAAGATATTGTTTTTAAACAAAAAAAATTAGGAGGATAACAAAATTTGCTTGCTTGCTTCCTTACTATTTTTCCAATTTGTGACACTAATTGTCATTACTCTTGTTTTTCCTTTCTCGTATTTTCCAACCTCCTTAGCACAACATATTCACATGTACAAGTGAAGTGCTAGCAACTGCCATATAGTCATGAACTTTGCAGATGATTGACTTGTCTGTTTCGGGAGGCCATCTTTGAATTTGTTAGATACATGTCCTCTTACAGAAGTACCAAGTATCGTTGCTAGTATATGTAATGCTCGCCAACAAAGTCATTGCAGTTTTTTCTAGCTTCTGAAAGCTTATTCATGTAACTTTTGTTTAACATGCAGCACCACTTCATTTGCCGAGAGGCTATTAGCCTTCTCTTATGTTAGGGGAATATTTTTTCTGGAAGGTATGCTTCTTTTTTTACCAATATTCATTTTTTTGTTTACAGTGAGGTCACATTATTTGTAACCTCAGTTTCTATGCCTTATAGTGGCTGAAAAATAGGGGGTCTTATGCGTGGCTTGACGTTCTCAAACGAGCTAATCTTAAAGAGATGAAGGTCTCCACTGTGATTTTGTATGCCTGTGATACAGGTGAGTTGTTGATTTGTAATTGGAATGTAAGAAGCTTGTTTGAAACTAATAATGGGTAGCGACAATGATATCCTGGAATTTGTAGTTGGGATTTAGCTAGCGCTATCATCTCTTTACCAGTTATTGAAGAATTAATGATGTTGCAGGTTTATACGGTTGAGCTTGCAGACTAAAAAGAAAATGTTGGCAACTTTTCAACAAATGTTAAAAGGCTTCACCAATTTGTGCATGATGCTGTAGAAATTGAAACAAAGTTTGTTTGCCAAGGTCTTCCTTGTGCATTGATAGGAATGAATTCAGTCCTTATAACGCTTTCTACATGTGCGGGAACGTTGCATGGAAGGAGAGAATGGAGAGCTGGAAGCAGCGGAAACAAGACAAGTTGCAGATGACCAGGAATGACACTGGGGGAAAATATTGGGATAGCTACGTCGATAGCCCGGATTTGCCATTGTAAGCACCCACCCACAATATGATCCATGCCTTTTACACTTACTAATATCAGCTATTACTTTCTTTTTAAAGCGCTTATAACAGATTGTGCAATGGGTAAATGAGTGTAAGGGCAGATTCTAGATGATGGTATAAAATACATTCATGCAAATTCCTAATAGGATAGCGTTCCAGAAGTTCTTTCAAACTTGCTCATTCCTGGAAGCAGATCGTAAGTCGCTGCATCAACTTCGGTTGAGAGCGATTATTCATATCGTTGCATCAACTCCGGTTGAGAGCGATCATTCATCTCGTTGCATCAACTTCGGTTGAGAACGAGTATTCATCCCTCTCTTAGGAGAACAAAATTTTCGTCTCTCTGGAAAATCAGAGTTCGAGATTTCCATTTTCCATCAAAAGATCTGTTTCGGGAATAGCAAGTATATATGCCACCGGCATGCTTAGAAGCATACAAAATGTTGAACAAGTTTTATGTGGAATTTTTTGTTTCCACAGTATAGCGCCGACTTATCTGTGATATAATGTCAGCAGTGTACCGTGGGACCAAAAAATTCTACACAAAACTTATTGGACGTTTTTGACACTTCTAAGCATGACGACTACAATACCGTCGAGACTCTGTTGAGCATATTTTGGGTTTTTTTAGGGTCTGTTGGATTGATTAAGACAACTAAGATTATTTTGCAATTAGGGTAAGTTATGTTGGAGCTTTCTTGACTTAATCACGACAATAAAAAAACATCAAGGGTGATTTGTTTTCTCACAAGTGCAATTTTGGAAGGAAAAAAGATTAAGATTTGGGATAGAGTCCTAGTTCGAAGGAGTTCGTATGAAGAGATACACATTGACTCGCCTTCGTGTTTCTCCTTTCGAAAAACTTATTTACCACTTGTAATCGTTCTAATTCTGTATAGTTGTGACGATCCTACCGGATCGATAACGGAAGTTTGGTGTACTTTTCTAATTCAGTAGTGAATGCTTTTTTGGATTGGACTTCGATCGTTCCGTAACTTTTTCGTCAGTGTTTTGCACATAAAATTAATTGTGACCGCGTTGGATATTTTCATTATATACATGTCTTCAACACCTTATTTCAGTTCTCAAGGTTTCTTCCTGTTTGGGAATAATTTTTCTGTTGTGGTTCCTTGTCTATTCCAACATAGGTTATTTGGTGAGTGTCGATGCAGATGAGAGAGAGAGAGAGAGAGAGAGAGAGAGAGAGAGAGTGTTAGGGTTTAAGTAGGGTAGTGAACTTTTACTAAAATTGATATCCAATCTTACCCACGGGAAAATCCATCCTAAATTATATGCAAATAGTGGTTTAAAAGGCCGAATCTTATACTCAATATATTGATGTTCGACCAATATAAGCTGATATTTGGCAAACGATATGTTGTCCATATATGTCATTTTAAGTTTAAAATGATATGACAACCGATCTCTCCAAAAATATTGCTTTCTATCTAATTTTATTATTTCAGTCAATATAAAATTGTTAATTAGTATTGGTTGATGCTTCGGATTATTTGTTTGGACACTGATACATAAATCAGCACATTTCCAAGTAAACTAAAATTTTACTCTTTGACTTGTGAAAGGATGCAACCACATAAATAAAACGTGTGAATAGACTAAAATCATAAGAAATCATCCTCGTAAACTACGATGAATCCTCATCTATCCATATTTTCGCATGAATCTAGTTCCTTGTCTCTGACTGAACTGTCAAGAATATCATGAAACTGAATAGACATTTCAAAAGTTTCATATGTTCATGTACTGATGTACATGTCTGTCCACATATCCAGCATGGCTAGTAATTAAATAGGTCATTAGGGAAGCGTATATAAGAAAATTTATACCACTTAAAGATGAAACCCTCTTAACATATAAATCTTAAAAGTAATTAACACTTGCGTCGAACTCCCATGTGTTTCTACTCAGCCTGAATGTATGCTGATTCTCTTACTCAAATCTCATGGCATCTTTATATGTACGTGAAGACTAAACTACACTCTACTGATCTAATTACAGGATAATGGTACTCCCCTGCTGCAATGTGCCGTAAGAACTCCTCTGCAGATCACTTTTTGAAACAATTAAGTCCCTTCTCATGAAGTTTCAACAACATCACCAAATTAATATCATCTGTCGTTTTCCTTAAGCATGAAACAAACCTAACGTACAATCCACATGGCCAGCCTTTATCCCTAAATGATTTTGAGTTCGGTTAAGTAAGACATCATTCACAACCAACCAACCAACCAATAACCCCTTCCATGTGCCACTGTCACTTGACAATTAATTTGTGTTGGAGTGGGTGAGAATCTCAATCCATGTGGAAAATATTCATGAGTTGGATTGGATATTCACATATATAATAGAAATATTCCAATAGATGTGGATTGAGTATTTCTATATATAATATAAATATCACAATGAAGTTGGATTGAGTATTCATATATATAATAAGAATACATTAGCGGTTTAGATTGAGTATTCCTATATATAGTAGAATAGCTCAATTAGTTGTAGATTTGAGGCTATATATACTAGGTGTTTCCTCACCATAAAAAATTATCTCAACAAGAAGAAGAGCAATAGTTTACAACTTTTGAGAGAGAGAAATGATTGAAGACTATTGTGAATGAGAGATCGCTTCGAATAATTTTTCGAGATCTCTTATTCTTCGGAGTCTACAATCAATTTTTTTCTTCTTTTAAGTGAGTTGTGGTGATCCGTTTGGATCGAGAGGAGCTTGTAGAGGGTGTATTATCTTTATTCCATTAGTGAAGGTTCTTCAGGGTTGGACTCCGATTGTCCCGTAGTTTTTTCGTATCAGGGATTTTCACGTCAAAAATCTCTGTGTCGACGATTTGTGTTTGGCATTTTTGGTTTGTGTGCTTTTGCTTGGTTCTCTCGCAGCACTCTCTAGTTTGGGGAACAGTTTTCGTGCTTCGTTCCCAACAGAGTGGTATCATAGCTTTGGTTTCAGATAAGTGTCAGGAGTAAACAGTCAAACTAGGAAGCAGAGATGAACACAAAGCCGGTGCACATAGTAAAACTGAACGGTACCAACTATCACTACTGGAGGAGCTAGATGAAGGATTTATTATTTGTTAAGAAGTTGCATCTGCCGGTATTTGCTTTCGAGAGGCCTAGTGGTAAATCTGAAGAGGAATGGAATTTTGAGCATATACATGTGTGTTGGTACATAAGGCAGTTCGTTGACGAGAACGTGTAAAATCACGTTGCTAGTATTGAGCATGTGAGGACACTGTAGGATAAGCTGGAATCTTTGTATCAGAAGAAGACCGGGGTAAATAAATTATTCCTGATCCGGATGATAATGGGTCTATGGTACAATGATGGTACATCCATTACGGATCACTTGAGTAAGTTCTAGGGCGTAGTTGACTAGCTATCCACGATGAGAGTCAAGTTTGACGAGGAGGTTCAGGGACTTTAGTTGCTATGTACATTGCCAGACTTATGGGAGACCGTACGAGTATCTATGATCGCTTCTGCTCCAGAAGGCATCGTCAGTCTGGTGCCTGCCAAGAGCAGGATACTGAATGAAGAGATACGGAGACGTTCTCAGGGTACTTCATCCACATCCCACTCAGAGGCACTAGTTTTAGAGAGCCACGAAAGGGGCAAAAACAGGGATCCAAGTGGTGGCAGAGACAAGAGCATAGGCTAGTCCAAGGGTCTGTACAAGGACTCGGAGTGTTACCATTATGGCAAGAATGACCAAATAAAGCGGAACTGTTTCGCTTGGAAAAGAGAGAAGAAGGATGACAAGGGAAAGCAAAGTGAGAACACTACAACGACAACCTTGGCACATGGAGGTGATGTGATCGTCCTAGGTGATGAGGTTATCATGAACCTTGCATGCGATGACAATTCTTGGCAGGTGGATTCGGGTGCTTTATCGCACGTATCTCACAATAGGGCACGATTTGTCACTTATACGACAGGCGACTGTAGAGTGTTGAAGATGGGCAACTGAGATGTGTCGAAAGCGGTTGCTTCTGGAGATGTGCATGTGAGGACGAAGACGTGTGAAGTTTTTGTTCTCAAAGATGTCCGTCATATCCCTGATATTTGTTTCAACCTGGTGTCGGTTGAAAGGTTGGATAACGAAGGTTTTTTCAATCTCTTCAGGAACGGTCGATAGAAGCTTTCTAGAGGTTCGATGATGTGCCAAAGGAAGCAAAAACTCCAAACTCTACTATATAGAGGGGAGCGCACATGGGACACATGAGGTGAACGCACTCACCGATGTGTCTACCTAGTTCTGGCATAAGCGGCTCAGCCATATAAGCGAGAAGGAAAAGAGTTACTTGGTGAATAAGAAGGTGATTCTAGGGATAAAGTCTACAAAAATGGAGAAGAACACGTACTGTTTAGCAAAAAAGCAAAATATGATGTCTTTCCGAAGTTTTCCAAGTTTGAGGAAGCCGACATTGCTCGAATTGATTCACTCGGATGTCTACGGTCCTATGAAGGTAAAATTTATTGGTGGTGCTTCTTATTTTCTGACGTTTATTGATGATTTTCCTGGAAGGTTTGGGTCTATGCCTTAAAGACCAAGGATCAGGTGCTTTCCACTTTTAAAGAGTTTCAGCCCTCTGTTTAACGGGTGATAGACAAGAAGCTGCTATGTGTTCGGTCAGACAACGGTCGCGAGTACATTGGTCCCTTTGATGATTATTATAAAGAACAAAGGATACGGAACTAGAAGACTCCATCCAAGATACCTCAGCTCAATGGTGTAGTGGAGTGAATGAACATGACACTGTTGGAGAGGGTACGGTGTTTATTATCAAAGGCAAACTTATCGGACAGTTACTGGGGTGAGGCTTTTTACATTGCTGCTTATACTATTAATTTATCTCCTAGTGCTCATTTGTAGGTGATGTGCCTCAAAGAGCTATCATACAATCACCTGTGAGTGTTTGGTTGTAAGGACTCCGTACATGTATCGAAGAACGAGAGATCCAAGCTTTAGCCGAAGACGAGACGGTGCGTCTTTGTCAGCTATGGTCGAGATATGTTTGGCTATAAACTCTATAACCCCGTGGAAAGAAAGCTCTACAGAAGTAGAGACGTGGTATTCGTCAAGGATAAGACCATGACCAACACGCAGGATGACGAGATGCCTTCTGAGGATGAGGAATTGCCTGAGTTAGAGGTATTTTGCTTCGAGCAGTTCCTAAAGGATATCACAGAGTATTCAGTTACGTTGGAGCCAGTACATGGTGTTGCTTCCAACCTTGATCATCAGCCTACTGATGGCGGTCAAGGTAATCCTCAGGAGGATGAGCATGCCGAGGAGGTAGTTTCTGAAGGGGAGGAGGCTGTTGATATACAGCCAGCACTAGTGGTTCTGTTAAGGAGGAGTGACAAAGAGCATTGACCATCTACGAGATACTCACCAAATAAGTATGTGCTACTGACAGATGGAGGAGAGCTTAAAAGTTTTATAAAGGCTATAAATGACGAATATAGACATGAGTGGATAGAGGCTATGCAGGAGGAGACGAGTTCGTTACAGGCCAACTTTATTTATGATCTGATGCGGTTGCCAAAGGGCAAAAAAGCTTCGAAAAATTAATGGATGTTCAAAGTGAAGCAAAAAGATGATGCTACTCGCCCTTGATACAAAATGAGGCTGGTGTTAAAATCTACGGTCAGCGAAAAGGCATAGATTATGATGAGATCTTATCTCTAGTCGTCAAACAGTCATCTATTCAGGTGCTGCTAGCATTGGCGGCAAGTTTGGACTTAGAGTTCGAGTAGATGGATGTGAAGACGACATTCCTCCATGGTGATCTTGAGAAGGACTTGTACATGGAACCGCTAGAGAGATTCTGTAAGAAGGACAAGTCACACTTGGTCTGCCGGTTAAGGAAGAGCTTGTATAGTCTGAAGCAGGCTCCGAGAAAGTGGTACAGGAAGTTCGATTCGTTTATAGGGGAGCTTGGTTATGCACGAACGACATCGGACCACTATGTATTTGTGAGATACTTTGCCGACGATGATTTTATCATTTTACTGCTTTATGTTGATGATATTCTACTGGTGGGTCAAAATGCCACTAGGATAGCAGAGTTGAAGCGTCAACTGAGTGCAGCCTTCTCTATATAGAATTTGGGTACAACAAAGACTATTCTTGGGATGAGGATCAGCCGAGAGAGAGAGAGAGAGAGTCCAAGCTATTACATTTATCCCAAAAGAAGTACATTCACCGGATACTTCAGTATTTCGGGACGGACGGGTCGAAGAAACTGAGAAACCCCCTGTAGCTCACATTAAGTTCACTGAGGAGCAGTGTCCATTTACCGAGGACGAGAAGGAAGATATGGAGCAGATTCTATATGTTTCAGCTGTAGGAAGCCTCATGTATGCTATAGTATGTACGAAGCCAGACATCGCTCACGTAGTTGGCATAGTTAGCTAGTATCTTTACAATCCTAGAAGGGTACATTAGAGTGCGGTCAAGTTGGTTCTACGGTACCTTTAGGGCACTGCCGATTGGAGACTTTTCTTTGGTGGTGACGAGCCGAAGCTGGTCGGGTATACTAACGTCGTAACTCCTCTTCCCGAAAATTTTAAAATACTTTTATTTATTTATTTGATTTAAATGATGATTTTTGAATGTTATAAATAATTAAATAGTTAATTATTACAGTAGACGTCTTTAGTCACGATTAAATTTGGAGTACTAGATGACCAAAAATTTTGGTACGGATAGTGTAGTTGGGTGCCTTGACTAGTGTTTTAGCTATAGTAGGGAAGGCCGAGTCATAGGTGTGTTCTAACTGGAAAAACCAGACCAAGTTGCGACTTAACCCTCACCGATGATTTATTTATTTAATTACTAGATTATTGAATTTCTAGGAGACCCGGTTGTACCAAATTAGCCCCGACTTGACCTGAACCAAATCTAAATCTAAATAAACATGTAGTACTCTTAAATACCTTAATATTGATATATATTTTGTATATATATTTTATTAATATTGACTTGTTTTCAATTTTGGAAATTTTTTATTTATAGAAAGTGTCTACGTGTAATCCTAGTTGGCATTAGTTTATATTTGACCCAAAGTCCAACCCAATCCTAAGTAGGCATGTTGGACATTAATAAATATTAATAAATACATATATTTTGTATCTAATTCAGATTTGGATTGTATTTATATAGATAGATTTAATTAGTCTATATTAGGAAAGACCTTTTTAATCATCAATCCAATCAATTAGCTAACTCACCAAATCACCACCCAACCAAGTGGGAGCACTCTTGGCTGACCAAAGTAGCCCCTCCCTTGGATATTCGGCCAAGCATCTCATTAGGAATAGGATTCCTACTCATTTTCATGCATGCAACCCAAAAGGCCCATATATGTACATCATCTCAAACCCAAATCCTAACCCTAACTTAATTTCTTCACTTTTTCTTCCTTCTTGGTCAACCACTCTCTTACTTCCCCTCATATTTGGTAGCACCTCTCCCCCATAGCCCTCCATACATCATCTTCTCCATTGCACATCTCTCCATCCTTCACAAAAACTCATCTCCACAACCATACATCCACCCAACCACTCAAAATAAACACTAAAAACTCTATCTTCTCCATCCGACCATCTATAGCCATTTATGATATTTATGACTACAAGTATGTTATTAAAGTAAGGGGAGAGATAAATCTTCTCCTCCACCATATTTCTAAATTGACTATGTTTCGGACGATTTATGACATTTATGACATATTTCTAAAAACTCCATCTTCTCCATCCAACCACTCAAAATAAATTTCTTTAGTAATTGACTAGTTGATTTATCTCTCCCCCATAGCCCTCCGTAAGTAATCAACTAGTCATAAATTTCTTTAGAAGTATTAATTGTGGAATTTCAGAGATAAATCTGCAGAAAATTTGTTTAAATATTATTTTTATGAAATTTATATGATTTTTAAGTATGTTATTGAAGTAAGGGTATAACCGACCAATTGAGAATTGAAAACCCTAAAACTGTGTTTCGATGTCTCGTGGAACCTGTGTGTGATTTTATGATTCTAATTGGTGTTTGCAAAAACAAAAGTTGATCTTTATTTTACAAACTTTGTAAGAAGACTACAATAGAATTCTAGGAAAGTACAACTATAGGAATCCGATCTGAAGACGATCGCTTTATCACTTGGACGATGTGAACTTTTGAAGACGATAGCCTCTGAAATTGAAGGCGGTAGCCTCTGAAGAATGCAGCAGCACTTGGGCAAGAACTCCCGATCTCTGGTGACAATAATGATCTGATCTCTGATCTCTATGATCCCCCCTAGGAAGGACTTGAAACTCTATTTATAGAGTTATGGAAATAACTAATTTTTAGTTATTGTGGATTGTACAGGATGGATTGCGCATATATTGGACTGTGCAAGCAGCGAACTGCGCTGGCAGTTACTTGATCGTGGGCCAACTATATGGGACACATGGCATTGTTTGATTGAAATGAGCATGATCGTGTACAAATGGTTGCGACGTGGTGAGCAATTGATGGCATTTATGCCACGTACAAAATGCCAATTGTTGATGGATAGTGCCACATGAACTGTACTGGCTTCAGACTGCGCTGGGTTGGACCGCGCTGCAGGGATTCGGGTAGACTGCGCTTTGATTAGGCTGGTAGACTGCGCTGGCTGTACAGCTGTCCTCGAACGCTGTGCTTCACGAAAAATGAATAGTTTCCTCGTTCTTCGGGTTGTCAGCTGTCAGAAGATCTGATTCTCTGTCAGATAATGATGACGAGGCCACGTCAGCTAGCGCACTTGGATGAGTGCGCAGTTCAGCCTTCGCAGTTGAAGTGTTGCGCAATCTATCTCCTGCGCAGTTCATTTGAAGGGTGCACAATTTGATTTTTCTTACTTTTTTGATGGGTGCAACTTGATTTTTAGGACCTATAAGACCCCCTTCAAAGTTTTCAAAATTTAAAAGTATTTCAAAGTTTCGAAATACTTTGAATTTTGATTTTAAAATCAAGTTGCGCAAGTAGTGTCTTGTCTGTGCGTTTGGAGGAGTCATTTCCAATTTCTTCGGCGCAATCTGAGACGTCTGTTACTTTCAAAAAACTATAAATAGTTTTCATTCTTCTTTCTGTCATTCTTTACTTGTTTCCAAACGTTCGAGAGAGAAAAAGCTCATGTGCCAACTTCGACTCTTCTCCTTCGTCCCCGTCGACATTAATGGCCCCGAAATGCTCTGCCGCCGACAAGGGCAAAGCCCCCACTGAGTCTTCGACTCGGGCCGTGCCTCGTATTTTTTGTCACAAAATCGGTCACCCCGCACTGCAAGGTAGACATTGGACTCGATCAAAAACCCTTTTTAGGGTTCTTTGACATTGTTGAACCTTCAAACCTCTCTCTTTTTAGAGATTTGGTTGTATTGCACCGCCCTGTTTAGGGTTTTGGTTGCACACACAATAATTTTTTTATTTTTATGAAAACTATTTTCTTGCGCAATCGGTTGGAAAGCGCTGACAAAAGTCAGCGCAATCTATCGATTTGTGCAAGTCTGTCCAGCGCAAACTGTTGCCTTGCGCAAGTGTGTTAGCGCAATCTGACGACTTGCGCAAGTGAATATATTGGCGCAACTGGACAGTTTGCTCATGGAAGCTGCTTTAGCACAATCTGATGCTTTACACACAGCGCATTCTGATGCTTTATACACAGCACAATCTGATGCTTGCACAATTTGCTGATTTTTTGAACATAATCTTTTATTTTGCATGTACTGAATTCTGTCTTTTTGTTTGATGTAGTTAACATCAAAGAAGACCCAGATTATGAAATCTTTGTAGGAACCCTGACTGAACCAGAGTTTAAGGAAGATCTGCCCTATGTAACATTTTTCCACCATGCTCTGCCATCGTCCCGTCAAGCCATCTTAGCAGCACAAGACAATGAAACATTGTTGAGTCTGATGAACGGACAAACTATGCAGACTGCCGATGCCATTATTCATAAGAAGCCTCTGTTTCTATTTGGTGAAGATATTGATAGGAGTTCTCAGTCGAGACCTCGTGTTGAGCAGAGACTCTTTTAGAGAGCCGAGAAGAGGATACTTTTGCCTGAGATTTCTGGGTGCCTTCCTTTATCACGCTACGCTCATGCGAGCTATCCCAGGAAGATGGACTGGGATATAACTCCTCTCCAGCAAGCCAGAACAGGGAACATTTCTGTGAAGAAAGGACCCAACAACAAGGACATGTTTTATAGTTCTTCGGAGCGTCACAGCTCTCTGCTCAGGGGATTGAAACCTGGGGGCATTCCACCAGAGAACTCCTCCCTGCTACTGCCGGTCAGGACGCCGATATTCGTAAACGAGTTTGCGAAGGTTGAAGGAAGATATCCTGATCAGGACATCCGATTGACAGGTCTAGTGAATCCAGATAAAAAAAGATGGAACTGCATAGCCAATTGGATATTGGCTCAGTTCGAAGAGAAGCTCAAAGAGATTGAGCTGTACCAGGCGGTATACTCTACCGTATATGGCTTTCACCCCCAATCCTCATCTGTTCCTCGCATTGGCAGAGAGGTACAACTTCAGGACAGGGACTTTTATGACGCCCTGTGGATAGATTGGACAGGCTCTTCATGAGATGAAGTATATCTCGAGCTTGCCAATGGGGAATATCCCGTATGAGGAATTTGTCCCCACCAATGACGAGTTAGATAAACTTCGTCAGGAGAACGCTGATATGGTGGCCGTCTTCGAGGAGCTTTTGTGCCACTACAAAATCTGTTCCTTGTATTACAAGAGCGGTTCATCAGGCACCTGGTATTTGTCGAAATGGTTACCATATTTGTTCCTTAACCACATTATGGAGAAGAAAACCAAGGATCATGACAATTGTAAACCCAACTTCTTCAAACCACTTAGCAGCAGTGAGGTGATTGGTTTGATGGAGGAGAATAAAGAGATGGATATTATGATCGATGATAATCTCCAATACCCTCCTTTCAAGACAGGAGATAATATCGAAAGTTTCATGAGGATGGGCTATAGGCCCATGTCAAAGGAAGCCCAGCTGTCGAGTTTCCTTCACCTATTGGATCCGACGATTCGTCGTCCCGGGAGCGAGCGCCGTCGATCGCTTCCATCGCGGCGTGCTCTTTACTGCCGTCCGTTTAGTCTTTGGCTACCGGATGGATCTGCTGTCGGCAATGACCTGCAGAGTTAATACGCGTCTCCATCTTTTTGTTGATTCAATGCTCAAGAAAAAAGGCGAGAAAGGGAACTTCCCTCGGTTGGAGCTTCCCTACACTTATTTGTTCGCATGGTTGCTTCTGTACTATCCTACATTGATGAATCCTGACATGGGAGCGGTAGGCGGCAGCTTCTTAAGGAGATTCTCCAGAAGCAAATGGATATACACCAGTCTAAGAGATTGCAGACGAGCTCTGAATCTCGGGAAAGGGTGGAATTTCTATTGTGTTCCCCCTCCAACTGGCTATGAATATATGTCTACAAATCTGGTTGATCTTGGGAGGCAGCCTTTGGGTCGTGCAGCATTTGATTGGCTGAAGACGATCCAGTCGTCTCATCTGGTCTACAGATTTGAAGATGAATGTTACTTGGAACCCTATCTTCCCAGCCGATTTGTGCGCCAATTCGGCTATGACCAATTCCACGTAGGCAACGCCATCACGTGCCTGCAAGGAAAAAGTTATTTGATCGATGGCGCCTGGGCTTGGGCTTATTATAACGCTCGAGACACAAGAACAGTGTTCTCGATGCCGACGAAGGGCGACCATGGTCCTCGGATGCTGTACACATACTCAATCTTCTATACATCGGCAAATACCTTTGCCGAGAACTTCAGTCTTGCCGATAGCTTTACAACAACAGTCCGATTAAAGAAAGGAGCAACTGTTGTGTCAGCTCCCGTAAATGACGAAGAATATGAGCCAGTTGATGCCCCGTTGGAAGCTTCGAGGGAGGCCAACTTCCTCGAAGAAGTCAACGAGCCACTGCGTGTCTCATTAAAGGTTGTCAAATCTCCGACCAAGGAGAGGAAGAGAAGGATAGACGAACCTTCCTCTCCAGTTGCTAAGAAAAAGCTTATTTTTGAATCATCATAGAAGGTCACCACTAGATCGCAATCTAGGTAACTGGCCGAGTCGGCCCAGAGAGAAGAAGCGACTACGCCGACCTCTCTTCAAAGACAGGTCGATGTTGTAGATGTAGAGAGTCCAGAGAGGCCTCTACACAGAAAGAAACTAGCCTCCAGAGGAAAGAAGGTAGTCACTCCTCCGAGACAAATCCTGTCCTCGGTGGTGGCTAGTGCTGCTGCTGGAATCACAATGTCATCTCCTACACCTGCCCCTGATGTAATGACCCGTTCCGCCCTAGCGGAACGCCGATTCAAACGGCAAGTGCAACGACTCAAGCGAGCCGTGGACCCGAAGAGTTGGCATCGACTAGATGAAGAATCGATGCAAGGCTTATATTGGCCCGTCAAGATGAATCCAGACTTAGACTTTCAAAGGCGCACTCGGAGTGTCGCTTGGCCGAAACGAACATCGCTAAGGTGGGTGGCTCCGATGAACCCGTCTTTGCTTAGCCTAGACACATAACAATACGGACACTATTGCTAGAATCGCTAGGCGTCAACACCGCGCATGCAAATAAATGAATGACTCAACGCACCTAGCTAAGGGAATAATCCCATCTTGTTTGCTTGTATAAAATATGGAAAAGAACATGAAAATTGTGAGAACTCTCGTACCGTGCTCCACGCTCGTGCTAAGGCACAAGCTTACATTTATGTCCCTTATGCGTTCAAACAATAAAACAATGAATGGTTTACAATAATGAAATGGAAGACTATCGATATAGTCGTTCCGAGTAGAGTATAGCAACATTGAAAGACTTCAGGACCGATGGGTCGCCAAGGCGACTCCCGTACGGGGAGTTGCATAACGTATGAATGAAAGAATGAACGAACGTGTGAATAAATGAATCAACGAATGAATGAATGAATGTGTGAATGAATCCATGAACGAACGGACAAGCGAAAGAAAGAAAAAGGAAGAATGAATAAAAGATAAGAAAGAAAGGAATGGTTAGCGACAGGTATGACGGGTACGTGCAACGGGGCTCGCTACCCGCGCTGCACGGACGCCAACCTGGTCGATAACGCATTATGGCTAAGGGTTAGCCTATGACGATAAAATACGAAATGGTCGTGGACGAACCCGTGCACGGGTGATACAGATTCCACGGCATGATCAAAGGGAGGATCGTGGCCGGCCTCATGGCTTACGGGCTGCCTGGGTACGGACTCGGCCACCCGGGGGACGTAAGTGCAGGCGTATTTCAAGAGACTAACGGGGTGTGTGCCAGTCCCCACCCTACGCTAGTTGAGAAATACCACGGCTTGGATTGTCCAAAATGTCTTATGATGCCAGCGACTGGTGCATATAGATTTAAGTGGGCTTTGCTGGTGGCAATTCACGTGCAAGTCCTTGCATTGAAATCAAATTAGTCTAAGTTAACTGTACAAAGCACTTTCTGAATAGGCTTGAATATAACACACAAAATGATCAAGAGTACTTCGAGCAAACGAGTTAGAAAACGTGCTCACGACGTGCTAGAACCCGAGGCAAGGACACACACTTGACATTGAATGCTTACGTGAACTACGTTAAGTTATTTCATATGAATTGTTGACTAACTTGGTTTACGTTGGATAGGGAAGGCCGGACGGTAAGTATGGGTAAGTCATACATGTATTTCCATGCGACACTTGTTTTATGCAACACGAGATAGGCTATGAAATATGCCATGAAAATGTCCTAAGGCAAGAGTAGTAAGACAATGAATGATAGACGGTGCACAAAAGTAAATAGAACGTGTTTGGTAATGATAGCATTGTGGGCGAGCTAGCCTCCCTACCAGTGCAAAACAATATACTGATAACCCCACAGTCTGCTTGCAGGATACAGGAGACGTCGGCGGGTGCGGAGCTTCCATCGAACGTGTTAAGGCCCGGAGCCAACTCTGGGGCCTTGGAACGTTGCAAGAAGCTGAAGCACCCTATACAGGACATAATGTATCGGAACATCGCCATGAATCATTCCATCTTGTAAGCCATTTGGTACGTCTTTTATGTTTCAGAGAGAGAGAGAGCTTGAGTGATTTGTAATATTGGCCTAGTACCGCCTGTAAACTTCTTCAATATCAATAAAGAGTTTGAATTCGTTTCAACTTGTGTTCGTTACTTTCCGCTGCAAATGGGGACACTCTGTGCGACTCTGTGGCCTAGCTCGAATCAGCCGTTTCTGGGATTAGCCTTGCACGGACGCAACCTAGGCCCGTGCGGCATCACGCCTTAGCGAGGACGATCGCTCCTACGGGAGCAGGGCGTGACAGATTGGTATCAGAGCACGGCTTTACGTCCTTGGACTTCATTTCGATTTTCTCAGTTTTGAAAGCTCGTTGAAACAAAAGAAGTGTACGCTCTCTCTCGATGTGCCTTGGGATGTTTCATACAATAAGTCTAATATTTTCAAAAGCTCGTACGAGTACTCGGTTGGACGGGATCTATAGGTGAAGGCCTTTGTGCCACCACGACGGACTTGAGTTGGAAGGAACCGATGCCAAGAGTTAGCAAACGCAGTGCGTGCTTGAATGAGCTTACGCTGACAGCAAACAAGTACACGAGACCGAAGTATAGTTCGAACGGGATGGTTAGGCACGCAGCCTATTGGCTAAGTTGTGCAGAGTATCGCGCACCTAGACCCTGTGGTGCGAATGAGTTGCGAGCGAGATCAATTATCGCTCGAATAAGAATAAGTAAGCGTGCAAACTCGAATATAGTCCGCACGGAATAACTATACACACGGCCTTTTGGCTAAGTTGTGTCACGTGTTGCGCACCTCGACATTTGGTGCAATCGAGTTGCGAGCGATATCAAGTACCACTTGATCGAGAACGAAGCTACACTTAGAGTGTATATCGATAGAAACGCTATCAAACTAACGATTAGGCGTACACGAAAGATCGATTTGGATTCTAAGGAACGGGTGAACGCACGATTGAATATATCGATTGGGAATCGAATAATCTCTTGAAGATTTATAGGAAGGCTCGAATCTGAGTGGTGTATGTGATAGCTTCGAAGAAGGATAATAGTGAGTGTCAACGACTAGTCGAGTGGCTCGAACCCTGAGGGGTGTATGGACGTTATAGAAATTGTTTGAGCGAGACTAAAGGATTTACGGATAGAACGAGTAAGTCAACGTGGAAATGCGATCGTGCAAAGCCCTAGAACGCGTCACGCTTAGTTTATGTGACTTCAAAAGTCCCGAGCGAGATGTCGTTCGGACAACTTGTCAATGGGCAACGCAAGTTAGAAAATGATTCGTAACGATGAATGAAGATGAATAGTCTTGATCAAGAAAACTTAGAGGATCGTGCGTACGATATCGGATTGATTCAAATGAATTGTGACTTGAGTTTGAATAACGATCTTGAAACTAGCTTGAGGAATAGCAGTTGAACTTGATCTTGAATATTAAATAAAATTGTGGAATATCCAACTCGGACAACAGCATCAACACACGACTTGAAATCGGTTGTAAAGGAAGATCGTCAGGTTACGCATATCGTCGATGGTATTGAGGCATATCAAAGATCGATATACGATAACTCGGAGGTACTCTGACTCGGCAAATGACGATCGTGCAAATGTCATTGTCCTGTTGGATGCTATACTTGGGATGTTAAAAATATGTCGAGGAAAAGATAGATTTAGCTCGAGGATTTTCTAGTTGAACGTATGACGGTCAGACTATCGAATTGATTTAGCTTGGATGAAAATATGAATGCTTGGATTTGCTTCGTTGACAACCACAACGTTGACGTTCTTGTCTTATGTGAGTGCAACTCCAGCCTCGCACATGCGTCGCGCTGGATTATGGCGATCACTCCGCGTGAGCGCTGATATGGTGATTCATACAGCGGGAGTGATTGAACTTGGATGGCATGGCAATCTGATTACTTCAACTTGTGGTTTGACGCGAAGGTGGACTCGACAATGAATTTGTGTGCTTGAAGAATTAAACTTGAGGATTGAGTAGGTCCAATCCGCGTATCGAGAATGGGTTAGTCTAAAACTCAAACAAGACTTACGTCCTGATGAGAATGATTATTCTGCGGGAGCGTTGCATGGTGATTCATGAACCGCCGTGGATAATTGGACTCGCGTGAGATTGGGACACAATGTATTGTCGAGCTGGATGACCTCGTGATCGAATACATGAATTGATTAGAACTGGTGATTGAACGGAATTGAATATGTGCAACGTAAGTCTAGATGCGAATTAGGTGATCATGCTCGATGTTTAGAAATTTGAGTAAAACGAACTTGGGTAGAAACTCCCGTACAAGCGAACAAATGGTTTGACCATAGGATTTTGGGCGAGCGTCGTACAACGACGAGCCACGGACCTGACGTGTAACTATGACTTTGTCAGCTGACGGATAGGCGGACGACCCTATGCCGAGTGATTGAACCTGTGCGATGGCATTTACAGTATCGTCTGGACGGACGATAGAATTGGGGAACAAAGACTTAGAGTAGGACGAGGAACTGGGAGTGTGCGTGAACGACGACGAGATTGGCCCCAAACGAAGGGAATGATAGAGATGGATGATGTGCAAGTAAAGTTGGGATAACAAATTGAATCACTGATAGGAAGAAGGACTCGATGATAGTGCAATGCTTGGTCTTGAATCGAACGAAAATAACTTAGACTTGATCGACCCCGCTAAGAAGAAATCATACTAATTTTGTGGACAAGAACGCTTGAGAAACGATCGGGTTATCTCGATAACCGAGATAAACGATAGCGAGATGCACACGCGTCCGGTTTTTAAATCGAAGTTAGCAAAACGATCGGCAAATCGAAACTATCACGAGTAGCTTGTCCGACTTCGCTAATCGCTAAGCTTGGTTGAAATGTACGTATTCGAGGGATGCCTTGGATACGTGCACGATCTAAACTCAGCGATATGATGAACTCGAATACAGCTGCAAGTGGGTATTGCGATGCGCATAAACGAAAGTGAGTTTGCCTCAGCCTACGACTCTCGAGTTTGATAAATAACAACGTACCTCGTGCGACCGTTTCAGTCCCATGATAAGTCAAAATAGCAACCAAGTCGAAGAAATACATGAATTGAATAAGTACCATCAACTCTAAAATGAATGAAAAGTTATTTAATAAAATTGACCAAACGTATGCAGACACGAAACATGGAAAGGTATCGAGTATAGTTCGATGCCATCGAGTGATAAGGTCAGTCAATAGAAATTGTCTACAATATGCACACGACATGAGTTAGGGAACGGTAGGATAACCTACACTCAGGAAGTCTCAAGGACGAGACTTGTTTTGAATGGTGTATTATGTAATGACCCGTTCCGTCCTAGCGGAACGCCGATTCAAACGGCAAGTACAACGACTCAAGCGAGCCGTCGACCCGAAGAGTTGGCATTGACCAGATGAAGAATCGATGCAAGGCTTACATTGGCCCATCAAGATGAATCCAGACTTAGACTTTCATAGGCGCACTCGGAGTGTCGCTCGGCCGAAACGAACATCGCTAAGGTGGGTGGCTCCGATGAACCTGTTTTTTCTTAGCCTAGACACATAACAATGCGGACACTATTGCTAGAATCGCTAGGCGTCAACACCGCACATGCAAATAAACGAATGACTCAACGCACCTAGCTAAGGGAATAATCCCATCTTGTTTGCTTGTATAGAATATGGAAAAGAATATAGAAATTGTGAGAACTCTCGTACCGCGCTCCACGCCCGTGCTAAGGCACAAGCTTACGTTTATGTCCTTTATGCGTTCAAACAATGAAACAATGAATGGTTTACAATAATAAAATGGAAGATTATCGATATAGTCGTTCCGAGTAGAGTATAGCAACGTTGAAAGACTTCGGGACCGATGGGTCGCCAAGGCGACTCCCGCACGGGGAGTCGCATAACGTATGAATGAACATGTAAATAAATGAATCAACGAATGAATGAATGAATATGTGAATGAATCCATGAACGAACGGACAAGCGAAAGAAAGAAAAAGAAAGAATGAATAAAAGATAAGAAAGAAAGGAATAGTTAGCGACAGGTATGACAAGCACGTACAACGGGGCTCGCTACCCGCGCTTCATGGACGCCAACCTGGTCGATAACGCATTATGGCTAAGGGTTAGCCTATGACGATAAAATATGAAATGGTCGTGGACGGACCCGTGCACGGGTGATACGGATTCTGTGGCATGATCAAAGGGAGGATCGTGGCCGGCCTAGGCGGGATCAAGTCATGGCTTACGGGCTGCCTGGGTACGGACTCGGCCACCTGGGAGACGTAAGTGCAGGCATATTTCAAGAGACTAACGGGGTATGTGCCAGTCCTCACCCTACGCTAGTTGAGAAATACCACGACTTGGATTGTCCAAAATGGCTTGTGATGCCAGCGACCGGTGCATATAGATTTAAGTGAGCTTTGCTGGTGGCAATCCACGTGCAAGTCCTTGCATTGAAATCAAATTAGTCTAAGTTAACTGTACAAAGCACTTTCTGAATAGGCATGAATATTACACACAAAATGATTAAGAGTACTTCGAGCAAACGAGTTAGAAAATGTGCCCATGACGTGCTAGAACCTGAGGCAAGGACACGCACTTGACATTAAATGCTTATATGAACTACGTTAAGTTATTTTATATGAATTGTTGACTAACTTGGTTTACGTTGGACAGCGAAGGCCGGACGGTAGGTATGGGTAATTCATACATGTATTTCTATGCGACACTTGTTTTATGCAATATGAGATAGGCTATGAAATATGCCATAAAAATGTCCTAAGGCAAGAGTAGTAAGAAAATGAATGATAGACGGTGCACAAAAGTAAATAGAATATGTTTGGTAATGATAGCATTGTGGGCGAGCTAGCCTCCCCACCAGTGCATAACAATGTACTGATAACCCTATAGTATGCTTGCAGGATGCAGGAGACGTCGGCGGATGTGGAGCTTCCATCGAACGTGTTAAGGCACGGAGCCAACTCTGGGGCCTTGGAACGCTGCAAGAAGCTGAAGCACCCTATACAGGACATATTATATCGGAACATCGCCATGAATCATTCTATCTTGTATGCCACTTGGCACACCTTTTATGTTTCAGAGAGAGAGAGAGCTTGGGCGATTTATAATATCGACCTAGTGCCGCCTGTAAACTTCTTGAATATCAATAAAGAGTTTGAATTCGTTTCAACTTGTGTTTGTTACTTTCCGCTGCAAATGGGGATACTCTGTGCGACTTTGTAGCCTAGCTCGAATCGATCGTTCCTGGGATTAGCCTTGCACGGGCGCACCTAGGCCGGTACGGCATCACGCCTTAGCGAGGACGATCGCTCCTATGGGAGCAGGGCGTGACACCTGGGCCCAGACATGAAACTCCTAGTCCAGAGCAGAGGGATGGGGCTGTAGAGCCCAAGGAAGACATTGTGGAGAGAGAGGATGAAGCTTTGCGATCTCCTTCACTTGCAGTACAAACTACCCAGCTTCCTGCTATACCAGGAACCCTCCGTGAAGAAGAAGATCGATTAATGATCGATACACTGAATGATTGCGACTTCGGCCTGCAGGATGATGTAGATCCGATCGTCGCAATTGACAGCGAAGAAGCGCCAGAGGACAGTGAAGATACATCAACAGATGTTGTTGATGATACTTTAAATCCAGAAGAGGACACTAATGTCCATATATCTCTAGAAGTTGTTGATGATACGCTGCATCCTGAAGAAGATGTTGAGGTGCATGTGTCTCCAGAAAAGAATGTGGGTGAGGAAGTAGCACCTGAGGAAACTACTACTGCTGATCCCAAAGGTATTGAATGAGATTATCAATCTTCTTTTCATAGATTAGATGGCTGACATCTCTATATATTTTTTTATCCATACAGAAATCGAATCATCTCCAATTCCTCCCACATGCACTGATATAGTGCCAATAACAGCGATAGCTAGTGGTAGCCGACATTTTTTGGGCGGCTCCGAAGCCGGTAGTAGCCAGGCAGTAATGTCTGAGGCTACTTCTGCTAGGTTGGAACTTGTGCCAACAGATGACAGACTTGTTGCTGGACCAAGTCATGGTAAGATTGCCTTTACTTTTGATCCTTTTCGATTAGTTGCTAATGACAACAAAATGATAAGGTTCATTTGATTTTGCAGAAGAGCATCTGAGAGGGGCAGCTAGCTCTACGATGGCTCCTCTATCTAGAGAGCCCTCCATTTATATGCAAAAAGCTGCACGTCTATCCAAAGCACATGCTGCTTCGTCGTCAATAGGAGTAGCCGCTACACCTGGTGCTCTGGCTACTAACCGTTTTATCATAAGCTCCTTCACCAACCTTTTCTTTACTTCGTTGGGACCCTTAGTAGATAGGGTGATAGAAAAAGAAGATGTTGGTTTCTCAATAGTTAGAGGTCTAACCTCCTATCTGATCAATGCTATCCGCAGTCAAGGCGACGAAGCTCAAGCCACTTTTTTTGAACATATACTAGATGAGCTGGAGGAATCGGTTAGGATCTACAAAAAGCTTAGTAGGGGGAGGTGGAGCCTTTGGTGCAGGCTGAATTTGAGAAAATGTCTTAAGAGGCTGCCGTTGCGAAAGTTGATCTCCAAGTTCTCTTGGACACTTTCTCTACTAAGTCTGCTGAGTATAACTCCCAAGTGGAAACAATAGCATCTGTTGCTGAGGAGAATGAGAGGAAAGTTGCTGAGCTGCAAGAAGAATCTGTCCGCCTTCAAGAAGAGCTGAGACTTGTTCAGCTTGTTCTGGAGGATGAGGCCACACAACATCAGACTACAGTTCAACAACTGGACGCTTTGACTCAGGAAAGAGATGAGTATGTCGCAACTCATCAAGCTGAAATCTCTCGCAAACTAGTAACCATACCAACTTTCGACGATAAGTCAGGGATGGAGGATGCTAGGAGGCGAGTGATGGACTCTCGTGAGGAACGACTGCAAACTTTAAAGCAGCAGATGACTAGCTTGATGACTCCACCAGCCGAATAGAAAGACTCTTTGTATCTTCTTATTTTGTGGCATGTATTTTTGTAATGTCTTCTAAAACAAGACATTTTCTTTGTGGATCTATTATTTATTGCATATCTTATTCAGATATAAATAATAGCGATAGAAAATATATTCAAACGTACAGGACATGATATATTTCTTAATGTTTTAGAAACTAATTATATTCATTATATCTGCTTAGAGGTAATGTGGACATGGCAGCGTATAATTTTGTTGAATATCATTATTTCAGTAGACAACTTAATCAAAGATGACAAATTGCTGGTATGAATGGATGAATGAATGAACGAAAATGAATCGTCAAAATGTGTGAACGAAATAAATTGTCGGGATGAACGGATGAACCGTCAAATGAATTGAATGAATGGAGTGAAATAGCGAACCGTCGGATGAATATAATGAATGGGCGAACCATCGATAGAATGTAATGAACGGGTGAACCGTCGAATGAATGTAATGAACGGGTGAACCGTCAGATAGATAAAATGAACGGATGAACCGTCAGATAGATGGAATGAACGGATGAACCATCGGATGAATGTGATGAACCGTCGAATGAATGTGATGAACGGGTGAACCGTCGGATGAATGGAATGAACGGGTTAACCGTCAGATAGATGGAATGAACGGATGAACTGTCGGATGAATGTGATGAACAGGTGAACCGTTGGATGAATGGAATGAACGGGCGAACCGTCGGATGAATGTAATGAACAGGTGAACCGTAAGATAGAATGTGTAAAACCCCTAAAATTTCTACTATTTTTTATATTAAATTTAGTACTGATTTAAAATTTTCGTAATACACGTCGCGTAGTCGTACTATACGTCGCGCACGACTTTTATTTCTTTTTCGAATTTGCTCGACGAGTGCGAATATGTGTGAGCGTATATAATTTTTGAAAAACATTATTTTTATTATTTTATGGTTTCAAAATAATATAGGTAACAATTATTTCTAGCTATCATTTCAAGTTTATGGTTTTAATTATGAAAATCTTTTTATTTATGCATTTATAATTATAAAGTATTTTCCCATAAAATGGTATATTAGAAAGTATATTTATGTAAAGAATATTTGTGCATACATATAGCTCATAAATATTTATTAGTTTATTTTAAATAAAAATACAATTTTTGAAATTAATATTATTAGTATTTTTGGAAAGCATATTTAGAATTTATTATGGAGATTTAAATCTTGTTTTGAATCTATGTATTTATTTAAATAGTTAAATAATTGAAATTTGATTTATTGATTTGATTTTAAATTAAGAGATTTAATTTCATTTAAATTAGATTTGGATTTGGATTTGGATTTGGATTGAATTTGATTTGATTTGATTGATTTAATTCAAATAGATGATTTATCTACTTGGGTTTTAAATATTCCTAGTCCATATCTAAGTGGGAATTCCCACATCCTATAAATAGGCAGGTACTCCTCCACATTATTCATCCACAAATTTTCCACAACCCAAAGGTGCATCGTGTCCATGTTCTCTCTCCCCGTCCACTATATCATTTTTCTATACAAGTACATTTATCCTACCGTGTCCGACACACCGGACACCATTCCTATCAATTCTTCGCGTCTCGCAGGACACACCCGTCATACCCGATATAATTTAGACCAAAATCCTAACCTAACCCTAGCTATCGCCATTGCGCCATCGCCATCTTCTTCTCCGACCAGCGTAACTCCGCGGTAACCACCATGAACCCCGCCACTGTCACCAAAGCCACCAGCCATCCCGACTCCCCTCGGCCACCCGATCCGCCCCGACAAACTACAGGCTCACCACCACCATAACCGTCACCACCACCGCAGCCCTCACCAACCCAGCACTAACCCATCATCGTCACCCCGGCGGTCGCCCAACCCTTGGCCACCGCCACCAGTGGACAACTCCACCTCCGCCACCAGTGGACAACTCCACCACCGCCAAGACCATCACTATCGACACCACCACCATCATCGACACCCTGGCCAACTCTGGCCAACCACCCAAACCATCATCTCCTCCTGACTACCGCCCTCTCCACAGCCACACCACCACCCGAACCACCGGCCGACCCGACCAAAACCCAAACAAAAACAAAAACAAACCAAACCAACCACCCTTACCTCCCGTGACCGTCGTCTCCGACCGGTGATCCGCGCCGAGCGCCACGTCGCACTCTGGCAAGCCCGCACGCCGATTCGACGAGCCCGACCTAGCCTCCAGCCCTTCCTCGCGCGCTGACCTCCGCGCTCGAGCCCCGACTAGCCGTCGAACCCCTCGCCTCACCCCCTGCGGTCGTCGCCTGGCCGCCGCCAGCCCTAGCCGCCCGCCAGAGCGACCGATTTCTCCCGAACCCCCTCTTCTCCGCCGAACCCTAAACCCTCCGCTCCTCACCGGAGCCGTGCCGCCGCAGCTCCGCTCACCTCCCTTCTTCCCCTTCCTTCTCCGTGAAGCCCTCGACCACCGGACCGCCCCAAGTCCCCCGCCGCTCCGCTCTCTTCTCCCCTCCGATTCTCTTTCTTTCTCCTCTTGGTTTTTTTTTTGTTTTAGTAACACTGCTGTTCTCTCTTGAGAGAACAGCTGCTTAATGTTTTATTTTTTTATTTATTATTTATTTTTATTTATTTATTATCACTTTTTTTTTCTTTTTCTTTTTCTTTTCCTGTCTAAGTTATTTAATTATTTTTAAATATTGTTAATTGTTTTGTGTTTTGTTATTATTGTTTTCTTCTAGTATCTGTTATTTTACTAACAATATTAATATTATCATTATTATTATCATAATCATCATTATTATATATATATATATATTATTATTAGTATTATTATTATTATCATTATTAAAATTATTAGTATTATTTTAATTGTTTTCATTAATGTATATTTTTCCAGAAAATATTTTTGAAGCAAAAGTATAGTTTTGCCTTTTATTGCTTTGACCTCAAAAGGGTATTTGGACAACTTCAATGTTATTCCTAAAAATGTTTTCCTAGATTTTTCATAAATTTATCTAAAGTATTTTATCAAACATCGTTTCTGTCAAAAACGAGAATTAACAAACTTAGTATTTTATCCAAAAAAATAATTTTTCTTGACTGCGAGTATTTCTTTCTTATACTTATTTTGACTTATGAAAACTAGTTTTAGGAATTATAAATATTTTCTAAAACTCGTATATATATATATATATATATATATATATATATATATATATATATATATATATATATTTATCCATTATTTCTTTAGTTTCTCTCCCGACCGTATCCAAGTCCTGTTGTTCCTATTCCTTCGGCCATTTCGAGACTACCTTATGTCCACCCTAACTAAATTGACCCTTCTGGACCCAATGGAACTGTCCGTGCCACCATCAGAGGTTCCCTTGTGTAGTTGTTACACCAAAGTTGCAGGTCGTGCCACCTTGATCATTGCAGCACACCAGGCGCCCTACCAGGCAAGACATCTTGCCATTTGCTGTTTAATTATTTTAGCTCATATTTCATGCATGTTTATTATTTTCTTTATGCAAAATAAACTGTGATACATGGCATAACCTGTTAGAATTTACTGTTCAGTTTCTTGCTATGTATTATTTTCTTACACATTAAACTTAGATTTAAGGGACCACCTTGTGTGTTGTATTCATGGCCTTGACACGTTGTATCACGAAGTTGTGTGTCGCAGGTAGAACACGGAAGTGCGTGATTGGCTGGCCACCAGTACGTACAAGTCGTGCGATAGGAATAACCGCTAATAGAGGTTGCAAATTAGTTTGACTTAGCGGTTATAGTGGTTTATGTTGTGGATACAACATAGTAGACATTGGGTGGAGAGGACAATTCCTTAGCGTATGGGCTTCGATGCACTTTCCCTTTTGTAACCCGTGAGCTCCGCCGGAGACGCGGGTCAGATTACCCATGATTACTGACGGCCACTAATGATTCTGCAGAACGTCATGCTCTTACTGATGGGGCCTCTGGTGCCCAAGGGGGACTACGCCGATCCTATTTAGCCAGGGCCCATGTACAAGAAGGATTGTTCTTAACTACATTTCACATAGAACGGTTAGGCACCTTTATCCGTTAGGTACGAGTACTTTTGGTTTGGGTACTTGTATCTGACCGTGGCTTGGAACAATAACTTGTCGCGGACTAGTTCGTCATATCTTGTCCTTGTTTGGTTGTAGGTGTGACTTACTACTCCGATGAGAAGGTATTGAACCTTGTTGGGGTCTGGATACTATATTGGATTCATAGCATGGGAAGATACGTTACCGTGAATTGGTTTACAATCTTCTGTCCTTGTTTGGTTGGGGGGATGGTACGCTCGTTCAGTAGGTGCGTATTGGAACATGTTATAATTCGATTTACTTATTTATTTGAGCAATATTTATTCAGTTTATATGGCATGATATTATGTGTCTTGTTACGTCCCTCTGAGGACCTTGTTATCTCTCCAGGTGTGTGTGTTATTGTCTTTCGCAGGTGCTCTAGCTCTAGTTGTGCTCATCGCTATTTCTTCGAGGATGATTGCAATTAGATCGTCTTTGCTTCGCTCGCCACTCATTTCACTTTCCATGTATTTTATTTCCTTATTTTGTTGGTAGTGGATTTGTCTCCGCCCAACATATTGTATCAAGACAAATTCATTCTCGTTATATGATCTTTTATTCATTTATTCTGCGTGGATGAGATTAGTTATGGTTCTACTGTATTTTTACAGCTTATGTATTCATATGAGGTTTCCACATATTGGAGTGTACTTTGTATGAATACAGCTGGCATGTCTACGTTCCTAGTCCTACGTATTTTGGGACTGGGGCGTTACATATTTTTGTGGTGGCCCATGCAGGTCAAGATAAATTATTTGGTTACTTTATCGTACTAAGCAAGCCTGCGTATAGGATTAGAAGTTTAGGATCTCATTCACATACTTGACCTCTTCCTTGATTTTATCTACCGTTCGACTGATCAATTGCATCTTACTTGCTTCCTTCCATCCTACTCTTATATTTCCTTCGTGCTTGCTAGAGATTGACCCTACTAGTTAGTTGTCCTAAAACGCCATTAGTTTAATTCTTTAAGTTGGGTAGACTACCTTATGACCTAGCAACCCCTTTGACCTAGTGATCTATATTAGCAAGCTTATTTAGATCCTAGAATCTAGGGGAAATTTAACCCATTTGGTCAACCAAGCCTTGGTCAATAAAACCGTAGAATGATGGTATAGGAATAAACAAGACTTATATCCTTATGACTCTTAGACTATTCATATTTGTTCTTTATTTCAATCTTAATCTCGTGCCTATATTTTTTACTATCTAGACTAATGATGCTAATGTAGCCTAGTTTTTGCAAGCTCAAATATTTATCAAGCTTGTTCATGACATATATTATTGGAAGAATTTCCACTAACATAACGTCTAATCAGAACCGGTGCAGGATGGTCTGATCAACCGAGTGCACTTGGTTCGCTTTTTGCCCATTATTCTACGTGGATGGGGACATAGTTAAGCTTGTCCTTTAGAGTCCCATCCACGACTGCCTTGACAATTCCTTAGAAATTATTCGGTCACCTTTGAACCACGGATTCGTATTCGATAAATATCACCTTGAAACCCTTTATCACTTTCATTTTCCTCCTATTTTAGAAGGACGAAATCCCTCGTGTCGAGTATCCCCTTGAGTTGTTCGATCACTTATGACCACTATAATTAGCCATTACCAACCCGTGGCTATATCCTCTTCCTAAAAATATTCGACTTTTCCCTTGATCCTAAACCTACCATCGTGACCTTCTAAATCATTTGAACAACCCCAATCGTTCTCCTAATCGTGCCGTATCTTAAGGGTCTCTAATTTATTTTCTCATGATACCATACAATTCCTTATTGCAGGATATCTTGATTAAAAACCCTAGATATTTTCACTCTTGCATTAATTAACCATATCCACGATTATTTTCGTACTTATCTAATCACGTGTTGAACGTTGTGAATTGATTTTCTCATCGCTACCCCTTTTGTCTTCTCACCTCCCTGCTAATTCTCAATTTCGAGGACGAAATTCTTTTAAGTTGGGTAGGATGTAAAACCTCTAAAATTTCTACTATTTTTTTATATTAGATTTAGTACTGATTTAAAATTTTCGTAATACACGTCGCGTAGTCGTATTATACGTCGCGCACGACTTTTATTTCTTTTTCGAATTTGCTCGACGAGTGCGAATATGTGCGAGCGTACATATTTTTTAAAAACATTATTTTTATTATTTTATGGTTTTAAAATAATATAGGTAATAATTATTTCTAGCTATCATTTCAAGTTTATGGTTTTAATTATGAAAATCCTTTTATTTATGCAGTTATAATTATAAAGTATTTTCCCATAAAATGGTATATTAGAAAGTATATTTATGTAAAGAATATTTGTGCATACATATAGCTCATAAATATTTATTAGTTTATTTTAAATAAAAATAAAATTTTCGAAATTAATATTATTAGTATTTTTGGAAAGCATATTTTGAATTTATTATGGAGATTTAAATCTTGTTTTGAATCTATGTATTTATTTAAATAGTTAAATAATTGAAATTTGATTTATTGATTTGATTTTAAACTAAGAGATTTAATTTCATTTAAATTAGATTTGGATTTGGATTTGGATTTGGATTGAATTTGATTTGATTTGATTGATTTAATTTAAATAGATGATTTATCTACTTAGGTTTTAAATATTCCTAGTCCATATCTAAGTGGGAATTCCCACATCCTATAAATAGGCAGGTACTCCTCCACATTATTCATCCACAAATTTTTCACAACCCAAAGGTGCATCGTGTCCATATTCCCTCTCCCCGTTCACTATATCATTTTTCTATACAAGTACATTTATCCTACCGTGTCCGACACACCGGACACCATTCCTATCAATTCTTCGCGTCTCGCAGGACACACCCGTCATACCCGACATGATTCAGACCAAAATCCTAACCTAACCTTAGCTATCGCTATTGCGCCATCGCCATCTTCTTCTTCGACCAGCGTAACTCCACGGTAACCACCATGAACCCCGCCACTGTCACCAAAGCCACCAGCCATCCCGACTCCCCTCGGCCACCGGATCCGCCCCGACTACTACAGGCTCACCACCACCATAACCGTCACCACCACCGCAGCCCTCACCAACCCAGCACTAACCCATCATCGTCACCCCGGCGGTCGCCCAACCCTCGGCCACCGCCACCAGTGGACAACTCCACCACCGCCAAGACCATCACCATCGATACCACCACCATCATCGACACCCTGGCCAACTCCGGCCAACCACCCAAACCATCATCTCCTCCTGACCACCGCCCTCTCTACAGCCACACCACCACCCGAACCACCGGCCAACCCGACCAAAACCCAAACAAAAACAAAAACAAACCAAACCAACCACCCTTACCTCCCGTGACTGCCGTCTCCGACCGGTGATCCGTGCCGAGCGCCACGCCGCACTCTGGCAAGCCCGCACGCCGATCCGACGAGCCCGACCTAGCCTCCAGCCCTTTCCCGCGTGCTGATCTCCGCGCTCGAGCCCCGACTAGCCGTCGAACCCTTCGCCTCACCCCCTCCGGTCGTCGTCTAGCCGCCGCCAGCCCTAGCCGCCCGCCAGAGCGACCGATTTCTCCCGAACCCCCTCTTCTCCGCGGAACCCTAAAACCTCCGCTCCTCACCGGTGCCGCGCCGCCTCAGCTCCGCTCACCTCCCTTCTTCCCTTTCCTTCTCCGTGAAGCCCTCGACCACCGGACCGCCCCAAGTCCCCCGCCGCTCCGCTCTCTCCTCCCCTCGATTCTCTTTCTCTCTCCTCTTGGTTTTTCGTTTTTTTGTTTTAGTAACACTGTTGTTCTCTCTTGAGAGAACAGCTGCTTAATGTTTTATTTTTTTATTTATTATTTATTTTTATTTATTTATTATCACTTTTTTCTTTTTCTTTTTCTTTTCCTGTCTAAGTTATTTAATTGTTTTTATATATTGTTAATTGTTTTGTGTTTTGTTATTATTGTTTTCTTCTAGTATCTGTTATTTTACTAACAATATTAATATTATCATTATTATTATCATAATCATCATTATTATATATATTATTATTATTATTAGTATTATTATTATTATTATCATTATTAAAATTATTAGTATTATTTTAATTGTTTTCATTAATGTATATTTTTCCAGAAAATATTTTTGAAGCAAAAGTATAGTTTTGCATTTTATTGCTTTGACCTCAAAAGGGTATTTGGACAACTTCAATGTTTTTCCTAAAAATGTTTTCCTAGATTTTTCATATATTTATCTAAAGTATTTTATCAAACATCGTTTCTGTCAAAAACGAGAATTTACAAACTTAGTATTTTATCCAAAAAAATAATTTTTCTTGACTGCGAGTATTTCTTTCCTATACTTATTTTGACTTATGAAAACTAGTTTTAGGAAATATAAATATTTTCTAAAACTCGTCTATATATAAATATTTATTTATCCATTATTTCTTTAATTTCTCTCCCGACCGTATCCAAGTCCTGTTGTTCCTATTCCTTCGGCCATTTCGAGACTACCTTATGTCCACCCTAACTAAATTGACCCTTCTGGACCCAATGGAACTGTCCGTGCCACCATCAGAGGTTCCCTTGTGTAGTTGTTACACCAAAGTTGCATGTCGTGCCACCTTGATCCTCGTAGCACACCAGACGCCCTACCAGGAAAGACACCTTACCATTTGCTGTTTAATTATTTTAGCTCATATTTCATGCATGTTCATTATTTTCTTTATGCAAAATAAACTGTGATACATGGCATAACCTGTTAGAATTTATTGTTTAGTTTCTTGCTATGTATTATTTTCTTACACATTAAACTTAGATTTAAGGGACCACCTTGTGTGTTGCATTCATGGCCTTGACACGTTGTATCACGAAGTTGTGTGTCGCATGTAGAACACGAAAGTGCGTGATTGGCTGGCCACCAGTACGTTCAAGCCGTGCGATTGGAATAACCGCTAATAGAGGTTGCATGTTAGTTTGACTTAGCGGTTATAGTGGTTTATGTTGTGGATACAACATAGTAGGTATTGGGCGGGGAGGACAATTCCTTAGCGTATGGGCTTCGATGCACTTTCCTTTTTGTAACCCGTGAGCTCCGCCGAAGACGCGGGTCAGATTACCCATGATTACTGACGGCCACTGACGATTCTGCGGAACGTCATGCTCTTACTGATGGGGCCTCTGGTGCCCAAGGGGGACTACGCCGATCCTATTTAGCCAGGACCCATGTGCAGGAAGGATTGTTCTTAACTACATTTCACAAAGAACGGTTAGGCACCTTTATCCGTTAGGTACGAGTACTTTTGGTTTGGGTACTTGTATCTGACCGTGGCTTGGAACAATAACTTGTCGCGGACTAGTTCGTCACATCTTGTCCTTGTTTGGTTGTAGGTGTGACTTACTACTCCGATGAGAAGGTATTGAACCTTGTTGGGATCCGGATACTATATTGGATTCATAGCATGGGAAGATACGTTACCGTGAATTGGTTTACCATCTCCTGTCCTTGTTTGGTTGGGGGGATGGTACGCTCGTTCAGTAGGTGCGTATTGGAACATGTTATAATTCGATTTACTTATTTATTTGAGCAATATTTATTCAGTTTATATGGCATGATATTATGTGTCTTGTTACGTCCCTCTGAGGACCTGGTTATCTCTCCAGGTGTGTGTGCTATTGTCTTTCGCAGGTGCTCTAGCTCTAGTTGTGCTCATCGCTATTTTTTCGAGGATGATTGCAATTGGATCGTCTTCGCTTCGCTCGCCACTCATTTCACTTTCTATGTATTTTATTTCCTTATTTTGTTGGTAGTGGATTTGTCTCTGCCCAACATATTGTATCAAGACAAATTCATTCTCGTTATATGATCTTTTATTCATTTATTCTGCGTGGATGAGATTAGTTATGGTTCTACTGCATTTTTACAGCTTATGTATTCATATGAGGTTTCCATATATTGGAGTTTACTTCGTATGAATACAGCTGGCATGTCTACGTTCCTAGTCCTACGTATTTTGGGACTGGGGCATTACAGAATGTGTCGCTTTGTTGTTTTTAAGAATCTCTGTCTATAAATAGAACAGAAATTTAGATGGAACGATCATTTTCACTTTTTAACACAAAAATATTGTCTGAAGATGCATCCAAGAAGGTGGAGCTCGCCCCGAAGGTTGAACGCCCGGAGGAACGTCCAGCCGGTACCAACCCGCCAAAGCAGATAGAAGCGGGCGAAGGTTCGTCTGCACCCAAGCCGCCAAGGGACATCTTGGGCTATCTTCTTGAACCAGGGACGACGGAAGAAGAAGAGGCCATGAGGATGGCTGCTTGCAAGTTCCTGGTGGGTTCAAGCAAGGATGTTCTCGGCTCTTTCGCCGACCATGTCTTCGATAAGGATGGGAGTGGCCCGCGTCCCGATTTTGAGAAGGATGATAGTGACCTTCCTTGATATTATGTACTATCATTCATGATGAAATAAAATCAAATTTTATTTATGAACTTGTCTGATGATTACAAGCACTCTCTTTTACATTTATACATAATACTTTTTGAGAAATTTGCCATTGATGGGCATCATTGCAACTCGACCATCCAATTCTGTGAGTTGATAGGCTCCATTTGAGAAGACTTTGCTCACGATATATGGACCATTCTACTTCGCGTCAAATTTTTCCTTGTTCGAGTGAGTCATAGTCATGGGATGTCTGACTGTTAGAACGAGCTCTCCTTTCTGAAAGGCTCTGACTCTAACTTTGCGGTTGAAAGTCTTCGAGATGCGGGCCTGATATAACTCAATATGCTGTTGAGCCATTAACCGCTTCTCGTCGAGTGCCTCCAATTCTTGAAGTCGAAGGAGATCATTGTTCTCCGTAGTGAGCTCATTAGAGATGGCAATCCTTAAGGATGGGATTTGAAGTTCCAAAGGAAGAACAACTTCACAGCCGTACACCAAAGAGAATGGTGTACAGCCTATGGGGTTATGGACTGTAGTATGGTAGGCCCAAAGACACTCGCCAAGCTTCTCGCTCCAGTTTCATTTGTTAGTAGATACAAACTTCTTGAGGAGCTTGATAATAGTTTTGTTGAAGGCTTCGGCCAAGCCATTAGCAGCAGGATTGTAAGCTATCGAAGCGACATTGTCAATCCGATGATCATCACAGAATCTTGTGAACTTTTGACTGATGAACTGTGGTCCATTGTCATGAATGATTCTTCGTGGTACATCAAATCTATAGATGACATGGTGTTTGACAAAGTTGACGACGCTACTGGTCTTGACTTCAGCCAAAGGTATAGCTTCAGCCCGTTTGGAGAAGTAGTCGGTTATTGCTAATATGAACCGATGTCCTCTAGAAGAAGGAGGATTAATGGGACCTATAATGTCCATGCCCTAAGCTTCGAAAGGCCAGGAAGCAGCAGTCGGATGAAGAAATTTCGATGGTTGATGGATGAAATCTGCGTGGATTTGACAGGCTCGACATTTCCTTGCATATTCGATGGCATCTGATACCATAGAGGGCCAGTAGTAACCACTACAAGAAAAAAAATCCTTTTTACAACGTTGAAAAAATGTTGTAAAAGGTCTTTTACGACGTTCAATAGAAGGTCGTTATATCAAGGGTTGTAAAAGGGGGGATATCTTCCACAATATTCATTTGAACATTGTAAAAATGTTGTAGAAGTTCTTCTTATAACAATTTATAAACATTGTTGAAATTTCTAAAATCTGACCAAAACTTTTCTACGATATTTTTTAAATATTGTAAATAATACTTTTAAAACAAATTGCACATGTTGTAAATATAATTTTAACAACATTATGCAACTGTGGTAAAAATAATATCTACCACGTTCAGTAAACATTGTACATATATTTTATACAACATTGTACAAATATTGTAAAAAAGTTTATACAACTTTTACAAAATGTTGTATATTTTATTTTGAATAATTTGCCTAACATTGTAAAAATATTTGTATGTTGTAATTATAATATCAACAATAATTTAAAAGTATTGTAAATAAATTTTACAATATTTAGAAAGGTTGTTAAAATATTATCTTACAACAATTTTGGCACGTTGTTGATAAAAAGAGTTTATACAACCTCTACAAAATGTTGTATATTTTATTCAATCATGTTTTCCAAACATTGTAGTAAATATTTGTATGTTGTAATTATAATATCAACAATAATTTAAAAATATTGTAAATAAATTTTACAATGTTTAGAAATGTTGTTAAAATATTATTTTACAACAGTGTTGAAACGTTGTTGAATATGTTTCCATTAAAAAAAACAATTTACAAATAAAAATATATTGAATCCAATTATAATACTAATACAAATACACAAATACAAATACACAAATACAAATACATTATTCTAATTTTTGCTCCTGTTGTCGTTGCTATCGCTGCTGCTCTTACTACCGTTGGTATTGCTACCGTTTTTGTTGCTACTGCTGCTCTTGTTGAATTTATTGTGTTGTCACTTTCTCAGAAAATTTTGAAATCACTTTTAATCCCCATCTACCAATCCCTCTTTGTTTTCTTGTTGAGTTCCTCATTGACACCAACTTCCAGCTAGTAGTAGTGCAACTGCGAAGATCGCCCTCCGGACCTATAGCATAAGTTGCAGGAACTTTTTACTAATACACAAAAATGTCGACAAAGTAAACTAACTCAAACATTAAATGAATGGAGATATAAAGAGCAATGACATCTGGTACAAGTACAAAGTTTCCAATGCCTAATCTTGAGAGCATTATTCAGAGTTAATAATGCAAGAATAAGGATTCAAGATCCATGGAGACACATTTGTAAGGTGTGTTTTGTGTGGCTGGCACACATGCGTTAGGGGCCAATCAAAACAAGTAAAATAAGTTGTCGTATTAGCATCCTATCCGAAATTCTACTATCAAAAAACTTATCCTAGCTGACATATTTTTCACGGTAAGTTAGTTAAAACCGCACCAACGCTGGTGGCTAGGAATATTATTGTTGATGAAGTAAAATTCTCGTAATAAATCGTCCTATCATTCCTCCTTTCACAAGGAGTTTTATTTCAGTGCCCTGAGATGTCACCCTTAATTGGGCCAGCTTTTGGATTGTGGGGTTCTTTCCCACATAACGTCCTGAACTTTTCAACCTATAAATGACTACATTGTTGATAGGCACTCATAATTCTTACCAAGTGGCATAAGTAGTCATATAGATCCCATCTTAAAGGGTAGACAAACATATTTGACCTCTGGGTATCATAATTCAGGTATCACAAAAAACTAAAGTCTATTGGGTGATAACTAATACCACAATGTTTGATAAGCAAAAGGTTACAATCCATTGGTTTATCATAGGCCACATAATAGATTCTGTTGCATATTACTTGAAGATGTCAACTTGTATAGGTGACAGTGATGCATTCATTGATACAACCCAACTCTATGTAACATTTAATTTCTGATAGGTACTTAGTAAACTTGCTCAGGTGCTAATTCTAAATATGCATTCCTCACTATATATGAACACATCATCACGGTTAAAAGTTCTTACCCATTGGAATCAGATGAATCATCAATATAGAAGTGAAGAATTGCTCCATGGGGATCACGAGTATCAGTAGGCACAAATCGTCTAACAGTACCAACAACACGTCTAGAAACATCAGGATCTCCATCCTCTATTAGCACCCGTATAATTATTCCTCTTACTAGATTTGGCTGCTTAAATATAGAAAATAAATATTACCACTCCATGCAAAATAACTAACATGAGCAAAATACACAAAAACTATATAAGTGTCTATACGAGACTTGATTATGAGAACAAATACAGAAGGCTCTCCAAACCTGTAGTAGGCCTTTGGGATGATAGAATAGCAATGTCTCCCTCCTTGAAGGTCCACTTGCGTTCATGATTTGGAAGAACTGTGACATCATACCATCCTAGATTTGACAAAGTTGACATTAAATTACAGGAAATTGGTACTTCTACTCAGCTTCAGGAGTATTAGAACAACATTGCAAAAAATAAAAACTAGAAGAAAGACCTTATACTTCCATGGCATTGTAGGAAAGAAAGAATGAGTGGAATCAACATGGAGCAACAACATCAATGTGAAGTACTAAAAGACTGAAGCCTTGGAAGAAATCAACACATTGATCAATCTTACTGTCTTTCAAAAACTTGAATCGTGTTTAGGGTCTTTTTATTGTATCACTGAAACCCAACAATAAATGCATATAGTAAATACTTTTGTGAAGTATATGGACGCTGATGAATATGGAATTATGAAAAATCTGGTGGCGTACGGAATTGTCAAAACAACAGAGATCTCAGAAGAAAGAGAATTATTGCAGTACAACAGCAGGACAACCCTCATACAGAGATAGCACATAAGATAAGACATTAGAATTCTATCAACAAAACTTAGATACAATAACTAAAAATTAAAACTATAAACCAATTCTTTACTAGGCGTAGAGAATAGAGAGCTTGTCCACTAAATAATAATTGCACAGTTACCTTCATTTTTTTAGCCAGGCTTGCTGTTGTGATTGTTGTCTTGAAAGGTTTCGGTAATAATATTGGAACTGGAAACATGAATGTTAACAGAGTGAGATCGAGATCAATGTCGAAAATGTTAAAAGAACTTATTTGAAAACCAACCTTATTCTGTTCAGAAGACAAATCTTCCATGCATTCAATTAGGAACTCCATATTCCTCTCCATAAACGGAGTAGTTGATAATTTTAGGCCATCATAATCACACTGCAAGGAAACATAAACACATATAAGACAAAGAAAAAACAAATATTATCAGTTAAAATTGACATGATAAATCTGGTGAAAGTTGACTGAAAATACAACACCTGTGCAACAGGGGACTCTGGCTCCAGTTCTTTCATGAATGCACTGATTAGTGCAGAATTAGAAACTTTTATCTATATATTTGGAGAACATGGAAGAGCATGAACAAGAATGAATAGCTATAAGATATGATCTTGTAGTTATCATAAATTAATCAATACACAGTTGCATCTCCTACTTTCAAACTTTAAAGTGCAATTTACAAGTAAATTAACTCAAGTTGCAGTTTGAGGAGACGGTAAAGAACTTACAGGGATTTCCTCAAAAATATCAACCCAAGATAGTTTCTTTCCCTTAACCTGAACAAAAGCCAGAAACATGAGAACATTATAGGCACTAATCCTACATAACAGATAGGTAGAAGATAAGCTCATACTTCTCTCCAGTAAAATTGTTTTTGCGGTAAAGATCCATAAAGGTATCAGAGAGCTTCAATGCCTTGAGAGCCAAAATACCTTGATTGGACCTTGCAGGGTCATATATAATGCAGACACATCGTCGAATATTTTCCTATAATGAGAAAGTAATTAGGATAGGGTTAAATTAACCCCAACAGAGGGTTCTAGAGCTGGGAGTGTTACATTCATAAAAATATATAATCAAAAGGATGCACACATCAAAAAGGACAGACTAATATAAGCATGTCATGCACCATTGAGTGTATCACCTAGGAGTCTAGCACCAAATTTGTTTTTTCTGTGAAATGAGAATTATAAGCTTGCAGTGGTAAATTTTGACAGTGAATTCTAAGCTTGTTGGGGTAATTTCTGTGAAAATGAGATTTAGACCAAGCCATTTTTTTTCTGAACTTGTGTTTTGTAGAAATTTTTTGACAGTGAATCACAAGATAAAACCTAAACATTTTTCTTTCACATATAGTAAATACTTTTCGTACGCCATCTTTTCTTTCACTTGCAGCTCTGGCTTTGGTCCAACTGTCCAAGTCTTTGGTCTTCTGGCATTCCAGAAGATAAAACCTAAACATTTGTAATTGGACTATGTATTACAAAGATATACCATGTACAGAAATTTAAAATTTACTTAAGAGGGTTAATTCGTCATGGTTTACAAATGTTCATTTTATCATGTTTGTTCCATATTGCAGTGTGAATCCCCTTCTGCCTATTTAACTTCTTGGGCAATTAATATCGAAATATTGCTCTTCCCTCAAGCAATCAATATCAACATTGTTGCTAAAATTACCAACAATTTTAGGCATACCTGGTTGGTAAAGTATGACTGGGCACTTTAAGTTTTTTCTTTTTCTTTTCTTGTAATTTACTTCTCTGTAATAAAGGCTGGTACTGATTCGTGTTTCAAATTTTCTTATATGAGTCAAAAAATGCTTATAACATGGTTCTTCTCAAATTTGGGGATCACATGACTTTTATTGGAAGTTTGTTTGGGGATCACATGACTGTTATATGTTTTTCTACGTCCTATTCAAGCAAGAATAGTATTCGTTCTGTATGTTTTAGTGTTGTTAGTCTTGGATACCAGGGAAGCTTGAATCACATTTGGAGTGTTGTTAGTCTTGGATACCAGGGAAGCTTGAATCACATTTAGAGGATATCAATAATAAGTTGCTCAGTAGATGAACATGGAGAAGTACATCACCTTCTTTACCTACTCATTATAAAAAAATGACAGTTAGTTTGTGTTAGGTCTATTGAGATATTGGGTTCTTAGTGTTCTAAATTACAGCTCTATTATAGCAATTGAGGAATGGGAGGTGAGATATGAATGCCTAAGTCTTGTAGTGTGAACTGTCAGCTCAAAAATGTAATATGGTGTGTACCAAAAATGTAAATGTCAAACAAGTAATAACACTTACAAAATTATAGTAAATTTTTTTAGAGCACTTTTTGCTCAAGACATCTGCACTATTGTATTTAATACATGTCCAAAATGCATATAGCTTCATGATGAGATTGCCAGCAAAAGCTTAAATTTTGTTAATGTACTAACCTCTGTTTATTGAAATCAACATCAACTGCTTTAATTTCTTCATTTTGGTTGTAATCACAATGGTCCTCATAAAGGTCAAGGCACATAGACTATAAGAGATCTTCAACTCAGACACTCTAATCTTCTTCGAGTAGCATCGCCACCAAAATAATTCCAAGAGTATGCCCAATAGAACATGTTGGTTGTGCTCAGCTATATTTTCAGAGAAGAGCATACATATATTATACTTCTCTGGAGCAGTAACTTAGTTGGTTGCTCAAGTGCTTTGATTACAATAAAACATGCATCTTTACTCAACAAACCTCTTTCTCCCTAAGAGAAACTACTACATACCAAACCATGGCATCATCATGCTTTAGCAGCTCAAGAATGTAGGATTTAAAGAATCATAACTAAACAACGAGTGAAAATGAATCCAAGCAAAATTCTCAATATATACTATCCAAGCAAAATACTCAATATACTACTCCAAACAACAAGTTCAAACGTATCCATACGAAATACTCAATATACTGCAAAGAATAAAATACTCAATGTAATCCTTGGGGACCCTTGCAAGCTGTGTTGCATGGATATAGATACATGTAAGGACACAACATGATACAAATAAGTGTTACCCAATAAAGAGACAAGATTCCAAGCTTAAATAATATGGAGATACAAGTTTAGTATATAATAAGGAGACAAGATTTTAGTACATACTTTACATTTACAATTTCTAAATTAACATTTTGCACCCTTAAAGTTTTGACATATTATTCTAGGATTATATCTCACATGGTTTTGGATTAGTCTCCACCAAATCAAAATGAAACTATATTCCAAAGTTAGGCAACTTGTCAAAAATATCAGTCACTATGCCTGCTTGGAGCTTAAAATGGTATATATATATATATATATATATATATATATATATATATATATATATATATATATATATATATATATATATATTTCCGAGAATAACTCAAATCTATAACACAAGAACCAGTATACATCAAACAAACATTTGCACCTGATTGACATTGCATGCTTCCTTCAGGGGAGTGCATTGTACCTACACAATCACAGGAGAAAAGACTGGAGGTATTCTTCCCAGGTAAACTGGAATGAAGTTATATTGAAGTCGAATACTTTCGTTGGTTGCCCGGTCGGGGATGAGCCCCCCGCGGGAATCACAAGCTCCGGGGCATTTATAACGAGATCTTCAGACCTAGCTCTCGTTCCTTTGCCAGCTTCTCCAGCCTCTTTGTTACCTTCTTTGCTACCTCAGTGTATACTTTTGCAGCTTCAGAGTGAGGTGCAGAGATAGTTATTGGATTACCTTCGTCTCAACCGGTCCTGATATCTTGTTCTAGAGGAATCAAGGAATTCCATAGCCATTTCTTCAGCTGTTTGGTGTGCTCCACCACGTCCAAATATGTGAGATTTTTCACCACAGTGAGGGCACTTAAAGCAGCTCATGTTCTCGATGATTCCCAATATCTACTCATAACCATAAACGTGTGTAGTTAAGCCACATTGCAGAAAGCAGTCCTGGAATTTTTCTTTTCTCGAAATATGAATCTAAAAATTATGTGCTCTACCAAGAGAAAATTCTGGATGAAAAGCCTTACTAAATGGCTTATGGGGACAGACTCGGAACTTCAACTTTATGAAACATGTTGGCTCCCCTTCGAGCATCAATCAAAGCAATATCTTGTGGAGTGGAAACAATCAAAGCACCAGATAACTGAAGCCTCTGAGAAACAGAGAGCTGAGTGTCTCCTGTACTAGGGGGCATATCTACAACAAGAACATCAAGATTTCCCTAGGTAACTCCCCTTATCAATTTCTCAAGAGCACTCATTACCATAGGACCTCTCCATACAATTGGAGCATCCTTGTCAACGAGAAACCAATGGACATACATCGCACCCCATGGTTTTCAAAAGGAACCATCTTTAGATCTTCACTCACTTATGGCTTTCCATGGAGCTTCATCATGGTAGGAATTGATGGTCCATATATATCAGCATCTAGTAGGCCAACCTTCAATTGACATGTCTTTGCAAGTGCAATAGCCAAATTAACTGCAGTAGTGGATTTCCCAACTCTGCCTTTCCCCGAAGCAACGGCGATGATATCCCTAATCCCATCGATCAAAGACCCCTTGGGAGCAACACTGCTGAAATCCCTAGTTATATTCGAACAGAATGTTGTGAGCAAACGCTTGGAGGGATTCGATCGGTAGAAAACCATTGCAGAATTAATTTGAAGTAATTATTTTTTTGATAGAATTCGCTCCCTATATATATATATATATATATATATATATATATATATATATATATATATATATATATATATATATCATTTTTTGTATTTATAGTCGATGTATGTGATATATCAAGAAGGCAGAGTTGGAAGCATGGACGTTCTACCATGGTCCTCCCATGCAAGTCGGTAGGGGACATTCCTAGGTACTTTGTATTAGAGATGGAGAGAATTGTCAGTTATATCCCGAAAACATGAAACATCACTAGATATCCCGACCCCTTGAAATTATATATAAAATGAAAATTAAAATGAAATGGAAAAGGATCAATCCAAAACCCCTAGAAATCCCGAAAACTGTCAAAACTCATACTCTTGGAAATGTCCGAAAGAGTTCTGTAACCTTGTTGCAATCTAATTCGACAACTTTTAACCAAATAATAAGAATTATGAGTCAAAAAGGATTTACCAAGAACTGTCTAGGATCAGCTGCACAAAGGAGTACTCCTGGAACACTGGCAAGTTGTATCCTCCATCCCCCTTCTCCTCACTCTCTAACAAATCAAGCAGAAAAAGACAAAATAAATATTAAAAAATCAGAAAGTATTAAAGAATTAATTACTAAATTTGTAATCCAAGCTTGGCCATGCAAGAAAGCATTGCTATTTGATGATCAATGAATCAAATAACAAACAAATGATGTCGTGTATATATATGAGTAAGCTTGTTTACTAGTGGCTTTCTTCAACTGAATTCAATCAAAAGGCATGAGAAAGTTTTTGAGTGAAAGGATTATGTTACTTCTTCACACATGCTTATGCTTTCTTTACTGCTTATTTTTCTTTCTATTATTTATATACAATATGTCTATAGTCAGTTGAGAGGGGCCATGCAAGAAATATGAGCACTGACCACAGAGATAGTTTGGAAAGCAACCAACTCAAAACCATTAACAGTGGCACATATTCGATATATTCAAGAAAAAAAATTATCTATTAGGAACAAATTAGGATTTTTTTTAAATTCTAAATTAAAATTAGGGGGAAATTAGGGGTTTAGAGTAGGAGTTCACCGGAGGGACTTTCTGTGAGGAGGATGCTTATGGTCGCCGGAGTCGGAGACGCATCGTCGGGACTGGAGGCAGGATTGTTGACGTCGAAATGGATTTTGAAGGAGCGACGAGAGGCGGCACCCAATCGAACCCAAACCTATTCTGCATAATCCTTAAAGAGCGGCGAGACGCAGCACCTCACCATCGCCTCGATGACGCCCGAAATCGACGGGACCACCGGACGAAGTTGAGGAGGTTTCGCCGCCGTAGGAGTCGATCATAGCGGCGAGGGTGCGGTAGGAGGTAGGCAGAGCGGAGGAGATTGGGGGTTAGGTTTAGCGTTTGCAGCTAGGATTTGGATTAATAAGTTTTGGTGGAGAATTTAGGGAGGAGTAGGGATTTGGTGACACAATAGGAGATGAGGTAGAGGCTGATGATTTTTCAGGTCCGGTGGCTGTGGTAGAAGTGGTAGGAGGGAAAGAGGAGGAGATGAGGGAGAGAGCTATAGGAGATGAGAAGGAAAATGAGGGAGAGAGAAAAAGGAACGGGTTTTGATTCAGGAGTCGGAAGTGAGCCGACATTCGAGTGGAATTCTAATTTTTTACGGCTTTTTCTATGGGCACCACGCAAATTACTAGGGGCTATCCCAAAAATGTTTAAAAATATTACAAGTTTGCCATCATTTTTTTTACTTGGGGCTAGTTCAATTTTTTCCAGTTAGTAGGACTGCCAACATGCTGGCAGTCCTAACATTATATTAGGACTGCCAACATGCTGGCAGTCCTGGCATAATGTTAGGACTGCCAACTTGCTGGCAGTCCTCGGAGGAGAAGAAGAAGAAGAAGCAGCAACAACAGCACCTACATCCATCCATCCATGTCTCCTCCTCTCTCCTCCTCCTCCTCCTCCTCCGGTCCAGTCCTCCGCCCCCTCCGCTTCTCCACCGCCGTCGCCTCCTCCTCCTCCAGCCCCGAAGAAGAAGAAGAAGAAGAAGCAGCAGCACCTACATCCATCCATCCATCCATGTCTCCTCCTCTCTCTTCCTCCTCCTCCTTGCTCCTCCTCCTCCTCCGACCCCGTCCTCCGCCCCCTCCGCTTCTCCACCGCCGTCGCCTCCTCCTTGCTTCTCCTCCTCCTCCTCCGGCCCCGTCCTCCGTCCCTCCGCTCCTCCACCGCCGTCGAACTCGACTTTATGCATGTCATCCACTCCCGCTACCCCTCCGCTGGAGAATGAAGAAGGAGGAGGAGGAGCAAGGAGGAGGATGGAGGAGGAGAGAGGAGAGAGAAAAAAAACCTAATATTGGGCTGCCTCCAAGTAATTTTCGGGACGTCCCCAGTAAAAGTTTTTCAAACCTGGGCTGTCCCCTAGTATAATGACGCCCCCACTAATTGTTGTGGTGCCCATAGAAAAAGCCTTTTTACCACTATTTTATAACGATTGCTTATAACAATGTCACATATGTGTGAACAATATATAATGTTTAGCGCTATAAATCGTTATAATAGGCCAAAAAGTTTTCAAAATTGTTATATTATGTGGTGGTGTTAAAATTTCGTAATGTTTTTATATGAACCGTTGTAATAGCTTCTTTTCAAGCGTTATAACAGGTATTTTTCTTGTAGTGAGAGCAGCACTTTGACACCGAGAAGGAGGGGAGGAGAATGGCAGTAAACCGATGGAGGGAGAGGAGAAATTTTAGAGGGGGTGGGGGAAAATATTTTAGAGGGGGCAGGGGGAGTTCGTTCCTTTTATTACTTGGGAGTCGGAAAAGTTTAGAAGGGGAGAAATATTTTAGAAGGGGGAAAATATTTGGAGAGGAAAAAGTGGCGCACAACAGAAAAAAATTATACCTACTTTCTATTTCTGCTGACCAAGTCCAACAAATATTTGTACTTATTAAATTATTATTATTTTATTAAATTTATTTAGTATAAAAATATTTTATTATTAGTGACGAAAAAAGAAGTACCAAATATTTATCTCAAAACAACTAAAATATTTAGTGCATTTTTTATTTAATGATAAAAAATTCTAAATAATTTCTCATAAATTTGGAATCACTATAAACCCTAAATAAAATAAAGAAATGAAGGCATGAGTAACCTCTAATTGAGACAGAGAATAGAAAAAGAAGAAAACATGAGAGAGAATACAGACTACTTGTATTCGGCTTCTAGATTCGGGTTCGGATTCGAATTCAGATTAGAATTAATACATACATGATCGTTCTCTATATTAAATACGGCTTAGAAAGGCTAAATTGTGTTTTCCAAATAGTATATAAATTTCACTTATTAATACATAAAAATTTAAAAAATAACTATTGTATATGTTTTCTTCTTATGTAGTTGTTGAAAAAAAAATAACATAAAAATATAATATACGTTCAACATTAAAATTATATTTAAACTAATTGTATCGTATTATCTAATTAAGCGCATACCAAAGATTCAAACAGTATATTTATAATAAATTATAATTAAAATATATTTAAATTATATTTAGAATATTATAATACAAATGAAATCTTTATCTATTTTATAAAATAATATCATAGATTATTTTTATACGTGCAATGTACCTAAACTAGATTAGTGTGAGTCTTTTTTTATACTTTAGGTAAGTTATTGTTTTGTTAGACGAAAAGAGATCATATCCGACAAAATTACAGTATGATCGTTTTCCTACCTTTCAGCTCTTGCTGGAGTTTATACAGAATATCGCATGAAGAGCAATGATAGCCTTTACTAACATAATGTATGTGTGCTCATATGTTTTAGTTGCTTCAAAGCCAACTATCATCAATAGGTTTTAATTGTATAAGAGGGAAAGATGCTGGATTGGCAGCCGTCATTTGTTGAAATTACAAGAGGTAGCTACCAATGTCGGACTTTAAATTTTGAGTCCTGAGACAAACTCTAATACCATGTTTGGTAGCAGTATTTTTTTTTATTCCCGAAAAAATTTAGGGTGGGAATCTATTACCATGTTTGTTTGGGCTATGAAAAAGTTATTCCCGGGAGTTAAAAATACCTGGATAAATAGTTTATCCATAAAACATGGAAATTATATCCCTTAAGAATAGGTGGGTATTTTTCTTTTGCCCGGGCAAAAAAAAAATTGTTTGAACTTTTTTCTACTTTTTTTGATCATTTTTGAACATTTTTTCTTTTTTTGCCCTTTTCTGCCCTTTTTTGTTGTTTTTGTCGTTTTTTTGTCGTTTTTTTGGTCATTTTTGTCAGTTTTATCGAATTTTTTCGCTTTTTGTCATTTTTAGTTCTTTTTGTCCTTTTTTTTGATATTTTTTGTCATTTTTTTTCTCTTTTCGTCACTATTTTGTCATTTTTACCGGTTTTTGTCGTTTTTGACTTTTTTGTCATTTTAGTAGTTTTTTGTTTCTTTTTTATTATTTTTTGTCTTTTTTTGCCATTTGTTATCTTTTTGTTATCTTTTGTCGTTTTTTATCCTTTTTCTCTTTTTACCGGTTTTTGTCCTCTTTTGTCATTTTTGTTGTTTTTTGTTTTTTTTTTGTTTTTTTTTGTTTTTTGTCGTTTTTTGATGTTTTGGTCATTTTTTTATTTTTTTGTCGATTTTGTCTCTTTTTTGTCTTTTTAAGTCGTTTTTTTGTCATTTTTTTTTGTCGTTTTGTTGCTTTTTGTCATTTTTGTCTTTTTTTTTGTTTGTCGTTTTCGTCTCTTTTTATCTTTTTTTGTCGTTTTTACTACTTTTGTCGTTTTTTGTTGTCTTTTGTCGTTTTTGTTGTTATTTAGTAGTTTTTTTTTGACATATTTGTCGTTTTTTTTGTTGTTTTTTTGTCGTTTTTGTTTTTGTTGTTGTCTTTTTTGTCTTTTTTGTCGTTTTTGTAGTAGTTTTTTTGTCGTTTTTTGTAAAAGAAAACGTTGTCCGATTTGTCGTTTTTTGTTGTCTTTTGTTTTTGTGGTTTTTTTATTTTTCTATATTTTTTTGTTTTTGTCATTTTTTGGTCTTTTTATCATTTTTGTTGTTTTATGTCATTTTTGTCGCTTTCGTTATTTTTTGGTCTTTTTTATCATTTTTTTTGTTTTTTTGTTTTTTGGATTTTTGGTTTTTTTTATTTTTGTCGTTTTAGTCTTTTTTTTTTTGGCCTTTTTGCCTTTTTCTTTTTTTTAATATATTTTGGTCGGGTTTTTTTTTAATCGTTTTTTTTTTTGTACTTTTTTCCTTTCTTTTTTTAACGTTTTTTTCGTTTTTTGGTTTTTTATTCTTCATTTTTTTTCATTTTTTATTTTTTTATCATTTTTATTTTTTTCCGGGAATGTTTATATAGTTTCCAAACCCAAACATGGGAATGTAATTTTCCAGGAAATTTAATTCCTTAGAATTTGATTTCTGGGAATATAAAATTCCCGGCTATATAGTATTCCGCATACCAAACGTTCCCTAAAAGTTATGCCCTCAAATCTTAATGCTCATACAATTTTTTTATGGACAACAATAAAATAGTATTATCAACACAAAATTTAAGAAAAAAAATTAACAAATATAATATCCAAAATAATATATTTTATAATGAAATACTAATAAAATTGAAGATATTCCAAGCAAAAAAATTGATGTTCTAAACAAATAAATAACTATTAATGTTTCAAATAATTCTTATGAAAATAATAAAAAATTGTAACTTGTTCTATTGTTCAATTAAATCCAACATGACAGCGAGAGAGAGAGAGAGAGAGAGAGAGAGAGAGAGAGGATGTTGACAACGACGGAAGGAAAAAAGGGGATTGACAGCGACTAAAGGGTATAAAAAGATTTGGAGCATCATAATGTTAGATCAACAACAGAAGGGGAGAGGATTTAATTTTGACAGCGATTGCACGAATTTTTTTTTCTTCATTCTGACTAACTGATTTGTTTTTGATAATATAATATATGATATTTAGATATTCTAAAATTTTGAGCCTGAGGCACCTGCTCCGGCTACGGTAACTACCACATTTCAAAATTTTGAGTTGTTTTCAAACAAATTTCTAAACAAATTCATAATATTATTTAGTTGATGCACTTATAAGATCTTAAAGGGAACCCAAAAAGTAAATTGAGCAAACTGATAGAACTGAAATCTCCAATCCTTGTATACACTTTATGTGGAGTAAGATATTTGCATTGTAAGTTATACATATGCCAATACCAAAACATAATTCTTGAACCAACATAAGAAAATCAAGATTGAGACCAACAAGAATAATATAAAAACATTAAACAATTATCAAAGATAATTGAACAAAAAAGACTAACAATCAAGGGTGTAAAAGCAAAGTAAGTTGTAAAAACATGTAAATAAAAAAACTTTGTTATCTCGATGATTACGCTTTAAAAGTTCTAATATTTGTTAGATATTTTTAATAATTCATTAATTGAATATATGACACACCCTAAGCTAAAGCAGCATTTTAAATAGTAAACTAGAGGTGGAGGAGAGCTAATTTTTACAAGAAAGAATATTATAACAAGCAAAAAGTGGGGGAAGGGATTGATGCAAGAAGTATATATATTAGGTCTGTCTTTCGAAGCCGTGGAAGGGATGGTTCAAGATGTGACAGATCCATTTAACCATGAACTGCTACCAAGTGAGGTATTGACCTAATAAGACCAACTTTTCGAATAATATTATCCTAGAAATATTTTAAAGTTATATTTACAACGTTGTCTATATATTGTAAAAAATACATATTTTACAAGAATTTATAAAAGTTGTTAAATATAACCCTTTTATAATGTTTCATAAACATTGCAAAATGATATTACATATACAACGTTTACATAACATGGTAAAATAAAATTAATTTTACAACATCAAACAAACATTGTGCAATATAAACAATGTACAACTATTGTTAAACGTTGTTGAACATGACATTTTTACATTATTTTAAGTACATTGTTAAAATTAGTAACTTTGGCAACAATAAATAACCATTGTCAAAATTAATAAATGTTACAATGTTAAAAAAATATTGTTAAAAATAATAATACACAATTTTTATGAATTACCATTGTAGAAGCCTTAACGTTTGAATGTAAAACATTGTTTGCACATGTATTTTACAACGTTTTTACAATAAAGGTTGTAGAAGACCCCCATTTTTTACAACATTTTTAGGAAGTGTTGTAGATGAAACGTTGTAAAAGGAGATTTTTCTTGAAGTGAACCCATGTGTTGGATGCGATCATGTAGCTTAGGACCGGGTTGATGCGCTCCGCAGACACCATCATGAGCTTCACGTAACACTTGCTTCGCTTTATCACCAGCAAGACAGCGCAAAAGAAGACCGTCATAAGTCCGTCGATACAGAGTCTTGGTAGTCTGATTGTAGTAGAATCGAAGAGACTGTCGACGAATACTCATAGCCTCCTTTGGATCTTCAGGGAGTATGTCATGAACTACAAAGTCAATGAAGGGAGCTCTCCAATCTTTATTGATAACATTGGCTTCAGTAAGATTACTGAACTCAATATTGCGATTGTTCTCGATACAAAATAATTTCCGGTTAGAGACAACCACCACCTGCTGTCTTTTGATAGGGATGGCTAAGACTGCTGCAAGATTGGCCAAAGCATCTGCCGCAGTATTGCAAGCTCAGCGTACATATTCAATGAAGAAGGCTTTGAATAATGTAGCCATATTGATTGCCGCTTCATGGTAAGGCACTAGATCTTGATGACGAACTTCATAGGTCCCTTTAACCTAATTAACAACCAGCTTGGAGTTGTCATAGACTTTAAGATATTCAACGTCTAGTTGTTTGGCCAATTGAAGGCCAATGAGTAGAGTATTGTATTCAGCTACATTGTTGGAGCATGGTTTATCTTGGGAGTAGGCTCTTTGAATAGTTGACCCATCTGGAGAAACAAGGACAACTCTAAATCCCGCGACAATGGTACCGTTGGGTCCGATCCTGGATGTACCGTCAAAGAATAGACGCCAAGTAGAAAATTCCTCAGAGATCGTATTGGATTCTAATGTCTCGTCTGGAATTTCATCATAGAGTTTGGATGTTTCCGGAACAGAATGCGCTGCTAAGAAATCTGCCAGTGCTTGACCTTTAACAGATTTTTGTGGTACATATACCATGTCATATTGGGCTAGCAGAATGGCCCATGTAGCCAGTCGAGAATTGAGTGTGCTAGGCTTCTTCATCAGTACCCGAAGAGGATTAACTCGGAATATGACATGAATAGTTTGGCCAATGATGTAATGTCGAGTCTTTTGAACATCGAACATAAGAGCTAGGCATTCTTTTTCAACCAGACTATAACGGTGTTCGGCACCAATCATAGTACGACTGAGATAGTAGATGGCCTGTTCACGACCTTCTATGTTCTTTTGGGCAAGTAAAGCACCCAATGAATAATCTATAGCACGGACATACATTAAGAATGGTATGCCTGAGATCGGTGGCACCAAGATTGGTGGGTTCATGAGATATTGTTTTATATCTTCGAATGCTCGTTGACATTCTTCGGTCCAAATAAAAGATATACCCTTCTTCATTAGCTGAGTAAATGGTCTGCAACATCCAGACAGATTCGAAATGAACCTCCTGATGTACGCAAGTCGACCTTGGAATCCTCGTAGCTCTTTTAGGTTGCGTGGAGGACGCATCTCTTGAATGGCTTTGATCTTCTCGGGATCCACGTGTATATCTTTAGAGGTAATGATGAAGCCGAGAAATTTACCACTAGAGACACCCAAGAATGACTTGGTGGAATTTAATTTGAGTTGATGTTGGCGCATGAGATGTTCTCAAGTCTTGGATGTTATCTTCCTTTAGACGACTTTTGACAACAATATCGTCGATATAACATTCGATAGTCTTGCGAAGATGATCTCGAAAGATAGTACTTATAGCTCGTTGGTAAGTTGCACCAGCGTTCTTGAGACCAAATGACATTATTGTATAGCAATAGACTCCGCAAGGAGTGCGGAAAGAAGTGTATTTGTCATCTTCAGGATTCATCCGAATCTAATTGTATCCAGAGAATCCATCCATGAAGGATATTCGCTCGAACCCACAGGTGTTGTCAATCATGACGTCTATGATAGGGAGAGGAAATTCATCTTTTGGACAGGCTTTATTAAGATCCCGAAAGTCGATGCAGACTCGAACTTTCTGATTTTCTTCAGGACTGGAACAACGTTGGCTACCCAATCAGGATGTTGTTCTTCTCGAATAAAGCCACAAGCGATAAGTTTCTTGACTTCATCATCAATCGCGTCCATCATTTCTAGCTTGAAGTGTCGTTGTTGCTGTTTGACTGGTTTTTCATTAGGCAAAATATACAGTTTATGAGTACCAACTTTGGGATCTAAACCTGGCATGTCTTTGTAACTCCAAGCAAAGACATCAATGTATTCTTGAATAAGAAGAATTAATTCTTGCTTATCTGCCTCTGGAAGGTTCTTGCTAATAAATATTGGACGAGGTGACCCGCTCTCTCCTACATCAATTTGAACCAATTGATCTTCAGTAGGAGGTTCTCGTTGTTTGAATCGGAGTTCCCATTGGGTATCCATTCGTTGAACCCAAGGATCTGTTTCAAGATTTTCTTCAATATCTTCATCATAATCTTCCGAAAGTTCAACGGAGACTATGTTAGAAGATACGATCAGCCGATGAACTTGACCAATGCTAGTGTCAGAGTCCCATGATCTGGAATCAGAAGAATTAGAACGCTCTTCACTATCAGATTCGGAGACTACTGGGGATAATACCGGAGGTGAAGTATATCCGAGACCTCTTTTGGTCCTGCTGTAATACATCTCTGACTTTTCTTTCGGGACAGTTGTACGGATAGGAGTTCGTCTACCTTTGCCGTAGTTGAGGCCATTCTTGAAATCATAACCCATCTTTCGGATGATATCTCTTGAATGTTGACTGTAACGACGAAGTTGGAGACGTCCCATATTATTTTTGCTATCATCCGTATAGCTAAATTTTTGTTCTGGTCCTTTACTAAAAAGTATTGGACTCTCGCCTCTCTTTCGAGAAGCGACAACAAAGTATGAATCATCTGGGTGTTCGAGTAAGACCTCTACTTGAAGAGACTGTACAACTCCCATTGTAAATGATTGAAAGCTATCTAACATATCCAAATAGCACTTAGCATGATAAATGACATCAGTTTACTGGAAAGGAGATGCTTTTTCATTGATTTGTACATCTGTATTTACAACAGGACCTTTAACCTTAGCAGGCTTGGTCAGATTGATTATAAGAGGGGGAGAAGAAGAACGTGGAGGAGGATTGGACTTGTTACGACGGAGGTCGATAACAAGCGGCTCAGAGGAGGTGAGCTCCCTTTTATCCTTGTTATGAGATAAATCAATAACAAGTGGCTCAGAAGAGGTGAGCTCCCTTTTATCCTTGTTACGAAGTAAGTCAATAACAAGTGGCTCAGAAGAGGTGAGCTCCCTTTGATTTTGACCACCATCGATTGATTGCTTCTGGACTGGCAAGTGAATAGCCAGTGGTTTGGAGGACTGAGGATGAGAAACACGGCTTTTGAAAGATATAATGAGGGTGTCTTTGGGCACTGCTTCTTGTTCTTCTTCAGTGTCTAGAGCCAGTACAACCTTCATAAATTCATCCTTGTACATACGAGCGTCGGTACAGTATGCTTTGACATCTTTGAAAGGATAGAGATCCGCAACCTCCTTTTGGACCTCCCCTTTGTCATCAACATATTTAAAATATTGATGGAGATTAGACGGAACAATGTTGTGTTCATGCAAGAATGGTCTCTCCAACAGAGCATTGTATGAGCAACCATGATTGTCTATGATGTAGAAGGTCACCTTTGTGCAGAGATTGCCTATTTGTAGTTTTAAGCAAATCTTGTCCAGTGGTTCACTTCTTCCTTGGTTGAACCCTAAGATGGTTGTGATTGTGTTAGAAAGACTATGCACTGGGATCTTCAGTACATCTAACATTGTCTTTGGCATAATGCTGAGTGCTGACCCTGCATCTATCAGAATACAATCGACTTTCATTGAGTCGACATATCCTGTATAGTATAGAGGACGGTCAAGCCTATTGTCTTCCATCAGCATATCATCCTATGTGAAGGTAATGTTTGGAATTAACTCTAACACACTGTGACAATGGAGGCAGGAGACAGGCTCTGCTGTCGGCTTCTTTAGAAGGGCTAGGCAAGTTTCTGCCTGCATTAGAGCTTCACTCAGAGTTTCTGAGTCTCTTTAGAAAGGCGCAAGAGCTCGAAGATTGACAGCCTGGCCGGTGTATTGGCTAGTTGAGCCAAGATATTAAAGTTGTATGGCTTCTCAAGTCCAGAGGGAGATGACTTCTTCAAAGGCTTGTCAAAGCGGATTTGTCGTTTGCCTTTATTGGTTGTCGTCGGTTTGGGGGGAATGGTTACTACAACTGGCGAGGATGCAGAAGGGATGTCTTCAATGGAAACAGGTTGCACTGGAGTAGACTCAGAAGAAGAAGCAGGATTCTCCTGAGTTTTAGGATACTCCCGTAGATAGGCTTTCCCTGACCTGGTGCCCAGCAGGATTTCCTCTTCAACTATGGAGTCAAAAGACACCATATTGCAAGTCTTTGTCTTGCCCTTGGAGCGTTCTTTCTTCTTAGAGGAAGATGGAACTGCGAACTCTGAAGCAAGATCAGGGTGAATCCACATAATCTCACCATTGTCAAGAGATAAGGGGACGAGACCTTCACTTCGTAGAGGAGGGAGATTCTCGATCTCAAGAGTGGCCTTGGGGATAGGGATAACACCATATTGTACCATCTGTGGAGAGAAGTTACCGAACTGTACTGAGAATATGTTCGCGGTAACCGTCTTCTCGTCTTATTGCAGAGTGACAACACCTGCATTGACTAGCTATTGAATCTTGTCCTTGAGAACATAACATGCTCGAGTGGGATGCCCGATGAACCTGTGATAAACACAATATTTGGGATGATCGGTTTTACCGACCTCATCAGGCTTCTTCGGGTCTAGGATTTGGAGCTTATTGCTTTTGATTAAGCAATCAAAGATGCTCGCAGTGTCATTCTCGTCGAAGGAGTACTCCATTTTAGGACGAGGCTCCCTTGGTGGAGGGACAGAAGGAGCAGAAGTAGATGTAGGTGGAGCCACGTTAACAGCCAGAGATTCTTTGCTCTTCAAGTTGATGTTCAAAGTCTCTTTATTCTTACGGTTGTTCTGGCGATTACCGGTATTCGATATCTAATATTCATCCCGGTCAGGGTTAGACATGTGTACCCCTAGCTGCTTGAACTTGTCAGCACTAACTTCAGCTGCTTTAGCATTGACAACGAATGATGGCTAGTCTTGGAATTGGGTTGATCATGTCCACATGCTGATAATGGGCAAAAGATTCGCCTTACAAGTATCTATGGTGATAGCGGCTGGAGTCCTAGGAGGCATCTTTAAAGCTTCTCGGCGGAACCTTTCAATGAAACTCTCAGCAGTTTCATTATGTCTTAGTTTGATTTTGTTAAGGGCTGACATGGTCATATCATTGATTCCCTTATAAAATCGTTCCAAGAAAATTTGTTTAAGACCCGAGAAGGAAGTGATACAGCCATCAGACAAGCTTCTGTACCAATCGTATGCCACACCGGCTAAACAGTCGACGAATACCCTGGTAAGAAGAGCATCATTTGGCTGAAGTTGGACAGTCATTACCTCAAAGTGGTTAATGAACTGACTAGAAGAAGTGCTGCCATCAAACAGCAAAATTGTGGGAATCTTGTACTTAGGAGGAAACGGAACTTCCTTCCATTCAACTGGATAGGGTTGTTTGATCCCCAATCTCTGTAAGTTGTCTTTCTCTTTGAAGGTCTCGAACTGAGTGCGCAAGAGCTTGACAGCTTCATTAGCGTCTTCCGATGATGAAGAAGGAGCAGAATGAATCAGAGTGTTAGGAGGAGGAACAGTGTGGTAAGCACTACCCCTAGCACCTGACTGACTGGGTGTGGGTTGAATTTGTACAGGGGGACTTGAGGGGATACTACCCCCAACCCTGTATTGACAGTCACTGAAGATGCTATGATCTCAAGACTTACAGCAGGTACAGTCGGTGGTATTTTATGTTGGGCCACAATGATAGAATGCATACTTGCGACCATTTCAGCCATGGTCTTCAGTTTGTCCTCCAGTGCAGCAATTCGTTGTTCTTGATTTGCTGAACTAGAAGCATCTGGATCTTCAGTGACAACATAAGCTGTCACTTCTCTAGGTACAGTGGAGGACACTGTCAGTTCAGAACTTTTACTGTATGTATCGTAATCAGAGAAAGAATCATCTCCTGAATGAGGAGTAGAAAAATGACCAGAAGGATCTTGGAAAAGATTCTTTTGACCGATTGTTTCTCGGCTTCGAGATTGGGTATATCGAAATACTCCTTCAGAAGATTCTTGGAGTAAATCTAAATATCGTTGGCTGAGCCGGCGAGGCTTGCCGTGCTTGGAGCACTTCCTACCCCCAGTGTCTCGGGAGGCCATGTTGACAGAAGCGTACAAAACTTCATCTTCGTCTTCTGACATTGGTTCCAAAGTTGCAAAGTTCAGACGATCGAAAATAGATCATTTTGTTGTCTGGCAACAACACTGGATGATGACTTTGTGATTACAATGATGATCAAGTAGTTGAACTGGTGGTGTTGAGATGTTGTCCCACTTTTATTTGTGGTGTTCTCGGAGATCAGGAACAACGGCATGACGAGAAGAAGTTTGAGGGATATATTCTTTGACAACATTCGAAACATGGTTTCGGTTCTTCAGATGTTTTGTCCCTTGAGTGTACAGGAAAGTGCTCACTTTATTAGCATCGGTGTCAGGATTTTTGAACTTAGAAGTTTGCCTTTGATACAGGTTCATCTTCGGCATTGGCTGTTTGTGTTTTGCCGAAGTTGACGTAGACCGAGGTCTATTGAGATAACTTCGTAGATCAGCAAACTCACCTCCATGAGTTTCTGTCTGAGACACCAGTAGTTTGCCCTTCTTTGATCGGGATATCTAGAGAGTTGGGAGATCTTGGAATTCCCCTACCGGAGTAGGCAGAATACCTCTTTGATCAGTACATTTCTCTCTGACGAGAAGAGAAGATCTTTTGTTTGAGAGAGTTCTTGCACTGATTGGTGCCGGGGCACGTTCAGATTGATCTTCCGAGGTAAAAATCGGAGAAGACTGAAAAAAGAACAACAGGCATTTTCCTTTGTTTTGTGAGGAAGGGTTAGCCAAAGAGCGTTTCCCTCTGTTGTCTTCCAAGTCGTGGGACGAGGAAGTTTGAGAAAAGACCAACGGACCTTTTCCTTTGTTCTGAAGAGGAGGAGGAATAGTCAGCAGACTACCCCCAGTGGATTGCGCTGGAGCAACAGGGTGCTTGGGAAGAGGATCTGAGTCCTTCCCCTTGCTGTGAGAAGAAGGGAGTTTAGCCAAAGGGCTGTCCTTCTTAGACTGCACTGGCACAGTTTGTTCAGGAGTTGAAGTGGCTGTTGGCGCATTGGCTGGTTACACTTGGAAAACTTTAACAGATGGCCTTTTGGCCACTGACACAGCAACTTGCACAACAGGAGTGCTGGCTTCAGAGTGCTTAAGTTGCACTCTGGTTGCTAGAGTAGTGGACTGCGCAGGAAGGGTTGCCGCCAACTGCGCCAGGGGAAGAGGAGTCTTGCACTTTGCCAGAGCAGCATAGGAAGTGGTTTATGCACTGGCAAGAGAAGCAGTGTATTGTACATCAGTTTTGGAAGCAAAGACAGTAGATTGCACAACAGTTTTGGCAGCAGAGACAGTAGACTGCACAGCAGTCTTGGCAACAGAAGCAGTAGACTGCGCAGCAGTCTTGGCAGCAGAGACAGTAGACTGCACAACAGTCTTGGGGACCCACACTGGGTGAACCTTGCTTGTGGCAGAAGTTGTTGCAGTACGAGGGGTGGTCCTGGAGTTGATCATCGCCTCGTAGGCTGTCTGGTTGACCTTCACAACCAGCGTCTTCTGCGTCTTCCCGATAGACGCAACGTCACATTGAGTTGTCACTTTCTCGTCGAAAGAGAAAGTCGTCCACAGCAGAGTCGCCATTTTGTTTGCAAAAACAAAAGTTTATCTTTATTTCACAAACTTTGTAAGAAGATTATAATAGAATTCTGGAAAAGTACAACTGTAGGAATCCGATCTGAAGACGATCGCTTTATCCCTTGGACGATGTGAACTTTTGAAGACGATAGCCTCCGAAGTTGAAGGCGACAGCCTCTAAAGAATGCAGCAGCACTTGGTCAAGAACTCCTGATCTCTGGTGACAATAATGATCTGATCTCTGATCTCTATGATCCCCCTAGGAAGGACTTGAAACTCTATTTATAGAGTTCTAAAAATAACTAATTTTTAGTTATTCTGGATTGTACAGGATGGATTGCGCAGACATTGGACTGCAAAAGCAGGGAACTGCACTGGCAGTTACTTGATCGTAGGCCAACTGTATGGGACACATGGCATTGTTTGATTGAAATGTGCATGATCGTGTACAGATGGTAGCCACGTGGTGAGCAATTGATGGCATGTATGCCATGTACAAAATGTCAGTTGTTGATGGATTGTTCCACATGAACTTTGCTGGCTTCAGACTGCGCTGGGTTGGACCGCACTACAGGGATTCGGGTAGACTGCGCTTTGATTGGGCTGGTAGACTGCACTGGTTGTACAGCTGTCCTCGAGTGCTGTGCTGTACGAGAAACGAACAGTTTCCTCATTCTTCAGGTTGTCAGCTGTCAGAAGATCTGATTCTCTGTCAAATAATGATGACGAGGCCACGTCAGCTAGCACACTTGGATGAGTGCGCAGTTCAGCCTGCGCAGTTGAAGTGTTGCACAATCTATCTCCTGCGCAGTTCATTTGAAGGGTACGCAATTTGATTTTCTTTGCTTTTTTGATGGGTGCAACTTGATTTTTAGGACCTACAATTGGTTCCACGGGAGATTTGAATATAGTTAATATAATTTTAAAATATTACTTTAACTAATTAAGTCGTATCATAAGTTTCATGAGTACTGGCTTAAACTAGCTGATTAATTATCTAGGAGCGTCGGGTTCCGGAGGCATGGACGCGGGAGCGGCATTTCATATTAAGAGCACAGAATTAGGCAAGTATACCATGCCTTCCTCTGCAGTTTATTGCATGCTTATTTCTTTACCTAGTAGTTATATGTCATCAGTTAGTTGGATTGGTTTGATTGGTATGCTTTTCTTCTTATCATGTATATTAGTTATTGTTCTGTCTATATATCAACGTTGACAAGAGTTTGACATTATAGACTATACAAGAGTTGTCCTTACATGTAACTTGACTGAGTCGTATCGTGTCGTGGAGTGAGTGCGTGTAACTGAACTGCTAATTTTTGTTTCATTTTCTTAACCTGTGAGTCCAAAATCGGGGAGAGGGTTGACCGTTTGCACCTGCGAGTCCACACTCGGGGCGAGGGTGTTTGTCTTGATCTGTTTGTACCTACGAGTCCACACTCAGGGCGAGGGTGTTTGTCGTGAACTAACCTGCGAGTCCACATTCAGGACGAGGGTTAGTGTTTAGTTCAAACTATCGAATCCACACTCGGGACAAGGGTTTGATATCCTTTAAACTCTAGTTCACCAGTTCTCTCCCAGCAATTCATTTATGCGTAGTTGTATCCCGTATCCGTGTTCATAGTCACCTGTCAGTAGCTACTTGTCAGTTTCAGTCTCGTTTCCTGTTTACAGCCTATTTATATTCTTATACATGATAGAACTGTTAGATAGGTATATTTTTATGTATCTTGCTATGCCACCTGAGGACCTGATGATCTCTTCAGGTAGCTGATTTCATGGAGTTATTTAGCTGAGCATGTGGTAGTCGATTACATCTGCATGATTCAGGTATTTGTGATATTGCTTTATTATCTTCTCGTGCTCTTATGATATATCCTGTTTGTTAGCCTAGTTTTATAGACTCATGTTATTCTTAGAGTCTAATCGGACAATATGCTAGTGGGCTACAGATCATGAACCATACTTGTTCATTCTTGATTTATATACATCTTGTGGATTGAGATATAGTTTAGATTACCATATTAGACATGATACCATGCTCTTGACAGCTTATACGTATTCGAGTCGGGCTGGAGTCCGCTTGATACGTAGCTGGCTTGCTCACGCACTTGTATCCCAAAAAACGGGTACGGGTCGTGATAGACGCTGATATGGCTGGAGATATAAAAACGAGGCGCTCGACTTTGGGCTATGTGATGATTTTTGCTGGTGGAGCGATATCATGGCAGTCCGGTTGTAGAAATATATTACCTTGTCGACAACAGAGGCAGAGTACATTACGACGACGGAGGCTTGCAAGGACTTGCTATGGATAAAGAAGCTGCTGTATGAAGTGGGGCTAAAGCAAGAGCAGTATACTTTGCTTTGCGATAGTCAGAGTACCATTCGGCTTGTGAAGAACCAGACGTTTCATAGTCGGTCCAAGCACATTGGGACACGGTATCATTGGATACGCATTGTGGTTGAGAAGAAGGATGCGATGCTTAAGACGATTCATAAAGATAACAACGGAGGAGACATATTCACGAAGGTTCTTCCAAGGGAAAAGTTCTAGTAATACAGGAGGATCGTCGGGATGACGACTCCCTCCACTTAGTTGTGAAAGGAGAGATTTGTTGGAGTAGGTGGGGTTTCTAGCCTATGTGAAAAATACTCCAAAGTCGGATTGGGTATTCCTATATATGATAGAAATATTCCAATAGATTTTGATTGGGTATTTCTATATATAGTAGGAATATTCCAATGGAGTTGGATTAGATATTCCTGTATATAATAGGAATACATCTATGATTTAGATTGAGTATTCCTACATATAGTAGAATACCTCAATTAGTTGTGGGTTTGAGGCTATATATACTGGGTCCATAAAAAATATCTCAGAAAAAAAAGAGGAGCAATAGTGCTTTACAACTTTTGAGAGAGAGAAAGGATTGAAGACTATTGTGAATGAGAGATCGTTCGAATATTTTTTTGACATCTCTTGCTCTTCGGAGTGTATAATCAATTTTTTTAAGTAAGCTGTGGTGATCCATTTGGACCAGGAAGAGCTTGTAGAGAGTGTATTCTCTTTATTCTATTAGTGAAGGTTGTTCAAGGTTGGACTATGATCGTCCCGTGATTTTTTTCCTATCTGGGGTTTCCACGTCAAAAATGTCTGTGTTTGCGATTTATGTTTGGCATTTTTGGTTTGTTTTCTTTTGCTCGGTTCTCTCGCGGGACTCTCTGGTTTGGGAGAACGGTTTTCGTGCTTCGTTCCCAACTATTTGATTGACCAGTTAACAAACCCTAACCATTCTATGTCTCATGATTTTAAGGGCGGAGCAGAATTTTAGTTTACTCCAGATGAACTTACAATATCCTAAATTTCATTTTTTTAACAAAATATAAATGTTGTGTGATTATCGTCATATCCCTATCTCATCATGTCCATACCGTTTCGTGTCTAGACAATTTAGAACTGTGTCCAACATACTAAAAAATCAGAATCTCGCAAAAAAATAATTTACCTGGTAGACTCTTTTAGGCATAAATTCGAACACTAAAAGTCTTTGGTATCCTCTTTTACTATCAACAGAGAATTCATGCTTTGGCGGAGCTCGTCGAAGGAGCAGGAGTTCGGACAATGAGGGAAGTACCAACGATGGGACTTGATATTGTTGTTGTAGCTCCTTATTCCGTTGTTGTTGCAGTCCAACAACGATGGTGCGGTCTCGGTTATGATGAGAGTAGCAAAGGTGAGTTATAGAGAGGAAGTTGAGTGAGAAAATGAGTGTTACTACAGAAATGGAGGATGAGGTATAGGGAGGTGACGTTCGATAGTGATATTTTAGTGAAGGGACAGTTTGTAGTATACATTGCTTTGCACTGTACAATGTACACAAAATAATGACAGAGATGTGAGCTAGAATCATGCAGAAAAAATGTGAGATAGAAATTTTAAAGAAAATCTGGACTACTTGAGTGCGGGATGCTATGGACTTATGTAGGCTAGAATTTGAAATAAAAAACTGGATGTGAATTAACATATATAAAAAGATAAAATAAAAAGTAAAAATATTGGGTGGGCCGGAGCCCACTTTAGGCGATCGTGGCTCTGACCTTGTGTGACTTAATTTTATTATCCCGTGAGGAAAAAATTCATGCAAAATGTTAGTCTCGAGACATATCAAAGACGGGCGAACATAGGCCAGGAACAAAGATATCACGCGAAACCTCCTAGGAGATTTGCTTTCTGTTCTGATCCTGAAGTTGTAGTCAATATCAGAAGTTCACGCAAGCAAGTTTGTCCTCTGATGTCTCGATTCCAACATAATACTATTAATCTTTCAGATTACAACTTCTCTCTCACAATTATAAACTGACATAAAACAGAGAACATTCTTCTTTACAAACTTGTCGCAATTGAGACATGACACTTATAAAGTGAAAGAGGACAAGTAGAAGAAGGAGACAAAGCTTGCTGGGGTGATGAAGATTATCGTTGCCCAAAGCAAGATTCGTCCCACACGGTCTACTTATAGGAACCAGCAAGTTCACAAAGAACTTTGCAACGCTCGTCATCACCTCTGTACTGACTCGCACGAACTCTTGGACTCTAGCAGCACAATACTCGCTTCGTCTCTCTTTTTCGAAGAAGTCCTTAAAGGGACACGAAGAGAGTATTTATAGAGTAGGGATGAAACCCTAATCCTAATCCTCTTAGTCAACTAATTACAGAAAGATAGGATTGAACTAAATTTAAATCCAACAAAAATTAGATTTGAAAATTTTATTCTATCTTTCCATAACCGTTTAAATCTCGCAAGCAGTAGAATCATGCACGAACCGTGTTATCTGCGCATATGCGCACAACAGCAAAGCCATGGCGGCTCTTATGCGCATAAGCCACACCAGCACAACAGCTCATGCACACACACATACAATAGTGTAGCAGTGCATGCGTCCATGCACGTAAATACGTATACGTGTATAGCCGTGTATAGCCTGCTTATAGCCTCTCATTATTCGCGCATAGCTTGGCTTGCGCCCACCCTTGCACCTCGCATATGAAATGAGTTGTCACGCCCCAAAACAAAAAATTGGTATGTAGGGACGGACCAGGCCAGCTACGTATACCAAAGTATTCCAGTACTCAGAAATAACGTATAAGCTGTATAGAGGGAGGTTACTACTACAAGCCAATAGTCAATCCTAGGTCAAATAATCCCAGATATCTCAATCATAGGCAAATATGCAAAGTACAAGAATTATGATTATCAGAACTAAGATAGTAATGCGTCCCAAACTATATATACATGGATGATCATGAAGCTAGTAATACAAAATAGAGAACTAGCAAGAGTAATAGTCATACATGATATGCTCTAGCTATAGTCTAGAATACGCACATCATGTCTAAATCCGTAGGTTAAATGTTAAGTCCAAACACGAACTAAACAAGTGCTCGGTGGTGAAAAGCCTTAAAAGAATATTTTACATCACTAGAGGGCGAAAATAAGAAATCCACTAAGGTACTCTGGTGCTCCGGGTGGTCACTGTCGAGTATATGGTACGGAAGATCCTCGGGCATCTCTACCATATATGGCCAAACAAAACCAGTAGGGTCAGACCCCCAATAGCAAGTGCCACAAAGGAAGCAAACTATAAACTAAAACCAACAATAACTAACATATCAACAGATAGAGACAAAAGTAAGTAAATGTGAATCGAGACTCGTGCGCTACCAACACATTTATCCCGAGAATGGAAAAGACAATAAGCAAAGCAACATGGAGAATAAAGTAAATAATATGTAACATAATGAAAATAGTGGACATGTGAATTACACGAAAGCATGTGAACATGTAATATAACTGGGACATGTGAGCATGCGAGAAGTAAATAGAATGACAAATAATAAGATGACTTAGGAGCTATTTCGGAATCGACTTATAACTCGTAAACCAAACAAGGATGAACAGAACTTAGTCTCTAATCATTCACCGAAAAAAGTAAAGCATAAACAATAATGTGCTGAAATAAACAAATTCGGATATTGCCTATACAAAACTAGACTAGACTGGACTCCATATAATAATCACAGCCAAGCAATGAGTCCGACTTTATACATTAGCTAACTAGGGTTATCAAAATCATAATTACTAACTGTAGAAGCATGAAAAATATGGGATTCATGCGGATTACAAATTGCCGCATAGGTATTTTAGGCCAAACAGGTCCGCATGAAGGAAAGCCGCATGACTGTTCAAAGACATATGTGGCCCGTCGACAAACAGCTGTAGAAGAAAAATATGCGGCCAAAGAGGAGCAGTTCGACTGATAAAGCTGATAAGTCCTTGCAAAACATGACAGTTCTGACACTTCGATAAGAAAGATAAGACGTGAGACGTCGCCCAAAAGAAGGGTTCGTACGCCATCATGCGGCCAAAAAAGTGTCATCTAAGCCGCATGAAATTTATGCAGCTCAGACTTATGCAGCCCCAATGTTTTCAAACTTCATGCAGCCAGGAGTAATTGTGATCCAAGCTGCATGCATGAGTCTCATGCGACCTCGCATGATCGAAGACTGAGAAAGCTATACACAACGGGATACGTGGCAATCTGACCAATTCCTTAACTACCTAGATTTGCTGCAACAAAATCCTAATAAATCGATAGAAGGCAGCCCAAGAGCGGGTCTTCGCGTGCTAATCAGCCATGTGGCCGCACGCTGTCTATGTAGCTCAAAATACATCTTATTATAAATAACAGGGTGGCACACCCTGGCAAAAGGCTGGCAACCTTCAAGAGAAAAGCAATTTCTTTACTAACTAGAGACTATATCAGATAGTCCATGGAGTAAGGCAGAGTTGATAGCACTTTCCCGAGTCTCCACCGTCACCCCCAGAATCAAAACTAAAAATTTGTACTTAGATTGTTTCCTAGGATTTCTTTCTAGCCTTTTTATTGTATAAGCGAGTTTGCAATCAATTTCAGTGTTCTGTAATACTTGTCTTTGATTTTTTATGGCAAACACGATGGCGATTCTGCGCAACGCAATCTGACGCATCCAAGCTCGACTCTACACAATAGATGCTTGTGGTTCGCTTTGACTAACAAGGCTTCGAAGAATTGCTCTATGAAGGGAGTGCCAGCCCGTCTCAGAAGCGAGCCAGCCTAAAGAGGACTCGCAAGGCGTCGGTGCGGAAAACTGTTGCCCCCGACCAAGTTCTCAAAGAAGCTCCTTCTGTAACCCAAGACGGTGACCAGAACTCTCTTGTGGCTTTGTTTTCGACCGCAGAGGACCCCACTGTCCCCAAATCTAGAAGAGAAAAATACTACGATGTTGAATTTTTAGGGGCACAAAGAAAATCCATGTGGACAAAGAAGAGGCCACAAAGAGAAGATGGGCAGTCTGTCTATGCAACAGCCAACTCTAGCCGCAGGCAGATAACTCATGCGACAGCCAATTCTGGCCGCAGGCAGACAACTCATGGGGAAGCCAACTCTGGCCGCAGGAAGATGATCCATGTGGCAGCCAGCTCTAGCGGCAAGAAGATGGTCCATGCGACGACCAATCCTGTCCTTAGACAGGACATCTCATGCGGCCCTGTCAGAAGTCCTGTATTCGACCGCCTCTTATGCGGGCCCGACGCCACGCGGCCCACTGAGGATGCGGGATGTATCAATCTGGACACTTTTACTACGCTCATTTGGGCACTAAGTCAAAAAAGTCTAGGGCAGTACGGGCCCAACCAGCCTAGTCAACTGTCCAAGTTGCTGACTGTCAGTGGGCCCCGTTGACTATGACACGGGGTCTTGACAGAAAGTTGTATAGAACCACCCGTGTCCAGTCACCCAGGGCTAACGGACAGGGTGGGTCTTTAAAGTCTCCCTCTAAAGATCCAGAGCAAGTGCTTTTACTAGCCACGGATCAGGGAGCAAACATGATGCCTAAGCACCTGTGCCCTCGGGATTCCCGAGTTCACAAGTTTGGTGTAAAGGTAGAGCAGCTTCCTACCGACTTACGTGACATAATTACTCACAAACGCAAGACGGCAGTGCCAGCATGCAATGAGTCCCTCTGGGGGCATCATTGCACCCAAGTCATCATCAATTGCTGCTGCAACAAATCAGCAGCACCTGAAGATCGACAATCAGTTTTTCAGCGACTGCAGCAGCCAGCACCTGTCCAAATCCCAGGGGACGAGGAGTTTCCTTTCGCCTCCTATAATTCAACTCAAAAAGTTCCTCCTGGCAAGGGAGGAAAGAAGGCAGTCTCTTCCAGCCCGGCCATCTCGGCCAGTATTGCAAGGAGACCCTCATCCGGGAGGTTTCCATCAACCACAGGGAGTGTCTATTTAAGCACTCGATCCAAAAAAAGCTTCCGGCACTCGGGGTGCACCTTCGACCTCCTTGAGAGTAGATGAAGCTGGAGGTAGCAGCCTTCTCAACGTATGCGACAACCTGGTGTACCAAGAGCACACACAGTGGGTAGAGATCGCCCATAACTCTGCAACAGAATCAAATTTCCCTGAGGGCCATCACCCTCACCTAGACGATGTGGCTTCCTTCATAGGGGGTAGCACAGCTTCCAAGTCGGAGGAAGATGATATTCTGATATTCCCTGACGATTTCTCTATACAAGGGTACGACACGAAGATTACGTCTGCCATAATCCCCTCCACCTCTACCCACGTGAGAACAGTCTTTATGACTGACAACGATCATGAAGCGCCTTCCGACCGTCAACGGCTAGAAGTGCTAGAAGCCATGCTCCTGTCCTTGGTCAAGTCTGTGGACGAGATCAAAGCTGCCTTGCCTGCTCAACCAATAAGAACACCCGGACAAACAAGCTTGGGACCCGCAGTCAATGCAGACTCCAACAACACTGCCCCTCCTTTGGGTGATGATCCTGTAGCACCATCCGTTCCTTCAGCTACAGATGAAGCCAAGGAGGCAAGGAGGGAAGTCCAGGAGTTTCGGGCAATGTTCAATGCCCGAGACTCCTCTCGAGATCTCAGAATACGACAGCCATATTCCGTTGCATGGAGAGATGTGCCTTTTCTACCGCGGTACACGCCGTTCGATATCGATTCTTATGATGGAAAGACCTCTGCTAGTCGGTACATGACTTACTTTAAAGTTACAACCGACCACTTGTCGTATAGTGATGCCATCCTCACGCGACTATTCATCGGAGCATTGGAGGAGATCGCATTCGACTGGTACCGCAACCTTTTCGATAACTGCATTCACTCTTTTGATGGCTTCAAGCACATGTTTCTGGAGAGATTCTACAAAGTGGGGCATGATGTGACGATGTCATCTCTCATGGACGTCGTTCAGGGAGAGAGGGAGCTGACAAGGAACTATATCGAGCGGTTTTGCTAAACTGCAATGAGATTTCCCCAAGGCAATCCTGAGAGCTCCTTGATTGAAATTTGCCAGAAGAAGCTGCTCCCTGCAATTAGCCTCTGGATGGGTGATGACCAGTTCAGAGATTGGACGACCTTCAGGATAAGTGCTACCAACGCAGAAGCAAAATTAAAGAAGTCTCGCCAGTTGGGATTACACATCCCAGATAGAGAAGATAAGGACAGACGTCCTGGGTCTACCTCCAGTAACAGCGATAGTGGTGCCACCACTAATTGGGACAATAAGGGCAAACAGCCATGGTCACTGATGCGACTCAGTAGCCCGAACAAAAACAGGCAAAAGGTCCGTGGCCCAAGATTAACTAATCATTTGAAGATAGTCATGTCAAACCTATCTTCGACATACTCTTACAAGAGGGTAGGATCCAGCTCCCGCCACCAAGGCGCGAGCCCCGAGCAGCAAAAATGGAGGACCCAAAGTATTGTCACTTCTACCGCTATGTCCATCATGCCACTCATGATTGTTTCCAAATGAAGCGATACATTCAGAGTCTTATCGACTCAAAAGCTCTGTCGATAGACTTTGAAGAGGTTACCGTAGCGGCGAATATGGTATCTATTCAGTTCGATGACTTTCCTCCAACAAGTACACCAGACGGGGTAATACATGTCCCTCGCACAACGGTGGATGTTACTAATCTTCTACCCGTCCAGAGCCAAACATCTAGATTGGTACCTCTCACTACATCGCGAGGAGAGATCATGTAGGTGCATCCAGACTTAGTGCCCAAAGTTACCCAGGGGGTGTCATCTCCTACCAACAAGAAGAAATGCAGGAAGTCTAGAGCCTGCCATACAATTTTAGCTAAAGCTGAAGAAGCTGCAGATGTTGTTACCCAGTCTGGAGCACAAGTCCAGCCGCACGGGATAGTCAAGATGAAGATCCTCAGCCAGCAACGTTGTTTCCCTCCGATGTTCCAAGGCCATCTCAGCCTCCATTGGCGGATAAGTCCAAGACAAGGAAGACCCGCTTTGACAGGCCACTCCGCAATGACGTACCTCAGAGACTGGAGAAACCTTACAACTTTGACATATTAGCACAATTGGCCAATACGCCAGCAAAGTTGTCGCTATATGAGCTCCTAAGGCTCTCCAAGGATCTTCGTATCGCATTAAATGAAGCACTCCAGAATACTGATGCCTACTTAGCTCAGGTCAAGCCTCCAGGGGAAGATCCGCCATCAGATCTAAAGGGCGGCGATAGCACAGATGTAATGCCCAACATCATATTTACTCCACAGGACATGTTGATCAAGTCCAACTTGCATGATCGCCCCTTGTACTACACTGGATACATAGGCGACATCAAGGTGGATCGGATGCATATTGACCCTGGCTCGTCAATAAGCATCATCCCGAAAAGTCTGCTCCAACTTTTTGGCATCCCTATGCATCGGCTAGCAGCAACCAATACTGCCATTAGCGGTTTTAACTCAGGAAGAAGCTATCCCCTAGGGAAGATTCGGTTGAAGTGCCAGATTGGTGACCTGAAGACGGAAGTTACCTGCTATGTCATAGATGCAGACACCTCCTACAATATCCTCCTGGGACGTCCATGGATACATGACTATATGATCGTGCCATCCACCCTTCACCAGTGTTTCAAATATGTCAATAAGCACGGTTCCGTGAAGACCAAATTTGCCGACATTGATCCTTTCAAAGGGTTTGAATCTTATTACTCTTCGAAGGCTTGTCTATATGACGAATCCAGGAAACATATAAAGTACGAGCCGAAAGCCATCATAGGGCCATAAGAACCCTTGAGAATTCGTCTCCAAGCCTGTAAATCGGGCAGGGCTGTACCCCTTGTCGCAACCTTGCATAAAGAGGTGCTCGGTTCTCCTACCACACCTACGCAGTTGGAACCAACGGTCATCCATCTCCCGAGATCCAACCAAGAGCCAAAACCTGTCATAGGACCAATGGTGATCCGATTGCCAAAGACCAATCAAAGGCAACAGGAAGATGCAAGCCCTCTGTAACACCGATGGTAATCCGATTACCAAAATCTACTCCAAGACGACCAGAAGACACAAAGTCCCTTGCTGAGCCCATTGTCATCTGTCTTCCCAAGACGAGTCAGCAGCCAAGTGTCGATCCAACACTCTCAGATAAATTAATACCTCAAGCAGAACCCCTGGTGGTCAAGCTGCCCAAGACAGCATCCCGACCTCTAAGCTCGCAGGGGGTAGCCAAGGAGGACGAATAACTCGCCAAATACGTGGTTACATAGGCGGATAGTCCCTCTCCTGATGATGTAATTCCGGTGGATAAAATTTGTTATTTCATTAGTAAGAGGCTGTCGTTAGACTATTCTGAGTATGATAAGCCTAATCTAACATATGTCGTATGAGACTGTCTAGACGTGGGCCTGCACACACAGGTGACAACCGTACGTACCCCGAATCGACTTGCTCCCATAAAAGGCGCTTACTTTTCGGTCCTAGACAGAAGAGGATGGGATCACACAATGGCCGAAAAGAAGGTCTTTAATCTTTTACACCACAAGAGTCCGACCTCGGACCCGACGCTGGAAGACTACCGCTCTACTTGTATAGTCCTTAAGCCAAGTACTTCATACAAAAGTAGGGGTACGACATGGAGGCTACCCCGGGTCTGAATTATGGCAGTGGTCGACGATTGCCTCTACAGCTGCCGGCACCGGCATGGAAGCCTCGGGATCATTATCACAAATCCAGATGCGGTCTCGGGTATGTTACTCCACCAACAACCCCCAAAAGTTCTGACGAAGAATGCGAGTGGCACTCTCATTCGTCCGAGTCACCTATTTATGACTCCGATAGCAGTATTGGAGATATATTCAGACTGACATTATCTGCCAATATGATATCCGCTGATATCGAAGAAGAAGAAGAACTACTTGAACCACTTGAGTTGGAGCCGTGGGTCCAGCAACTAGATGCACAATAGGAAAAATACTTTGAACTTCGTGATCCTCCCACTGAAGATGAGGTTATGCAAGTTAACCTCGACGATGAATCCTCTCCAAAGCCAATCTTCGTCAGTAAAAGTCTGACAGGCGACGAACGGGAGTCATTGTTACAACTCGTTAGAGAATACATCGACGTCTTTCCCTGGAGCTATGAAGACATGCCAGGGCTAAACCCCGAGATTGCACTCCATAAGCTTAACATTTATTCGGACACAAAACCAGTCAAGCGACAACAGCGGCAATTTCGTCCGAACATTATGAATTCTATTGAGTTGGAAGTGAACAAGCTTACAGCTAGCGATTTCATCCGTGAAGAGCAGCACCCAGACTGGGTAGCCAACATAGTGCTAGTTATAAAAAAGAACGAGAAAATCCAAATCTGTATCGATTTCTGCAATCTGAATACGACATTCCCTAAGGATGAATTCCCTCTTCCGATCACCGATGTAATGATCGATAATACGTGTGGCTTCGATTGCATGTCCTTTATGGATGGCTTTTTAGGGTGCAATCAAATCAAGATGGCTCCTGATTATGAGAAGCATACATCATTTCGAACGCCGATCGGCGTATATTGTTATACGGTCATGCCCTTTGGCCTGAAGAACGCCGGTGCTATAAATCAACGGGCTATGAGTGTCATCTTCAGAGATCATTTGCGTAAGACAGTGGAGTGTTATGTAGATGACATTGCCGTCAAGAGTCGCACCAAAAACGATCATTTATATGATTTGAGAACATTGTTCGACCTCACGCGGGAACATAACCTGAAGATGAATCCCACCAAGTCTTTTTTTGGGGTATCCAACGAAAAGTTCTTGGGCTTTGTCATTACTTCCCGGGGCATTCACATAGATCCCTACAAAACAAAAGCAATCCTGGAGAAGAATCCACCAAAGAATCTATGCGAACTCCGCGGCCTTCAGGGAAGACTAGCCTATATCAGGAGGTTTATATCTAACCTCTCAGGGCGATGCCAACCCTTCACTCAACTCATGAGAAAATGTGTCTCTTTTGTATGTAACATGGAATGTCAGCGTTCCTTTGATTATATTAAGGAGTACCTGATGAATCCGGCAGTTATGGTAGCCTCGGTCGCCGGAAAGCCCTTTTTGCTCTATGTACGGGCGATGGAACACTCACTCGGTGCTCTGCTAGCACAGAATAATGTCGTAAGACATGAACAAGTCATTTACTATCTCAGCCGGATGATGGTAGGGCCGGAACATAAGTACACTGCCGAGGAGAAGGAGTGTCTTGCCCTAGTGTTTGCCATTCAGAAAATACGACACTATATGACAGGAAAGACCATCCATGTTATTTCACGAGTTAATCCCCTCAGGGTTCTTATGACTATGCCAGGCGCACTCAGTTCTCGTCTAGCCACCTGGGCGATACTGTTATCCCCATACGACATAGTCTTTGTTCAGCAGAAGGCTATCAAAGGTCAAGCCCTGGCTGACTTCTTAGCAGCCCATCCAGGCTCAGAAGCAGCCAAAATTTATGAAAAAATTCCTGATAAAGTCGTTGCCTCGAACATGACTTCGTACGATGCCATTTGGCGAATGTTCTTCGACGGTGCTTCAAGAACGGGGCCACAAGGTGATATCGTCGTTGGAATTGGGGTGGTATTGATTTCTCTCTCTGGACTAGTAGTTAATCGGGCGTATTCTCTTACAGAACCATGTTCGAACAACGTAGCCGAATATAACGCTCTAGTCATTGGGCTCCAACTCACAAAAGAAGTGGGGATCAGATACCTGGAAGTTATGGTGACTCGCAGTTGGTTGTTAACCAGATCCGAGGTTCATACGAGGTTCGCAATGAGGACCTGATTCCCTATTATCAGACAGCAATTGCCATCATTACAACCTTAGAGAGGTTCTTTATAGAGCACGTTCCTAGGCTCCGAAATATCGAAGCTGATGCCCTGGCCGTTCTCGTCGCTTCCTTGGCACTCCCAAATAACACTCATCATCTAGTCGACATAATAGGCCATGAACTGGTCTGCCCCAGGAACAACCTTCAACTGGGCATGAGTTACTCCGCCCAGATAACCAACGATATATAAGACTGGAGACGTCCGCTCATCGACTTTGCGGTCTATGGAATTCTTCCGAAGAATGTGAAGGAAGCTACCTCAATCAGAAGATGCTCCCTCAGATTCTTCTATGATACGGAGATGAAAATGTTATATCGACGATCCTATGCTTGTCAAATGCAGAAGCCAAAGAAGCTCTACGTGAAGCTCCTGATGGTACTTGTGGGGCTCACCAACCTGGACCAAAATTACAAGATCGTCTTCACCGGATGGGTTATTATTGGCCCACAATGGTCGCAGATGCAGATGATTATACAAAGAAGTGCAAGGCTTGCCTGATCTATGCAGATTTCATACATCTGCCATCTAAATTCTTGCACCCAACAGTGGCCTCTTGGCCATTCGAAGCATGGGGAATGGACATCATTGGGCCAATCTTCCGGTCGTCGTCTAGAGGGTATCGGTTCATACTTACAATCGTCGATTACTTCTCCAAATGGGCAAAAGTTGTTCCGTTGGCAGAGATCAAGACATCGAACGTGATTACCTTCATAAAACATCACGTCATCTACCGTTTTGGACTGCCCCAGAGGATTATCTACGACTATGGTCCGCAGTTCGCAAGCCACGCTTTCTATCGATTTTGTGATAAGAATCGAACTCAGAACATGGCCTCAATAGCATATAATCCCTCGGCCAATGGTCTGGCTGAAGCATTCAATAAAACCATAATCAAGCCCCTCAAAAAGTTCGTGTCTACAAACAAATGCGACTGGAATGAAAAGCTTGGTGAGTGCCTACGGGCGTATCGGACGACAATTCGGACGGCTACAGGAAATACACCGTTCTTCTTGGTTTACGGAAGCAAGGCAGTCCTCCCATTGGAAACTCAGATCCCTTCACTTCGACTGGCCCTCACCTACTGCTTAACGGCGGACGATAACTACTGCCGACGGCTACAAGACTTAGAAGCATTAGATGAGAAGCGTTTACAAGCTCAACAAAGCATAGAGCTCTACCAAGCGCACATCTCTCGGGCTTTCAATAAGAAAGTCGAGCAGAGAATATTCCAAGTTGGCAATCTCGTCTTAGCCATTCGCAGACCAATGGTCATGACTCACAAGACCCCCGGCAAATTCCAGCCTAAGTGGAAGGGTCCGTTCGTCATCGAGACAGTATTCTCCAACGGTGCATATCATCTCGCAAAACAAAATGGAGACTTGCTCATGATGCCCATCAATGGCAAGTTCCTCAAAAAATACTATGTCTAAACGACACCTTCCAACTATCTCTCGGATTGTGAGTTATATACCCTCAGGTATCGCTGAACTTACACTCTGACTTCAAATCTTCCAGATTGTTGAGTTACGTACCCTCAGGTACCACTGAACTTACTCTCTGACTACACCGAATGAATTCATATCTCATCCCTTGGTCATATCTATAAACTTTCTGGTCATAGCTTTTGTCTCAAAATCTATTACCCGTGCCACCAGTGCGCAAAAGGGTAATATGTCCACACAACTTATCTTAATCTATTACTCGCACTGTCAGTGCACAAAAAGGGTAATAGGTCCACAAAATTCTCCAACGGGAAAAAATAATCATGTCCATATTACCTATGAGTAGTTTTCCCGTCCATCACAAATAAATCACCCAATGCATAGAACTTTGACGTTGATAGTACCTTTGAGTTGTTCTGTGTACCCCTATTATGCCTATTCCTATCATGTCCTCATTACCTCTGAGTAGGAAGGCTCTGTTTCGACCCATATTTACCACATCCTCATTACCTCTGAGTAAATATGTTGGTTCCCTCTCCGCTTATTATCAGTACTCGCATCGCCATTACACAAAAATGGTAATAAGTCCACAAAAGTTATCACAATCTATTACTCGCACCATCGGTGTACCAAAGAGTAGTAGGTCCACAAAATGTTATTCAAATCTATTTGCTCGCATTCCCAGATGCACAAAAGGGCAATAGGTCCACAAAAAATCCCCCAGCAGGATATCCTTTATCAAATACAAATGTTGTATTAGGACCTCTAGTACAAGCACCACAAAATACTACAAATAAAATGGAGTGAACATACTCTGCTTATTCAAGATCAGTTACATTCATAGGACTATATCGACAGCAAAGAAAGGAAAATTCTGGCAATACGTAGTTAGGTTTGACATCACTTCGTTTTCAACCAGTTTCGTGGCCCTCGAAGGAAGTCATGTTTTACTGCTGAGAAGCAAACAAAGCTATTGGATCTCCAAGGAGCTGCTAGGAGGAGGGTAAATATAGTATGCTATCCTCCCCTCCGTATTGCGGATGCCTTAGCCCCGCTCCCCCGAGGGACCATACCTTCAAAACATGGTCCCTGATGGTGGTTTTGCCTAGTTGGAGAGACGTGAAGGCAGGACGTTCATAACGATGCCTGACCACCATCCAACTCTCCGAGGTATAAAGGCTCTTTCTACCACCTGGGGAAAACTCTTCCGAAGCATGAAGCGTCCTGAGTTGTTTGATGTATATACCAAAAAGGCGTAGGGAAAACTCTTCCGAAGCATGAGGAGTTTTGAGCTGTTTGATGTAGGCGCCAGAATGTTGTATTTTTACTCCATCGTCGACACCGGTCCTAAAGAAGTTTGCTAGCCAGATCCCTATAAAAACAAGAGAAAAAGGGGTTTAGCACCGAGAAAATAAAGAACTCTGTTATGCGGCCTAGCCAGTTATGCGGCCCAGCCAAAACATACAGCCCCAAAGTCATGAAGTACTCATACATCATTTATACGGCTCAATCATTATCATGCGGCTTAATGCGGCTAAATCATGAAAAATTCATACGGCCCGATCATAAAGTGCTCATGCGGGACCTATGTGGCTTAGTCATGGAAAATTCATACAGATCCATCTTAAGGCACTCAGGCGGTTCAAGTTCGAATGAGCAGTAGTTATACGGCCCAGTCCATGCGGCCCTATCGTACAGAACACATGTGGTCCAGACGAGATAGGGCATACATCGACCAGGCTTATAGCAGAGGCAGTATATGACAGGCCCGTGCATAAAAATATATGCTATGGCTATTTGAAATTTCAGTCATCGTCTGCTCACCATCCTTACTCTTGAGAGAAGGTTGCACGTCAGAATGAATGGAAGGAGTGTCTGTCGCTCTCGATGGAGAAGCAAGTCTCTTTGATTCTTGAGATCATTAAGGATAGGGACGACGTTTGGGGACTTTATCCCTAATAACCGTCGAGCGTCTCTTCGATTTTTGAGATCATTAAAGATAAAGTCGATGTTTGGGAACTTTATCCCCAATAACCGTCGGCTTCATCTCAAAAATAGATCCACAACTGAGTCAGGAAAATTAAATGCAGCAGTGACAGCCGACAGACTCTCTGCGGCTCGAAGCGTCCCTGCGACTCAAGATTTGTTCTGCGACTTAGGATCTCCCTGCGACTGAATATTTCTCTGCGACTCAATATCTCTTTGCAGTTCAAAAAAACTTCCTGCAACTTGAAGACTCGCTATGGCTTGACATATTTTCATGCTTCTTATTCAAAGCATTCCAAATTTGCAATTTGAAAACTTTGAAGGGGGTCTTGTAGAAGCATACAAAATATGGGGTTCATGAGGATTACAAATTGCCGCATAGGTACTTTGGGATAAATAGGTCCGTATGAAGGAAAGCCGCATGACTGTTCAAAGACATATGCGGTCCGTCGACAAACAGCTGTAGAAGGAAAATACGCGACCAAAGAGGAGCAGTTCGACTGATAAAGCTAACAATTCCTGGCAAAACATGACAGTTCTGACACTTCGACAAGAAAGATAAGACATGAGACGTCGCCCAAAAGCAGGGTTCGTACGCCTCCATGCGGCTGAGTGTCATCTAAGCCGCATGAAACTTATGCAGCTCAGACTTATGCGGCCCCAAAGTTTCCAAAATTCATGCAGCCAGAAGTAACTATGATCCAAGCAGCATGCATGAGTCTCATGCGACCCCGCATGATCGAAGACTGAGAAAGCTATACGCAACGGGACCCGTGGCAATCTGACCAATTCCTTAACTACCCAGATTTGTTGCAAGAAAATCCCAACCAATCGACAGATGGCAGCCCAAGAGTGGGTCTTATCGTGCTAATCAACCACGTGGCCGCAAGTCGTCTATGCGGCTCAAAATAAATCTTATTATAAATAGCAGGGTGCCACACCCCTGCAAAAGGCTGGCAACCTTCAAGAGAAAAGCAATTTTTTTCACGAGCTGGAGACTGTATAGATTGTCCACGGAGTAAGGCAGAGTTGATAGCACTTTTTTGAGCCTCCACCGTCACCCCTAGAATCAAAACTAAACAATTTTACTTATTTGTTTCCTAGGATTTCTTTCTAGGCTTTCCTTTGTACAAGCGAGTTTGCAATCAATTTCAGTGTTCTGTAGTACTTGTCTTTGATTTTTTATGGCAAACACTAACACATGCAAGTTTGAGAAATTCAAGTCCAGATACTTGTCCTGCAGACTACGTGATTGATCTAACCCAAAAGAAAACAAGTATAGCAGACACACCGCGGTAAGGTACGTGTGTCCTAAAGAAGTGTCCCACTCGACGGTGTGCTGTAAGAGTGCTCATCATGACAGATAGCCCCAAATCCCTAGTGTGTATATATATATATATATATATATATATATATATATATATAAGACCGTGAAACAAGTGGTGCAGGTAACCGAAAAAGTCTCCCCTCCCAATGATCTAGGTAATCAAGCTAGTTGTTAAATCCTTAACATTTTCAATTAGGATTCTGGGTGTGGCATTTTGCTGTATCCATCCTAGACATGAGACATATGAGACTAGACGAGAAAAATAAGAATGTACGCTATAATAAGCCACAACAAGAAAATATAATAAGCTGTAAGCTAAGGGTACGCTACGACGATCCACTAAATCGGGAGTACACCATGACAGACCACTATCATATAAGCAAGGAAATAATATTTAACATGAGTGCGTTACGATGGGCCAATATCTAGCAAGCAAAGAAGACATGTAACAAGAGTGTGCCATTACGGACCACAACAAAGAAATACTAGACATGGCATAGACTTTAAAGTATAATAAATTCAGGAAGGCATGGCAATACATATCATAGCATATAAGAAAGAATCTATAGAAAAGACATATCATGGCTTGTGAGAAGGAATAAATAAAAAGTAAGTACATGACATAATCAAAGAAAATATCAAAATTGGACAAAAATAGTATTCGGATCATCCGGTGGATTACTGCGAATTATCGACAGATTTTTCGAATTGTCATAACAAGTTTTTAGAGTAAATTCGGATTTTTCGACAGATTTTTGCAGATTTTCTTAACCGTCACAGAAAGTTGATTTTGAAAACTCTAAAACTTGTTTCGGCCATAAAAAATCGTTTTAAATTGAAATTTGGATTTTCAAATGTCAAAATCACATAAAAGTTAATTTCCTACAACATGGGAGTTTTAGTTTTCACAAATTCAAAGATTTGATAGATTAATACCTCAAAATACTCCAAAAATAGGTTTTTGGGAAATCGAAACGGGTTCCGATTTCCACCAAACTCAAAATCTATTTATACAAGCTAGGTGAGGGCCTCATTTATACATATGTGACCAAGATCCGTGATGGTAACACCAGTATTACTCTCAATACCGAGTTTTTCTACTAAGTCAATATCGAATTTTAACAGAAAACCAAAACCTAGCTCAGACCAAATTTAGAAACATGTATATAACTAAAATCTTGAGGGAAACATATTTAACAAAAGAAGTTTTAGAATAAAATGAGCTATCAATACCGAATAAAACAAAAATGACAATGACTAAGGTTGTTTAGTAATTCGGCAAGATGTACTTGCCTAGGGTTGAGCTCCAAGCTAAATCTTCCACTCCACCACCAAGAGGGGTACGAAACCACACTCTAGGCCTTAAGGCCAAGATTTCCTAGGCTTGATGAAGAGGAATGAAAGAGAAGAAGAATGAAAAGAGAGAGGAGAGAGAAAGTGAAAGGGTATATATAGAAGGGGTGAATTAATCGTAACCGTTGGATTGTGATCCATGTCACGATCTAAATCAATTCTAACCCTCCAAAAAAAACCAAATATCCATTGGATAATAGGATGCATCTACGCAATTCACAAAAATATCTAAACACTATTCATCAAAATATCTAAAACACTATTCACAAAAATATCGAAAATACTATTCATGAAAATATCTAAAATTAAAAATATCTAAAAAGTGAAAAATTTGTCCGGGCGGTATGCTGTCGGTATACACCGATATACTGGTGGTATGCCGGTCAAGGAAAAAAATCTATTAGTTGGAAAAATTCTAAAGTATTCAGGAAACCAAAAAAATATGAAATATACTACAAAATACGTATCCATATATAAATATCGATATTGTGAGACAAGTCTCACAACTAAAAAAAGATTCCATCCTTGAAATTTTCTAAGGATAGTCGAACATGAAAAACCAAATCAAAAAGCTAAAAAATCATGACAATCAAAGCAAGGCATGTCATGTAGGTAAGATAAAGACAACAATAATATAAATAAATACGTAAGCAATAACACAACCAAAAATCAAGATGGGCCGGAGGCATATGAATAAATATGTCTCCTGAGTCACTTGATTTGGTACCGTCCTCGTTGGCCTACGCTGACTCCCAAAATAGGTAAGGGACAAGTCTTAAAGTAAGTTGGTACCAATGACTCAGTCTAAGAAATGACTCTATCCAAGAAGTATCTTTATAGTCGAGACATATGATAAATATCGTGTATCTCAAGATACAAAGACAGAAGAGTAGGACGAGAAACTTGTCTTCACTCACCAAATAAGTCAAGACGACCATTGTACTCCAGATATAGGTGGGATACAAGGCCATTGTCGGGAACCCAAGATATATTGTCACTACCTGGCCTGTTACTGAAAGATAAATCAAAAGGGTATAACTGAAGAAAGACTATAAAGATGGTACTTGAGACTCCCAAGGTACTACCCTCATGCTGATACTAGATCTGCCCCTGAGATTGTGCAAACAACCGTGCTCTGTGCTGTCTGATCCTCTGAGCTCGTGATGGCGGTGGATACTATGCCAATGGCTGAACATCTAGTATTGGTGTAACGCCCAGTCCTAAAATACGTAGGACTAGGAACGTAAATATGCCAGCTGCATACATAAGAAGTATACTCCAATATATGAAAATCTCGTATGTATACATAAGCCGTGAAATGCAGTAGAAACCACAATGACTATGGAAATAAAGATATCAAGTAACCAATTATAAAAAGTCTTCATACAATATGTTAGGCGGAGACAAATCCACTACCAACAAGGAAGGAAAGAAATACATGAAAATGAAATAGGTTTGGTGAGCGAAGCGAAGACGATCCTAATGCATTCATCTTTGAAGAAATAGAGATGTCCATGGCTAGAGTACCTGCGAGAGACGAGATCACACACCTAGGGAGATAACCGGGTCCTCAGAGGGACGTAACAAGACACATAATATCATGCCAATAACTGAATAAATAAAGCTCAACAGAAAAGCATATGTGACTACACAAATAAAGGTCCTTAACCATTCTATGTGAAAATGCACTTCGAAGACAACATTCCATACAAGGGCTTTCCGAGACTAGAAACATGGCGCATTAGCGTTTCAACCAAGGCACTAGTAGCATCTAGAGGAAAGTACACGGTCCATTAGCACTAGGGTGAGAAGCTAAGGGCATCTAGAGGAAAATAAATGCACGGCCACTAGCTCTTGGGTGAGTCACTAAGGACAACTAGAGGAAAATAAATGCACAGTACATTAGTGTTTCAACCGAGGTACTAGTGGCATCTAGAGAAAAATAATGAATGTACGACACACTAGTCTCTCGGGTGAACCACTAATGGCTTCTAGAGAAAAATAAAGGTATGAAAGCCCCTGCGCCTAATAACTGTCTTCTCCCTCCCCATATATTACACGTGCTGAATCCACACTACAATGTTTTTAATAACCGCTAAGTCTTTTGGAAAAATCTATTAGCAGTTATCCCCTAACGCTTGTCATGTACGAACCGATGTACGGTCTGTATGTAAGTCTGAATCTATATGAGACACGTGACATCGTGGCACACAGGTGTCGGGCCAATAAATGCGGCACAAACAAAGGTGGTCCCTTAACTCTAGGCCAAATGCATATAGAAAAATAAGGTATAGTAATTTGCAACTACATATGATTTTTAAAGAACAACTTACAAGAAATAAAACATGTATGATATTGAGCAAGAAATTAAACAGTAAAGGCAAGGCATCTTTCCTGGTACTTCGCATAGTATGTTGTGATGGTCTGACGAGTCTAGATGTCGAATAGCCATAGCCGATTGAGAAGGTTCAGAGTTCACAAAATAGAAAAACATAATTTTAGTTATGGTTGACAAAAATAATCGATAAAGAAAAATCTGCGCAAAAGCTACATATATTAGTTTAGGATATGGTTTATAATATGTGAAACTAGATTTTATAAAAATACTTTGATAAATATTTGCAGTTACTAAGAATATTTGTATAAATTTGGTATCTACTTTCATTAGTAAAAATATAAATTATTTGGGAATAATAAAAATTATATTATTTTTTTGCCAAAACTATAATTTATATTTTGGAAATAGATGAAATCATCATAAAAATATTTTAGTACCATTACATAAGTTTTTAGAAGTATCAATAATAATACAATAATATTACAAATATTTATTCATACCATGTACTCTATCAAATATATATTATCTATTACGTGTATACTGCCTTGTAGAGATAGCAAAACAAAACTATACAAAACTACTAATAATGAGGTCTATAACTTAGGGGAAAAAAAAGGTAAAAAAAATAATAATAAACCTAATAAAAAAATTATAATAATAACAAGGTTCTAATAAATATTATTTGTAAACTCAGTAGTTCTCTTTATTTTTAGAAGAAAGAGAGGAGGAAGAAAGGAACAGAAGGGGGAAGGGGAAAGAGTGCAGAGGAGTGAGAGGTGGAGGAAGAGGGAGATCGAAAAAGGGGGAGTGTCTCACCAAGGAGGAGGGGCAGATCCAGTGGAGGCTGGGTTGGCGGCGGCCGACGGAAAGGTGGTTGGCAGCCGTACGGTGCTTCGCCGGGGATTGCTCGGTTCGGTAAGGCCCCGCATGGCGCAGCGACGGGCCTCCAGATCTGAGAATGGCTCGCTGGTGGTGGCACCCATGTTGAGTGGTGACGCAACCGTCGGTACGACGAAGACGGGCGCTTGGGTCAGAGCGGAGGATCTGTGGTGCACGGTGGCAATTCCTGTGGTCGAACGACTTGATTGAGGAAAGGGGCATGCCGACGGGGAGTTTCGTCAATCTTGGCGAGGTGTGGCCCACGGTTGTCGCCGGGGCTGACGAAATCTCGGTCAGGTTCGTTTCCTCTCCTTATACTGTGATGGTGGTGGTGTTGATATTGGTGGTGGTCGACGATGACTTGCTGTTGTCATGGCAATGAAGCGGGGTGGTAGTGCCGTGGTGAAGACGGTGGTGGTGGATTTGTCGGCGGGGGCCGACTTGCAATGATCGTGTGTTGCGGTGGTGGAGACCGTGCCACGGTAGCGACGTTGGGAATGATGGGTCAGCAATGGCAGCGATGGATAGTGGTTGTGGCAGGAGTGCGGCAGAGTCGGGGTCGATCCTGTGCGGCTGGGGGTTGGTTGGCCGAGGTCGGAGGGATAGTTTCGTCGGTGATGGCAATGAAAGGCTGTGAAGAGGTATAGGTCGATGGGGATGCTGGATGGGTATTAGAGATGTGGACGAGGGATAGGCTAGCTGTACGGGATGGAGGCTATGGCTGGGCTGGGATAGGATTGGGGATTCGATAATGTCGGGGTGTGTCCGACACGAGGATGGGGATAATATAGATGTAATATTTGGAATAAGATATGGGAGGGGAAAACATAGACACGATGCACGTGGGTGGTAAAACATTTATGGAGGAGTATCTGCCTATATATAGGATATGGAAATACCCAATTGGATAAGGATTCGACCCAATTTAATTATTTAAATCCAAATTGGGTTCAATCTACAATTTAAATCTAATTTTAGATAATTTACCATATATGTTTTAAAACAAAAATCAAATCCAATCAAATCCAAATCCAAGTCATATTAGATTTTATACATAAAAATCTTTTTCCATAATTTAGCTAATTTAAATAATTAAAATCTTGATTTAAATATCTTCTATTAAATAAATATCGAAAATTACATTATTAATTAACAATAACTAATAAATATTATGAAATATATATATATATATATATATATATATATATATATATATATAAATTTTATATATATATATATATATATATATATATATATATATATATGTAAGCACGAATAATGTATACAGGATTATGCTTTTTCTAGTATACAATAAAATTATTTATGATTAATAACTGATAAAAACAAAAGGCTTTTTATAGCAAGAATAATTATAATATATAATATTTTGAAAGTATATAATAAAATATAAAAAATGTTTTTGTAAAATATGTACGCTCGCACATATTCGCACTCGACGAGCAAAAAAAATAAAATCTTGCGCGCGACGTACAATACGTTATTGAGACGTATAAATACGAGAGAAAAAAAATTTCAACACCAATTTATTCAAAAAAATATTTAGTAGAAATTTAGGAGTTTTACAATTGGCCCTAACTACTTATTCAATGCTGGAGGTAATGACGGAGGCGACTAAAAGGACTAAGGTAGTACATCTGGTGTAGTTGGTCGTCCTCGAGATGTCGGGTAGGAGCAAGTGCTAACTAAATAGTCCTCTGCTCCACAGCGGAACTATCGTCCACCGACCGCCCAACAAATTGACTGAGATGCCCTATCTTCCCATAGTAGGTGCATCCTTCTTGTTCTATCTGATACTGTTGCTGGTCACTCTATCTCTAAGCCTGGGCCTATACATACTGCTGAGGCCCCTGCTATTAGAATTCATGAGACTATATCGGCAAAGGCCTCCGAGCCTGCTACGGCTGAATTGGCACTGATGCCTTGAATTGTGGAACTGCTGGTTGGAAGGATGGTGATCCAACTGAACTCATTTGGGGATAAATCCCTATCATGTGGTCTGGTGATCCGCAGGACAAACATAGAAAGTTAGCCCTCTGACAAGTAAGATAAGTGTACCCTCACATGCCACAGAAGGAACATATGGTTGGTAACTCCTGGTTCTGGCATGGATGATTGTATGATGGTACTATTGAGAGATGTCAAGGTAAAAAGCCTGACACGGGTGCATGGTACCTCTTATGACCCTTAGTTCTAGATGTAGTCCTCCTAGCTATATGCTCGGGCTCAAATACTGCCTCTACAGTAGATCGGGCTCGATATGATGACTGACTAGATGACTGTTAATGCTTGGCTCTAATCTGTACTCCCTCTGGCTGCAAGTCCTCAGCTTGAAATGCCCTTGGTATACCTTGTCTATTATGGTCTATCAATATCTGGATACTCTACTGGAGAATGAGATCGCGTTATTGCTGTGACTCCATCATTTCCTTGATGATCCTTAGGAATACATGTACATCGGGATGATCTGGAATAACCTCTGCGCGGATTGCTGACTACATGGGCACATCTGGCTGATCGGGATGGACTGACATCTTTGCCTTCGAGTCAACCCTGGACTCTTCTCCTGAATGTTAAGACTGATCCTCCACAACTGGCCTAACCGAAGGATATTGACCTGCTATTGGTAGAACCTGAATAAGATGACCAAAAGGATTAGGAACAGTGCCCATGAAAGTTAAAGGACACAAGGATCAAATCGAGGGACAAGAAAGATCAACGATCAAGGCAGATATTAGGTCAAAGGATCAGGAATATAGAATAATATGTAGGATACAATAAAAAAATTATGATTGAGATAACTATCAGTAACCTCCATATATCTGATAAATCCGATCTACATGGGCTACCACTAAAACATATGTCACATCCTAGAACCAGAATACTAATAAGTAGGGACGGAACAGGCCAGCTACGTATACCAAAGTACTCCAATACTCCAAAATAACGTATAAGCTGTATAGATGGGGGTTACTCCTACAAGCCAATAATCAATCCTATGTCAAATAATCCTAGATATCTTAATCACAGATAAATATACAAAGTACAAAAAGTATGATCATTAGACAAAAGATAGCAAAACGTCTCAGACTATATGTACATGGATCACCATGAAGCTAGAAATACAAAATAGAGAACTAGCAAGAGTAATAGTCATATATGATAAGCTCTAGCTATAATCCAGAATACGTAGATCAAGTCTAAACCCGTAGGTAAAATGTCAAGTTCAAACACGAACTAAACAAGTGCTCGATGGTGAAAAGCCTCAAAAGTGTAATGTACATAACTAGTAGACAAAAATAAGAAACCCACTAAGGTAGTCTAGTGCTCCGGGTGGTCACTGTCGAGTAGATGGTACACAAGATCCTCGGGCATCTCTACTATATCTGGCCAAACAAAACCAGTAGAGTCAGACTCCCAATAAAAAGTACCACAAAGCAAGCAAACTATGAACTAAAACCAGCAATAACTAACATATCAACAGATAGAGACAAAAGTAAGTAAATATGGATCAAGACTCGTGTGTGCATTTATCCCGAGAATAGAAAAGACAATAAGCAAAGCAATATGGAACTTAAAGTAAATAATATGTGACATAATGTAAACTGTAGACATGTGAGTTAAATGAAAGCATGTGAACGTGTAAGATAACTTGGACATATGAGCATGCGAGAACTAAATAGAACGACAAATGATAAGATGACTTTTTAGAAAATATTTCGGAACCGACTTACATCCTGTAAACCAAACAAGGACCGAGGTTGTAACCCTTCTATTGAACAGAACTTAGTCTCTAATCATTTACCGATAAAAATAAAGCATAAATAATAAAATACTGAAATAAACAAATCTGGACATTGTTTAGACAAAACTAGACTAGACTGGACTCAATATAATAATCACGGCCAAGCAATGAGTACGATTTTATACATTAGCTAACTAGGGTTATCACAATCCTAATTACTAACATATGCAAGTTTGAAAAATCTAAGTCTAATTACCTTCCCTAGAGCCTACCCGATTGATCCAAGCTAAAATAAAACAAGTATAACAGACAGTAAGACACGTGTGTCCTAAAGAATTGCCCCACTCAACAGTGTGCTGAAAGAGTGCTATCATGACAAATAGCTCCAAATCCCTAGTAGATATATATGTAAGACCGTAAAATAAGGGGTACGGGTAATCGAAAAAGTCTTCCCTCCCAATGATCTAGGTAATCAAGCTAGTTGTTAAATCTTTAACATTTTTATTTAGGATTCCAAGTATGGCATTCTGCAGAATCCATCCTAGGCACGAGACATGTGAGACTGGACAAAAAAAGCAAGAATGTGCACTATAACAAGTCCAAGAAAATATAAGAAGCTATAAGCTAGGAGTGCACTACGATGAGCCACTAAATCGGGAGTGCACCATGATAGGCCCCTATCATATAAGCAAGGTAAAGACATGTAACATGAGTGCACCATGATGGACCACTATCTAGCAAGCAAAGAAGGCATGTAACAAGAGTGCACCACGACGGACCATAACAAAGAAATACTAGACATGGTATAGACTTTAAAGTATAATAAACCTTGGAAGGCATGGCAATACATATCATAGCATATAAGAAAGAATCGATAGAAAAAATATATCATGGCATGTGAAAAAAAATAAATAAAAAGTAAGTACGTGTTGCACATGATTTAGAAGATGCAAAGTGTGCATCAATGACCGAAAAGTAGAGAATAGACTTGAGAAAATAGATGATCTTAGCACGATGTACTGTTGTGTTTGTTTACGTATCCCTAATTAACAAGTTATAACCCTTCATTATGTTGAGACATAGAAAATGATCACTTGTCCCTTGATGCATAATAGAAAGTGTAGATGTTCCTTATGAGACCCTAATGGTTGGAACACAAATAAGTATCGAGATGCAGCGATATGTAATAGTCCTTATCGGTGTCAAGCCCCGCTCCCGTAGGAGCGATCGTACTCGATAAGGCATGATGCCGCACTGGCCTAGGTTGCGTCCGTACAATGCCAAGTCCAAAAACGGCCGATTTGAGCTAGGCCACAGAGTCGCACAGAGTGTCCCCATTTGCAGCAGAAAGTAAATGAACACAAGTAGAAGCGAATTCAAACTCTTTTATTAATATTCAAGAAGTTTACAAGCGGCGCTAGGCCGAGTTTACAAGTCTCTCAAGCTCTCTCTCTCTGAAACATAAAAGGCGTGCCAAGTGGCTTACAAGATAGGATGATTCATGGCGATGATCCGATACATTATGTCCTGTATATGGTGCTTCAGCTCCTTGCAACGCTCCAAGGCTCCAGAGATAGCTCCGCGCCTTAGTACGTTTGAGGGAAGCTCCCAACCCGATGACGTCTCCTGCATCCTGTAAGCAGACTATGGGGTTATCAGTACATTGTTATGCACTGGTGGGGAGGCTAGCTCGCCCACAATGCTATCATTACCATACACGTTCTATTTACTTTTGTGTACCGTCTATCATTCATTGTCTTTCTAATCTTACCTTAGGATCAGTTTCATGGCATATTTTGTAACCTATCTCGTGTTGCCAAATTCAAGTGTCTGCATGGAAATGCATGCACGACTTTTTCATACTTACCATCCGGCCTTTTCTGTCCAAAGTAAACCAAGTTAGTCAACAATTCACATGTAGTAACTTAACGTGATTCATGTAAACATTTAATGTTAAGGGCGTGTCCCTGCCTCAGGTTCTAGCATGTCATAGGCACGTTCTCTAACTCATTTGCATAAAGTACTCATATCATTTGGTGTGTTATATTTCAAGCATGTTCAGAGTGTTACATTTCAAGCATGTTCAGAGTGTTACATTTCAAGTATGTTCAGGATGTTACATTTCAATCATGTTCAGGAGGCACTTCATTTAGTTAGCTTAGACTACTTGTTTCAATACAAGGACTTGCACGTGGATTGCCACCATCATAGCCGACTTAATCTACATGTACGGGTCGCTGGCATCACAAGCCATTTAGGACATATCACTTGGGCATTCTCACCTATCGAAGCGTGATGGCTGGTACACCTTGATAGTCCCTTGAAATGCCTAGCCTTACGTCTCCTTGAGTGGCCAAGCCCCTACTCAAAGCAGCCCGTAAGCCCCATATCTATTTTCGCCTAGGTCAGCCACGATATACTTCCCCCATTGATCGTGCCGCGGAATCCTTCCTCATGACGACCACGGTATTCCCCCATCGCCCGTGTCGTTTGTTCACGACCATTTCATATTGACTTGTCATTTAACATAACGGATGTCTTGAGCCATAGGCTATCTCTGAGCCATAATGCGTTATCGACCAGGTTGGCGTCCGTGCAGCGCAGGTAGCGAGCCCCGTTGCACGTGTCCGTCATACCTGTCACTAACCATTCTTTCCTTTCTTATCTTTTATTCACTCTTTCATTTCTTTCTTTCACTTGTTCGTTCATTCATTCATTCTTCACGTATTTATTCATTCGTTCGTTGATTCATTCATTCACTTATTCGTTCATTCATTCATTTATACATTATGCAACTCCCCGTACGGGAGTCGCCTTGGCGACCCATCGGTCCCGAAGTCTTTCAATGTTGCTATACTCTACTCGGAACGACTATGTCGATAGTCTTCCATTTTATTATTGTAAACCATTCATTCTTTCATTGTTGAACGCGTAAGGGACTTGAACGTAAGCTTGTGCCTTAGCACGAGCGTAGAGCGCGGTGCGAGAGTTTCTATATTTGTCGAGTTCTTTTCCATGTTCTAAACAAGCATACAAGATTGGATTATTTCCTTAGCTAGGTGCGTTGAGTCATTCATTTATTAGGATGCGCGTTGTTAACGCCTAGCGATTTTAGCAATAATGTCCGTACCAACTCTTCGGGTCAATATAAGCCTTGTATTGATTCTTCATCAGGTACCAACTCTTCGGGTCGACGGCTCCTTTGAATCGTTGCACTTGCCGTTTGAATCGGCGTTACGCTAGGGCGGAGCGGGTCATTACATAATACGCCACTCAAAATAAGTCTCGTCCTCGAGACTTCCTGAGTGCAGGTCATCCTACCATTCCTTAACTCGTGTTGTCGTGTTTCTTAGACAATCCCTATTGAATGGATTTACCGTTCGATGGCACCGAACTATACTCGATACCTTTCCAAGTCCCGTGTCTGCATACGTTTGGTCGATTTTGTTGAGTAACTTTTCATTCATTTTAGAGTTGATGATACTTATTCAATTCAAGTGTTTCTTCATCTTGGTTGCTATTTCTTCGTATCATGGAACTGAATTGGTCGCACGAGGCACGTTGTAATTCGTCAAATACGAGGGTCGTAGGCTGAGAAAAACTCACTTTCGTTTATCTCGGTCATCGAGATGACCCGATTCGCTTCTCAAGCGTTCTTGTCCACGAAATCAGTATAATTTCTTCTTAGCAGGGTCGACCAAATCTAAGTAATTTTCGTCTGATTCAAGACCAATTATTACACTATCATCGAGTATATCTTCCTATCAATAGTTCAATTCGTTATATTAACTTTTATTTGCACGATATCGATTCTATATCATTCACTTGTTTAGGGCCAATCTCATTGTCGTTCACGCACACTCTGCTCACACATTTCTTTGATTCCGAGCCACGCTCGTACTAGTATCCTTCCCTTCTTTTAACATGATCTCAATCTCTGATACTTTCCATTCCCCAAGTCTCATTTAGAATTCAACGTGTCACTTGGTTGGATCGTACACGCATTCCAGGCGTCCCCAAAATACATGTATTCACCAAACCGCGTGATAGAGAATTCATTATTCTCACTCGAGTCGTATCGTGCACATACTCCGGCGTCCCTGAAATATATACATGTCAGCCGAGTCTCGTGAGCAGGGTTTCCTATATTCATGATTCACGCTATCAATCCATGCCAATCCTCAAGATCAATCTTTCGATTGCCAACACTTGAAACAGGGCATCGCCTAACCGCTAGGCCATCTTTTCGAGGCTAAGTCAATATCAGGATTGGAATCATAGTTCTCCAACAATAATGCCAACACTGACCCCAATCCTAGGGTCAAACCAAATTCAATAGTACGGGGTTTTCTACCCAAGCTCGCGTCGCTCAGATTTCTAAACATCGAGCTCTATTCGCATTAATGTATTCGTTGCGTGTATTCGAATCCATTCAAATAACCAATTCTAACCAATTCATATATTCGATCACGAGGTCGTCTAGCTTTGACAATATATTTTGTTCCAATCTCACGCGAGTCCGATTATCCACGGTGGTTCATGAATCACCATGCAACGCTCCCACGAAATAATCATTCTCATCAGGGCGTAACTCTTGCTTGCGTCTAGACTAATTCATTCTCGATACGTAGATTGGACCTATGTAATCGTCAAATTCGACCGTCATGCATGCTAAGTCATTCTCGAGTCCACATTAGTGTCAAACCATAAGTCGATGTATCAAATTTGCCATGCCATGCATGTTCGATCACCCCCGCTGTATGAATCACCATAACAGCGCTCACACGGAGTGATCGCCCTAATCGGCGTGACGCATGTACGAGGCTGGAGTTGCGCTCGCATAAGACAAGAATGTTAATATTGTGGTTGTCAACGAAGCATATCCAAACATTTTCATTTTTTATCCAAGCCAAGATCTCGGTTCAATAGTCTGACCGTCATTCGTTCAACTAGAAAATCCTCGCGCCACGTCTATATTTTCCTCAACACATTTCAATATCCCGAGTATAGCATCCATCGGAACAATGACATTTGCACAATCGTCATTCGTAGAGTCAGAGTACCCCCGAGTTATCGTATATCGATTTTTGATACGCCTCAATACCATCGACGATATGCGTAACCTGACGATCTTCCTTTGCAACCAATTTCGAGTCGTGCAGTTGATGCTATTGTCCGAATTAGATATACCATAATTCCATTCGATTCACTCAAAGATCAAGTTCGATCGCTATTCCTCAAGCTAGTTTCAATATCATTCTCCAAAATTCAAGTCACATTTCATTTGACCCAATTCGAAATCACAAGTGCTACCCTCTAGCTTTCTCGATCAAGACCATTCATTTTTATTCATTGTTCTGAATTATTTTCTAACACGCGTTGCCTATTGACAGGTTATCCAAACGATATCCTGTTCGGGACATTCGAAGTCACGACCAACTAAGCGTGACATGTTCTAAGGCTTTGTGTGATCACATCGCTTCGTCGATATACTCGTTCTATCCTTATATCCTTTTGTCTCGCTCGAATAACTTCTATGCCGTCCATACACCACTCAGGGTTCGATCCACTCGACTACTCGTCGACACTCATTCTTATTCTTCTCCGAACCTATCACATACACCACTCGAATTCAAGCCAAGCTATTTAATCCACAATCACATTCGCATCATTTGCTAAGACATATTTCAGATTTGTTCGATGAATCTCTAGCGTAATTGCTCACCTCGTATCGACGCACTAAGTCGTTCGCACTATTCCTCTAAAATCCAAATCAATCTTTCGTGTACGCCTAAGCGTTAGTTTGATAGCGTTCCTATCGATATATACTCTAAGTGTATCTTTGTTTCTGATCGAGCGGTACTTGATATCGCTCGCAACTCGATTGTATCAAAAAGTCGAGGTACGCGACACGCGGCACAACTTAGCTAAAAGGCCGTGTGCATAACTATCACGTGCGGACTATGTTCGAGTTTGCACGCTCACTTATTCTCGTTCGAGCGATAGTCTATCTCGCTCGCAAAATCGTTCGCACCAAAGGTCTAGGTGCACGATACTCGGCACGACATAGCCAAAAGACTGCGTGCAAAACCATCCTATTCGAACTATACTTCAGTCTCATATACTCGTTCGCCATTATCAGCGTAAGATTTTTCAAGAACGCCTTGTATTTGCCAACTTTTAGTATTTTTGTTTTCGTTCGACTCAAGTCCGTCATGGTTTGGCACAAAGGCCTTCGCCTATCGATCTCGTCCAACCGAGTACTTGTACGAGCTTTTGAAAATATTAGACTTATTGTATGGAACATCCCAAGACAAAATGAGAGAGAGCGTATACTTCTTTTTCCAACGATGAGCTTTCAAAACTGAGAAAATCAAAAGAAAGTCCAAGGACATAAAGCCGTGCTCTGAAACCAATCTGTCACGCGCCGCTCCCGTAGGAGCGATCGTCCTCGCTAAGGCATGATGCCGCACGGGCCTAGGTTGCACACATACAAGTCCAAGTCCAGAAACGGTCGATTTGAGCTAGGCCACAGAGTCGCACAGAGTGTCCCCATTTACAGCAAAAAGTAAATGAACACAAGTAGAAGCGAATTCAAACTCTTTTATTGATATTCAAGAAGTTTACAAGGGGCACTAGGCCGAGTTTACAAGTCTCTCAAGCTCTCTCTCTGAAACATGAAAGGTGTGCCAAGTGGCTTACAAGATGGAATGATTCATGGCGATGTTCCGATACATTATGTCCTGTATATGGTGCTTCAGCTCCTTGCAATGCTCCAAGGCTCCAGAGATAGCTCCGCGCCTTAGTACGTTCGAGGAAAGCTCCACACCCGATGACGTCTCCTGTATCCTGCAAGCAGACTGTGGGGTTATCAGTACATTATTATGCACTGGTGGGGAGGCTAGCTCGCCCACAATGCTATCATTACCAAACATATTCCATTTACTTTTTTGCACCGTCTATCATTCATTGTCTTTCTAATCTTGCCTTAGGATCAGTTTTTTGGCATATTTCATAACCTATCTCGTGTTGCCGAATTCAAGTGTCTGCATGGAAATGCATGCACGACTTACCCATACTTACCGTCCGGCCTTCCATGTCTAAAGTAAACCAAGTTAGTCAACAATTCACATGTAGTAACTTAATGTGATTCATGTAAACATTCAATGTTAAGGGCGTGTTCCTGCCTCAGGTTCTGGCACGTCGTAGGCACGTTCTCTAACTCATTTGCATAAAGTACTCTTATCATTTGGTGTGTTACATTTCAAGCATGTTCAGAGTGTTACATTTCAAGCATGTTCAGAGTGTTATATTTCAAGCATGTTCAGGATGTTACATTTCAAGCATGTTCAGGAGGTACTTCATTTAGTTAACTTAGACTACTTGTTTCAATGCAAGGACTTGCACGTGGATTGCCACCAGCATAGCCCACTTAATCTACATGCACGGGTCGCTGGCATCACAAGCTATTTAGGATATATCACTTGGGCATTCTTACCTATCGAAGCGTGATGGCTGGTACACCTTGATAGTCTCTTGAAATGCCTGTCCTTACGTCTCCTTGAGTGGCCGAGCCCCCACTCAAAGCAGCCCGTAAGCCCCATGTCTTATTTCGCCTAGGCCGGCCACGATATACCTCCATCGATCGTGCCGCGGAATCCTTCCTCATGACGGCCACGGTATTCCCCCATCGCCCGTACCGTTTGTCCACGACCATTTTGTATTGACTTGTCATTTAACATAACGGCTGTCTTGAGCCATAGGCTGTCTCTGAGCTATAATGCGTTATCGACCAGGTTGACTTCCGTACTGTGCGGGTAGCAAGCCCCGTGGCACGTGTCCGTCATACCTGTCGCTAACCATTCTTTTCTTTCTTATCTTTTATTCACTCTTTCATTTATTTCTTTCACTTGTTCGTTCACTCATTCATTCTTTACATATTCATTCATTCATTCGTTGATTCATTCATTTACTTATTCTCGTACGGGAGTTGTCTTGGCGACCCATCGGTCCCGAAGTCTTTCAATATTGCTATACTCTACTCGGAACGACTATGTCGATAGTTTTCCATTTCATTGTTGTAAACCATTCATTATTTCATTGTTGAACGCGTAAGGGACTGAACGTAAGTTCATGCTTTAGCACGAGCGTAGAGCGCGGCGTGAGAGTTTCTTTATTTGCTGAGTTCTTTTCCATGTTCTAAACAAGCATACAAGATGAGATTATTTCTTTAGCTTGGTGCGTTGAGTCGTTCATTTATTAGCATGTGCGGTGTTGACACCTAGCAATTCTAGCAATAGTGTCTGTATTGTTATGTGTCTAGGCTAAGCAAAGTCGGGTTCATCGGAGCCACCCACCTTAGCGATGTTCGCATCGGCCGAACGATACTCTGAGCGCACCTTTAAAAGTCTAAGTCTGGATTCCTCTTGACGGGCCAATGTAAGCCTTGATCGATTTTTCATCAGGTCGATGCAAACTCTTCGGGTCGACGGATCATTTGAGTCGTTGTACTTGCCGTTTGAATTGGTGTTCCGCTAGGGCGGAGCGGGTCATTACAATCGGTCTATGTAATAGACCATGTTGGTGAATAATGTTGTCGCGTGGATAATGAGTTTGGGTGAAATATATGATTGTTGGATTATGACTTATCCAAATGAGTTATGTCATATTAACTAAATGATCGATATACGAATGCTAGATGATTGGTAACATAGTGATTGGATCGATGCATGAATAGTGAATCTTCTTATGGAATCATAAGAAGATGATGCAAAATAAATATTGATGGTTAACGTGTTGCTAAGAGATGTCCGTATTTGTTGCTAGTGAAAATTCATAAAGGATGCTTTCGAAAGAAATACGATTATATGGTTGCCTACTTTATTGGTTAAAGAGTATAGACCGTATCGATGATCTAAAAAATATAGGAATTGAATATGTCACGAAAAGACCATAGAAAAGAAATCACAAATTATGTTGGCTAAGAAATATTTGCATGCTTTACTCCTTGTCAGATATGAACTGCTAATTGACCATAAAGCAATGAGAAAGACCACTTCTAATAATATTCTATAACATGATTACTTAGTATTGTCTTTTTAGGTGAGTTGGGCCAGCACCGCTCGCCAGTACATTGATGGTGTACTGACCCACATTTTGGGCAATATTACAGGTGCTCATGCATAGGAAAAATTGTTTGATCAGTACTTGGCATCGATGATTCAGATGGGTACGCAAAAGCTCTTTTTATAAGATGATGTCTTCTACTTATGAGACATAATGTATGGAACAGTGTAACTCAGTTGTAATAGTAATATTTTAAGCAAAGTCGGCATGTTAGATTGTAAAGCCTAAATGGCAAGTGCATATTCAGTTGGCAATTGAAGAGTCTTGTAATCTATTGTAAACTATGTATTTAGCTACAAGTCTTGTAACCGATTACAGTTATCAATAAAGAGATACATTTCTTTATATCTTGTTGTGACTTCAATTTTTTGCTTGGTTTTTGTGCCGTCGTTATTTTTTGAGAAATACCAGAAACTGTATGGTTTTGCCTTGTACAAGTGCAATCTAGACTTGTACGGCATCACGCCCAGTGGCTAGTTTTTGATCTTCCAGGATCGAGAAGTGACATGAGCAAGGGTGTTCAGTGCTTGGGATATATATGTGTGTGAGTGCCAAATTGATTGGTATAATGTGATGGGTAATAGATTTGGTTATAGGGTAGGTAAATAGATATGGAGTGAATACACACACACACACACACACACACACACACACACACACACACACACACACATATATATTTTATATATATATATATATATTATAGTACCCCACTGCTTTATATATATATATATATGGAAATGGGGAGAAGGCAGCAGCGAGAAGGCTCTCCTCTCATTACCTCTCCGCCCGTCGGAATTGTGTGGATAGGCTGGCCGGTCGGCCTGCCGGGGCTGACGGCGCCTATCCACCTCTTCGTTCCCCTCGGAGGTCCTCCCCCTCCCCCCGCTTGGCCGGACCAGGCCTGGTCCTCACCGTCGTGGGGCTTCCTCCCGACAGCCGGCGCCCCGCTGAAGGGATTCCCTCATCCCCTCCCCTCCTCCCTTCTCCTTCGACGCCCTGGGCGTCGCAGGCGCTCCCGGGCTAGGCGCGGCCCTCCGCCCGCCCCCACCCCAGCTTCGCCGGTGCCCCCCGCCGTCCCCGCTGCTCCACCGCCTCCCTCATCGGCTACGCCATCCTTCCAGTGGCCTCCCGCGAGCGCGGCGGTTTTCGCCCCCCCCGGCGGTCCCTTGCCTGCAGCACCTCCGGCGCTTCCTCCCCCGACCGCCACTGCGGCGTCGCCGGCGTCCCCCTTATCTGGGTCTCCGCCTCTTGCCGCCCCCCTTTCGTGACTGGCACTTCCCATCGCGACGGTGCCCTCTGCCTTTCTCTCCCTCCCGTGGCCGTCTCCGGTTAGTTCCCCGGCACTCAGCCTCCCCGGACCGGCCCCTACCTCCGCTTCTTCCTCTTCGACGTTCTCTTCCTCGACGTCGGTGGCCCCCAACCCTTGGGCCAAGGTGGTCGCGTGGCGTCCCCCAGCCCCCCCCGGCCAGGCCCCCGCCTCCGCTGTTCCCTCGTCGACGCTTTCTCCGGCAGCGGTGGACCAGTGGGCCACGGTGGCAGCGCAGCGCCCTCCAGCCTCCTCCCCCTACCAGGATCCCGCTAGGTGGACGTCGGCGTGCTCAGCCACCGCTCTGGCTCCTCCGACGTCGATCGAAGGTCCTCCTTCGGCGGTGGTGCCGCCACCGTCGCCCGCACCCCGGTACGAGCTCAGGAGCTCCAGTAGCCGCTCGCCGGCTGACCGTTAGGTGCCCTGCCGCACTCTCCCGGTGGTCCCCCCTCCCTCTCCCCCTCCTTGCTGGTGAAGTCGTGCTCCTCTCGCGCGTGCCACCTCACCCCCCCTCCCCTCCCCTCTCCGGCCGCGTCCCCGTTCCCCACCCGGCGGCCGTCCGGCTTTCCCTCCCCCCCCGGAGGTCGAGCTCTCCGGCGCTTCTCCGTCGTCGGAGCCCCGTCCTCCGTCCCCCTCCCGGTCGCCCGCCCTCCCTGCTCTCCCTTGCCTTCCTCCTCTTCGGACTGGCCCTCGCCGGAGCTCCAGACCCCCCTCTTCGGTCCGGCCCTCGCCGGAGCTCCGGACGCCGGAGCCTCTCCGCTCCGGGGTGTGCGCCGGGGTGAGTTCCGAGGCTCCTTGAGCCGCGCGCTCGCCCCATCGGGTAGAGCGCTGGCCCCCCCACCCCCCCACGTGGAGTGTTCCCCCCCTGGGGCCTAGAGCCCTTACACCCCCCCCCCGCTCGTTTTCCCAACCGCTTTTTTTCGAATTTTTTCGAATGTCTTCTTTCGTTCGGGAAAAAAAAACAAAAAGAAAAGAAAAGGAAGAAAAAGAGAGCAGTCTCTATCAGAAAAAAAAACGAAAAAAGAATAGTCAATTAGGTTTATGATGCCTCGCGTCAGGATGTTTTGTAAGGGTCACACCCTCCCTGTTGTAGGAATTTGGGCTTTAGCCCGGTTCCAACCTATCTTCCTCTATTTTCAATGAAGGCTCGAGCCATTGTTTAAAAATATATATATATATATATATATATATATATATATATATATATATATATATTGTGTAAGGATATGTGGGTAACCTATTAGATATATAGACTGGGGGTAAGGGTAATATAATGGATAACTTGGTATGGCCTAGTATAGACTAGAAAACCTAGATTGACTAGCAATGACTTAGATTGATTTGGATTGACTTAGTTTGGCTAACTTCGACCTAGTTTGACTTCCATGACCTAAGAAAGGCCTAAAATCATGTAATAAATGCATTTAAATACACTGTTTATTGTAGAGCACCAAATAACTCTGTATATCTCATATATAGGTTTGTGTGACTGTGGACACACAAAAAAAAGAAGAAAAATGTTGACTTTTTTTTTATTGGCGCAAGGCACCACAAATCGAGTACGCCTAAGAGATCCTACGCTGAGGATCCCTGAGTACAAAAAAAAAGAATTCTGGAGAATGGGACGATGGAGATCGAGCGGCAGTTGCTTCTTTACTCCGTTGACACTCCGATTACAAAAGTGGAAGAAAACCTAAAAAAATTGCTAACTCTTGGCTCACTGGCAAGAAGTGCAGCAATTTGGCTCTTGAAAATGCTCTCCGTTCTTTCTTTTGAAGAGGGATGAGGCCCCCCTTTTATAGTCGTTCTCGAGCTAGAATGATGTTATGCACCCATATGAAGAGACACGCTGGTTCTTATGTGGGCACATAGTCCTGTTTTGGGTGCATAGGATGCAGGCGCATACAGTCTACGAGATCGTGGATTGGTCGTGGTGTTGATGTGGCCGCATGCTTCGGTGCATGACTGCTCGTGGAGACTGACGTGGCCATGCACTTCGGTACACATTTTGATCATGGCTTTGGCTGAGTCAAGCTTGGGCGCATAGCCATGTCTCAGGCTATGCATCCTCCTTTCGGGAGAGCTAGTCTTGGGCGTATGGAGTTACACTTGAACTGGGCACATGGAGCTTTATTCAGTTGGCGTATGGAGTCATACTAACTGGGCGCATGGAGCTACTCTTGACTTGGGTGCATGGAGCTATATTTGCTGAAAACTTTTTATGCTTCTACAGGACCCCCTTCAAAGTTTTCGATACTTCGAACAAGTTCAAAATTCTTTGAAAGAAGCATTGATCATCTTTTCGTGATACAATGGGCGCATAGCACGGCCTTCTCCTTAGGCGTATAGTATTTGGCCAGCTTGACAGAAAGATATGACTGTTGAGATTTTCTTCAAAATCCGAACTAACAGATTCATCGGAACAGAATTTGAAGCGGTCCATCCTTTATATGTCGTCCACGTCAGCAGGAGCCAGTCGTATAGTATGTAGAGAGCTGATCCTTCATGTGGGCGCATAGGCTACAGTAGGCGCATACACCACTATGGGCGCATACAGTTTATGGGCACATAGGAAGTGGCCCGTGCCTATAAATAGACCCTGGAGGAGAGAGAAAGTTCATTATTCCTTTCTCTTTGAATTTTTCAGAAAAACTCTTCGTCTTCTTTCTTTAAGAATCATGTCTCCCAAGGCTGCCAAGAGATCCGTGAAGGACAAGAGGGCTGCGTCGGGTGGCTCTCCTCCTGCGACAGAGTCCTCGGCAGTCCAAGACCCGATTTTGGATGAGGGCATGCTTCAAAAAACGAAGTCTCGAGCGTTATTTTGTGACGCTCGGACTTCTCTTCTGCCTGGGCACTTGCGTCCAGGGCAACATACTTCTATGGGCATTACTATGCACTCACAGAAGTCATATGCCAACACTGTGGTGCATTATGCGACCATATATTGCTATGTTATGTGTCCTTTAAGATGTGGCACATTATGTGCCCACTTATTATCTGTGTGTTATGCTCCCACATGTCTTTGTTTTGGGTGCATATCCCTTCAGGCACATAGAAACCTTTCAGAATATAGTTTTTCCTATGGTTTTTCTTAGTCTAACTGTCTTTCTGCCCCCTTTTCATATTCTGTAGGGATCTGGCTGGTAAATTTCTCCAGGACTGGTATCGGCGATTCTGAACATGGTGAAGATGCGACACTTGACACCCACATCAGAGAGCTCAGGACTCTTCTTATTTTGGAAGGGTTTTTTTCAGATGGTAGGAAGAACCTTTATACATCGAAGAGTCGTACGGCAGTCGGGCATGACCGTAAAAAATCTGCTTTCACGATTCTTCAAGTAGGCAAAAGCAACACTAGGGATGTTGTTTTGAAGGTATGATCTCTTGAAGAAGTGGGCCCACGACGTCTGCCATATGGAGGAGAGGAGAACATCATTTGTAGTTGTTTTAGCATGCTATATTTGCCCTCCTCTGTGTAGCTTCTCGAAGGTTCAACAGCCTTGTTTGCTTGCTCAGCAGTAAAACATGACCTCCTTCGTGGGCCATAAAACCACTTTTCGACGAAAGCGTGGTGCTGCCAAGCTGAATAAGCTATGTGTCGCTGATGAGTAGTAGATTCTCCCTTCTTTTGGACATCAATGTAACCTTTTACTTTTTATCCAGATGAAGAGATAAAGAACCTTCTGTTTTGCTCATGAGATGTAGTCATGTGAATGTAACTGATTTTGAATAAACAGAATGCATTCGCTCCACTCTTTGCTTGTGATATCTGTGGTGCTTGTATTTAGAGAGCCAAATACCATATTTATGTAAAGGGTATCACGCTGGGGACCCGCCTCTCTCTATATTTTTTGGCCGTCACGGATCTTATACCTTTTTTCGTCTTTAGATAGACGTTTAAGTACTGAATAAAGAATCTTTTCAGAAGTGAATATAGTTTTGTGAAATATCGATATTAGAGGTAATGTGGACGTAACAAAGACATTTCTGATGGGTATTCCGCTGGAGAAATTTTATGTGGACCTATTATCCATTTTATATTCGAATGATTCGAATATAGATAATAAGTTGAATGAAGCTGCTAGTAGAGGTAATATGGACGTAATAGCAGAGGATGTTCTATATCTGACTAGAGGTAATATGGACATGGGAAGATATATAGCATTAGGGAGTTGTGCATAGTTCATAGGTAGTGTGGACATGACTATCTTTGATGAATGCTTTGCTCAGAGGTTATGTGGACGTGGCAAAACATTTGATCATGCCACTGGAGAAATAATTATCGGAAAACAACTCAGAGGTAATAGGGACGTGATTTATTTTCGTCAAATCAAGTTTGGAAGGAGTCAAAAAAATGGGAAATGATTCCATTGGAGAAATATTTAGAGGACCTATTATCCAGGGCGTATTCAAGACTCTTAAAATACGGATAATAGTTAGATAGTTTTTTTTTGAATCACATAAACATCGCACTGTACATTTACATGACTGAACATATGTGAACATTATGTAAAAGGGATTACACATAGTATTTCTTCAGGAAATTATCGTTGATAGGCATCATGAGCAAGTCACCGTCAGGCTTGGTCAGCCGGTACGCATCGTTAGAATACACCGATTCTATGACGAAAGGACCTTCCCATTTAGGCTACAATTTCCTTTTTGTTTTATGCGTCATGACCATCGATCTTCTCACTGCTAGGATCAGATCGCCGACTTGGAAGATCCTTTCCTTCACTTTTTGTTGAAGGCTCTGGAAAGGTGTACTTGGTATAGCTCAATGTGATGCTGAGCTAATAAGCATTTTTTGTCTAGTGCTTCGAGCTCTTGGAGTCGCAGACGATAGCTTTCTTCAGTAGTCAGCTCGTTTGCTAGGGCTACTCGAAGAAAAAGAATCTGAATTTCTAGGGAAAGGACTGCTTCGCTCTCATAAACCAGAGAGAATGACGCACTGCCTGTTGGAGTCCACACCGTTGTACGATAGGCCTATAGACATTCATCGAGCTTTTCGTTCCAATCGCACTTGTTTGAAGACACGAACTTCTTGAAAAGTTTTATAATGGTTTTATTGAAGTAATCGGTTATAGCTTTCGCCTATTTGGAGAGCGGTATAGTTTCTGTCCATTTGAAGAAGTAATCGGTTATAGCTAGGGTGAACCGATGTCCTTTGGAGGATGGTGGGCTGATTGGTCCTATGACGTCCATGGCCCAAGTTTCAAATGTCCAAGATACTGCCGTCGGGTATAGAAACTTTGAAGGTTGATGAATGAAATCAGCGTAGAACTGGCAAGCTCTACACTTCTTTGTATATTCAACAGCATCCGCTATCATGATAGGCCAGTAATAGCCCATTCGTTTGAGGTGGTCTTATAATTTGGGGCCTGATTGATGTGCACCATAAACTCCATTATGAGCCTTTCGGAGTGCATACTTGGCTTTTATGTATGATAAGCATCGTAACAGTATCCCGTCATAAGAGCATCGGTACAGCATCTTGGTAGCTGTGTCATAGTAAAATTTGAGGGATCGCCTTTAGATGGATACTGCTTCCTTCGGGTCCTCGGGGAGGATTCCATAGACAGCGTAGTCTATGAAGAAAAATCTCTAGCCTTTAGCATCGACGTTTCTTTCTGCTATATAACTGTGATGAATATGCAAGGCATCTTTCACACAGAATAATTCTCGACCAGATACTGTGATCGACTGCTGAGTATTGGTAGGAACGGTCAAGGAAGCAGCGAGATCGGCTAGAGCATTTGCTTTAATATTCTGTAGTCGAGGCACGTGCTCGATGAAGAATCCAGCGAAAGTTGATGCCAGCTCGATTATTGCTCTGTGGTAGGGGGTGAGATCTTCGTGGCAAACTTTGTAATTCCTTCGGACCTGGCTAACTTTTAGCTTGGAATCGCCATAAGCCTCTAGATAGTCAACTCCCAGTTGCTTCGTCAGTTGTAGGCCGATTATTAGGATATTATATTCGGCTACATTGTTGGTGCATGGTTCCACGAGAGAATTTGCATGGTGTATGACCAGATGTTCAGGTGACACGAGCACGACACTTACTCCGGCCATGATGTTTCTTTTGGGCCCTGTTCTTGATGCACCGTCAAAGAACATTCGCCAAATATGGATTTCTTCAGTTGTAGTATTAGACTTCACCACTTCGTCAGAGATTTCGTCGTAGAGTTTGGACAATTTTGGCACCGAATGAGATGCTAGGAAATTAGCTAATGCTTGACCTTTTACTACCTTCTGAGGGACGAAGATCATATCATATGGAGTCAACAGCATTATCCATGTAGCTAAACGAGAATTGAGAGAACCCGGTTTAGTCATGAGTATTCTGAGAGGGTTGACTTTGGATATGATATGTATAATCTGCCCAGACACGTAGTGGCGTGTCTTTTGGATGGCAAATACTAGTGCGAGGCATTATTTCTCTACCAGTGTGTATCTGTGCTCGACACCTACCATTGTGTGGCTGAGGTAGTAAATTGCCTGTTCATGGCCGCCTTCGTTCTTCTGAGCTAAAAGGGCACCAAGGGAATGATCCATGGTACGGACATATAGTAAGAAGGGCTTCCCCATTATTAGAACAACCAATACTGGAGGGCTTGTAAGATATACCTTGGTGTCGTCGAATGCGCATTGACATTGTTCAGTCCAGATGAAAGGTACGCCTTTCTTCATGAGCTGAGTGAATGGTTAACACCTTCCAGAGAGGTTCGAAATAAATCGTCCGATGTAGGCTAGCCTTCCTTGTAGTTCGTGTAGCTCTTTGAGGTTTTTTGGAGGATGCATGTCGAGAATAGCCTTCACTTTCTTCGGGTCCAGATGTATACCCTTTGAAGTGATGACGAAACCAAAGAACTTGCTGCTGGAGACTCCCAAAAAAGACTTGGTTGGGTTCATCTTGAGTTGGTGCGCATGTATTAGTTTGAACACTATTCTCAAGTCTTGGAGGTAATTTCCCTTTATATGACTTTTGACTATGATATCGTCTACGTAGCATTCCACAGTTTTGTGCAAATGATCGCAAAAAATTATGTTCATGGCTCGCTGGTATGTTGCCCCTGCATTCTTCAATCAGAAGGGCATCACCGTATAGCAGTATACCCCCAACGATGTTCGAAAAGATGTATGCTTCTCATCGTCGGGGAATATCTTGATCTGGTTGTAGCCTGAGAACCCATCCATGAAGGACATCCGTTCGAAGCCGCAAGTGTTGTCGATCATTACGTCGGTGATCGGTAGAGGAAATTTGTCTTTCGGACATACAGAGTTCAAATTACGGTAGTCAATACAGACTCGAACTTTACCGTTCTTTTGCATGACTGGAACGATATTGGCAACCCAGTCTGGATGTTGTTCTTCACAAATGAATCCACTGGCGATGAGCTTTTTGACTTCATTCTTGATGGCTTCCATGACGTCTGGTCGAAATCATCGTTGTTGCTATTTCACTGGCTTAGCTTTAGACGAAATGTTCAGGCGGTACACGACAATTTTAGGATCCAAGCCTGGCATGTCTTCATAGCTCCATGCGAAGACGTCGATGTATTCTCTTATAAGCTGTATAAGAGATTGGCGTTCACCGCCAGATAGGCTTTTACTGATGAAGTTTGGTTTGAAGGATGCTTCATCTCCTAGATTGACTTGGATGACTTCGTCTTCGGTAGGTGGTTCACGTTGTTTGAAGCACATCTCCCACCTGTGTCCATCTTTTGAGCCCATTGTTCGAGTTTGATTGATTGGACATCGTCTGTAATTTGGTCGACGGAAACCACGTTGACGGACAGAGTTGCTTTGAATATGTCGCCGATGCTGGAATCTGAGTCCCAAAGGGAGGAACGATCTGTTTCATTATTGGATCTTTCAGGAGTTGTTGGAGGAGAGATATAGCCCAAACCAACATCGCTTCGTTGGTAGTAGTTCTCGAGTTTGCCGAGAGGAGCAAAGTGTCGTATTGGCAACCGTCGTCCTCCGCCATAATTTAGCCCTTCATCGCTTTTGATGTCATATCCCATATTCTGGATGATATTCTTGGCCTTCCAACTATACCAAAAAATTGCATTTTCCCAGAGTCATAGTCAGCTTCTGTGTTGTGCTTGGGAGACGTAGAGTCTGGAACAAACTTTCTCTCGCCAATTATACGACCGAAGATGATTAGCTCTTCATCTTTCTTTCTGGCTGGAATAATGAAGTAGTGGATATCTTATGGGTAAAATTTTCCCGTAGGTGAGGCATCATGACCGGCATACAGAGGTGTAGTCCTATGCCGTTCTCTAGGGCGTATATCGTATCTATGTAATGGTTTACAGATTGATAGACATCGGAGTAATTCAAAGATAAACCTTTACTAAGGAAATACGCAGGTTCTTCTTCAGGGATAACATCATCTGCTGAAGGTGTATTATTCTGAGTATTGATATACTCATTGAGAGGATCATCATCTGGAAGAGGAGCCACAGTCTTGGCCGATTTTACTACGTAGGGTAATTCTTCAGGATTGGGCGGACGGGCATCAGTAGGTTCCCACCTGGGTGTTTTGCTGAGAGTGATGGTCAATGGTTTGACCTTGTCGGGTTTCTTTTTTTCATCCAGATTGTGAGAGGCTTCGGGGTACTTTTTGGAGTAGTACGTCCTTTGACTCGGACAATCAGGGGACCATCGTTGGGGGATGGAGTTGCTTCAGCTTCTTTGTCAGCTTTATTACCATCATCCTTGGGGGTTGATATTAGTAAAGTACCGAATATCCATAGTAAGCTTCGATGCCCTTGAAAGGATCAACATCAGCAAACTCCATCTTTACGACACCGTTGTTGTTGACGTACTTGAAGCACTGGTAAAGTGTAGAAGGGACGAGCATGTTCTCATGTATCCATGGACGTCCCAATAAGACGTTGTAGGATACATTGGCATCGATCATATAGCAGAAAATCTCCATTCGGAGATCACCGATATGGCATTTGAGGCGGATCTTGCCCAGCGGATGGCTTCGATCAGCATTAAAAGCTATGATAGTTGTGTTGGCTGCGAATAGCTTGTGCAGAGGGATTTCCAGGATTTGAAGCAAACTTCTGGAAATGATGCTGAGGGAGGATCCTAGATCGATGTGCATGCGGTCCACCTTGATCGTCCCGATATACCTTGTATAGTATAGGGGTCTATCATGACGATTATTTTTGAGTAGCATGTCCACCGGTGAGAAGGTGATGTTGGGCACCACTTTCATAGTACTGTGGCAGTGGGGGCAGGAGACAGGATCTTCAGCGGAAGCTTTGACCTCAGTGAGGTAAGAGTCGGCATGTAGAAATGCCTCACTTAAGGCCTTCCGTGTTTCTTTGAAGAGTCGCAATAGATCGAACAGAGACAACTTGGCGGGTGTATTGGCTAGCTGAGCCAGTATGTCAAAGTTGTAGGGTCGATCCATGCCTTCGGGAGCTGGCACCTTTAGAGATTTGTCAAACTGCGTCTCCTTCTGCTTGGATGTGGTTTGAGGCTTGGACCGACTTCTGAGCTTGTGGGGACAGCAGAAGCTTGAGAAGATTGTACCACTTCTTGTGCATGATCGTATGTCCGAAGATAAGTCTTCCCTGATCGCGTCTTGCTAGATAGAACCTCGTAGATGGAAGAGGATACCATGTAGCATGGCTTGAGTTTCTTGCCCTTTCTTGCCTTGGGAGGCGCTACCCCCTACGTCACTTCTTGAACAAGGTCCGGGTGGACCCACATGATCTCACCATGTCTAGTTGTGAGTGGGACCAAGGTTGAGTTGCGAGCTGGTGGTAGGTTGACGACTTCCATCATCGCCTTGGGGATCGGGACCACGCCGTCTGGGACTTCCGTAGGAGGAAAGTCGCCAAACTGAAGAGAGATCATGTTAGCAGATACGACCTTGTCTTCAGCTTCGAGGTTGATCACTTGGCTGTCAATGAGATATTGTATTTTCTTCTTCAGGACGATGCAGTTCTTGGTGGAGTGATGCACGTACTGATGATAAAGATAGTACTTGGGATCATTGAGTTTGCTCGTCTCTACAGGACGTCGTGGTGGGGGCAATGTCTTCTTATTAACCTTCATCAATGTATGAAAGATGGTAATGACATCGTCTTCATCGAAGGAGAAGGTCTCCTTAGGCTTATCGGAGGTGTCTTGAGAATTGGAAGCTCCTTTGGATGTATCGACTTTCAGGACTTCTTTCCCTTTACCCCCACGAACAGGGATAGTTTGAGGATGCTTGCCTTTGTCTTCAGATTTGGGTGTCTTCAGCCCTAGTAGTTCCAAGTTAGGAACATCATTTTCAGCAGCATCAGCGGCCCCAATGAAAGTAGGCCATGTATCATACTTATGTATACATAGATAAACTTTACTGTAGGAAGGAAGTTATGTCGACAAGTATCCATAAGTTCTGAGTCTGGTTTGCCGAAGGGCATCTTCAGTGCTAACTGCCTGAAGCGTTCTATGAAGACGATGACAGACTCAGTCCTCCTTTGCTTGGTCTCAATGAGAGTGGACATACTAACATGCATGCCACTCTCGTAAAACCTGTCGTGGAATAACCTCTCCAAGTGTTTGAATGAATTGATACACCCGTCAGGCAGACTGCAGAACCATTCGAAGGCTACCCCCTGTAAGTTGCTAATAAATAGCTTTAACAGGAACGGATCATCTCAGGACAAGTGCAGAGTCTACGTGTTGAAATACGTATGTGTTGACGAGGAGAAGTCAAACCGTCGAATGAGTTTAGCATCAGTGGCTTGTAGTTAGGAGGGCAAGTAGCGTTCTCCCACTCAGGGGGATACGGTTGAGATATCTCCATCTTCTGTAGCTCATCTTTGTGTGAGATGGTGTCGAGGCGAGCGACCAAGGAATCAATTGCATCCTGTTGATCGAGCAGTTGTTGGAAAACGGCTACTGAACGGTTGTCAGGTATTGTTGGCGGAGGACCACCCCCAGTATTTGCAAGATTTGGAGGAGGCGCAACAGAATGATACTCCTTTTGTAGGGAAGGAGGGTTGTTGCTGTGAGCCGGACTAGCATGGGCTAAGACGTTTCGTTGAGGTGGAGGAACATCCCAAGCAGCTTGAATTGCCATGATACTGGTAAGCATATCAGTGATCTTGGCGAATGCTATTTCGAGACCCTCTAGCCATTTACTAGTCTGATCACTGGCTTCTTTAGGTCTTTCTCCGTCCGTCATATATGTAGATAGCATAAGAGGATGAACAGAGGAAGCAGTACAACTGGTGCTGATACTGTCTATCTCCGAGTGGCTAAGTCCTTCATCTTCATGTAGAGGAGGTAGATAGTCGCCATCTGATTCAGAGGGATCATTGTCCTATGGAAGGCTACCCCAATGTGGGGGTCATCTATTTTAGATTCTGAGGGAATGCTACCCCCTGCTTGGGAATCTTTATCGTCTATACAGAATATTGCCTTTGATCGAGTGCTCATATAGACTCCTTCAGAAGTGAAAGCCTGTTGTCTATCTGTTGGTAGACTTCGTCTTCTCCTTCTCGTAGAACTGAGAGAGAAGGTTGGATTGGTGGTCCACCGTCTTTGATTGGGGCTTCCGTAAGGGGGACCCCATGAAGCCATGTTGGATAAAACACATAGTGGCTTCTCGTCGTCAGAGAAGTACAACCGTCAAAACATGAACTTTCTCTGAGGCACTTTTGTCACTTTGGAGCAACAACAGTTGATAACAATATTGGCACACGGAAGTGCACTATGAATTGTTATGTTCTCCCTCGCTTTACGCTTTTGATTTATCATGTCGCACAAGTCAGCGGAAAGGAGTTTTGTCTTACAACCCGTGTTGTATGTATCGTCGAGCTTTGCATGCGGGTTCGTAAGGAGAGTAGGCACATCCAAACTTAGTTCATGCACAGGAGCAACCCCCACACCTAAGTTCTGTGATGTCCTTGAAGACAGTCTCGTGCTATACGCGTTGGAGCCTGTCTTTTTGCTGTAAGTGCATAGGCCTTGGAGACTGGGCTTGGGTGCATGCTTCTGGACAGCATGTTTGACTTGCCTTGATGTGGGCGCATAGTATAGATCCAGAGAGCTGGGGCACATAGCCTTGGCCGTATGACCCTGAATGCCCAGCCTGTTGAAGACAGAGGTGTTCTGGTTGGGACCCTGAATACCAAGTCTCGAGTGTTGAACACTCTATTGCTGGTTGTGGAGGAAAGAAGTCACTAGACTAGTAGAGCCCGGAATGGTGTGAGCCTTCTCCATTTAGGGGACTTCTGTGGTAGAGTCCTGCGCACAGGTGACAGAGTCCTTCAGCTGCATATACGCTATGACACTAGCAGGATATGTGCAGCGAGCCTTCGGAAGCTAAGTCTTGCGAGACTTGTTAGGCTTTGCTGATTTTGAGGGAGTAGATATGACACTAGCAGGATATGTGCACAGAGTCCATTATTCGTCCCTCGAGAGCATCTCTTCGAACGCCTGCTGATCGATTTTTACGATCAGCATCTTCTGAGTACTCCCCACTTTGTCGGTATCGGATTGCGTTACCACCTTCTCGTAAGAGAAAAAGGTAGTCTCCAGCAAAGTTGCCATTTTTGTGGACACACACAAAAAAAGAAGAAGAAAATGCTGTCTTTTTTTTTTATTGGCACAAGACACCATAAATCGAGTACGCCTGAGAGATCCTGCGCTGAGGATCCCTGAGTACAAAAAAAAGAATTCTAGAGAATGGGACGATGGAGATCGAGCGACAGTTGCTCCTTTACTCCGTTGACACTCCGATTACAAAAGTGGGAGAAAACCTAAGAAAATTGCTAACTCTCGGCTCACTAGCAAGAAGTACAGCAATTTGGCTCTTGAAAATGCTCACCGTTATATCTTTTGAAGAGGGATGAGGCCCCCCTTTTATAGTCGTTCTCGAGCTGAAATGATGTTATGCGCCCACATGAAGAAACATGCTGGTTCTTATGTGGGCGCACAGTCCTGCTTTGGGCGCATAGGATGTAGGTGCATACAGGCTACGAGATCGTGGATTGGTCGTAGTGTTGACATGGCCGTATGCTTCGGTACACGACTGCTTGTGGAGACTGACGTGGCCATGTGCTTCGGTACAAGTTTTGATCATGGCTTTGACTGAGTCAGGCTTGGGCGTATAGCCATGTCTCAGGCTATGCGCCCTCCTTTCGGGGGAGCTAGTCTTGGGCGCATGGAGTTACACTTGAACTGGGCGTATAGAGCTTCATTCAATGGGCACATGGAGTCATACTGACTGGACGCATGGAGCTACTCTTGACTTGGGCACATGGAGCTATATTTGCTAAAAAAAATTCATGCTTCTACAGTGACACCACTTTGGACATCGATATTCATTCATTGCTCTGGATGACAGGCGAGTACATTCATTGATAGTTTTTATTTATTTGATGATCGTTATGATTCATTTTCTAGTATAGTATTATTTGATTCTCTGGCACAACATGGAGTTGTATTTCTGGATCCATTGCATGCGACACACATATTATACTTATCTGGCCTCTATTTCTGGAATCACCTACTGGAATCACCTACTGGAAACACCTACGGGCATCATGTACTTCTGGCTAGACTTTTACTCTAATTATGTGTCAGAATATGGATTCAGTTGTACTTGTCGGGGGGGGAGAAATACTCGAGTAAACATGTAAACATTTTCAATCATACTAGAACCACCCCTACTGGAAAGATAGCCATCGCCGCTAGGCTAAGTGTCCGACATGCCGTATTCACTATTGGTCTTATCTGGAAAGATAGCCGGCGCAAGCTTGTCAAGCGTGCAATGTACCGTATTTATCTCCTAGTCGTTTACATGTTGAAAGAGGTATTTCAAAACACACTGGTTTAGTGTCTTCTTCTGGATTCACATTTGATTCACAATATACTTGCTGGACTCACCTCACACCTGTTCTGGCCTAGTTATCTTTATTTACAATTTTTACTACCATGCTCTTCTGATTCACTATATTTACTCTCCTTGTACCTTAGTTAACTGCTATTATATTTCATTTTCTTGACTTATTCTATCATGTATTACTTGCTATAACCATTTTATAGTCTTTGTCATTTATTTGGAACTGCCAGCGGAGATGTGCTCATTCCTTCCTGACTGGATATATTTTTCAGATGATTGCTCAAGGATCTGTGTCCCACATACTACGGATCGGAGGAAGGTATAGCTACCATGGGTCCTGATTCTCAGGAGTGATTACCAAGAGACCTAGTTCTAGTTTTGACTTGTTTTAGATTCTTTGTTAGAACTTTTGACTTGTAATAATGGCGATTTTGTTATTGTATTTGAGACTTGGATTTTGGTATTATATTAGAGTTGTTGTTGTTTTGTCTTTGTAGACATTTAGAGTTCTTTGATATCTTATCGTACTTTAGCTTTGTGATTGAGTATTTACCACATCAGTATACTTGTCCTCCATTCGGAGTTGAGATCTATGACAGGTACATTATATCATTATGTGAGATTGTTCGTTAGTGACCTATACAACGCTCTACCACCGATGCTACGGCTTAGGCTAGGCATTGTTACGCACTCGTACCCCTATACCGGGTGCAAGTCGTGACAACTATGAGACGAGTCTCACACCAGTGCACAAGCATCATGCGATGATGCTGACATGCTAAGTGCAAATTGTGCCATTAAAGTGCCACTTTGTGTCTTTGGGCCCGTGTTCAAGTCACTAAGCCCCTTTGGGTTTATATCCAAATGGAATTTTCCTAATTGTGTGACAGAAAAGCATAAATGGAGTTTAAACTTAATCATACTAAAAAAATTCACATATGGCACCAACCACATGGGCCACCACCCATGTGCATCTCTTAACACCAAGCATGGTATTATATTAAGATACACACTCGAAATGTTTTTAACATAGGACTATCTTTCTAGCTGTTAAGGAGGAACACCTCCATGAGTACAAGGAAAAGCTCCAACAATCTCTACATATCTCAGTACATACGGGATGAGCATTGCCCACAGTGACCGCCAATCATGCCTAAGGATAGATGTCGCTTCAACTTGAACCTTTACGCATGGGTTAAACAATAGTAGATATAAGAATGGACTAAGCCTTGAATTCTGCATCATAGCTGTTATTCTTTCCACTTACACAATGACATTAGTTGTGCTTTTGGTTGCATGTTAAAGACCATGTGTATGCCTAGTTCGATGTATGTATTTTTGGGTGTTTACAACCTTACCCTCAAGAGACAACCTATATCTGTGTCCACACTCTCTAGGTGAGTTCTTTTAAAGAGTCCAACATGAAGCCATGAGCTTTCGTGCGGTGCTACGCCGCTATAACATAAATAAACCCGAGACTCCACCTTATCGTGCAGCATGAGGACACAAGCCTCTTTGTAGTTCCGTACTACCCAGCATAAAGTCTTGCACTTCCTTGTGGTGTTACATCATCGTAATATGGCTCACGAAGCCGAGACTTTACATCTTTTACCTCTTTGTGGTGTCACATCACTATAGCAAAGGTCTCCGGCCTCTTTGTCGTGTTGTCTACCGCTCTTCATTCTACAATATTAGGATACCAGCATATATATGGTGCTACACCATTGCGACATGGCCCAAACCCGAGGCTTTATTTTCTCGAGGTAACTCATATGGTGTTACCACACTGTAGCATGGAGTATTATGCTCGTTTGTAGTATTACAATACTCGTGCTTCCTGAATAGCATGCTAGACATTCAAAATACCCAAGAACTAATTAAAGCATCAAAGCCATCCTTCCACATGATATGTTCTACTTAAAGAACAATTAGTAGAAAACATTGTCTCTGGGTTCGTAACCCCTCAATGTCTCAAAGGACTACTCACTATTCATGATATTCTTCTAGTCAGTGGTCCTTTTTTGAACCAAAAGCTAAATGTCTAGTAGATTTCTACTTAAACTAATAGCATAAAATTTTATGGTGTATAATAAATACACAATATCAGAATGCGTGCAAGCCTATTTTTCTTGTTGTGTTCTCAACCAGCAGGTGCTTGAGGCCTTTGGTGAACGAATCTGCTAGATTATCCTGGCTCCGACCATCAATCACTACATTGACTCCAGCCTTGATGCGATCATTCAGTGCTCTGTGCCTAATCCACACATTCATCTTCTTTCTATTGAAGAGATTATTTGATACCACCGCTACAGTCGCCAAGTTGTCGTAGTAGAACGTTACCTCATGAATCTGTGCACCAACCAGAGAAAGATCGTATATGAGCTCCTGAAATATTTTGCTTTATCTACTACAACTGCTAGTGTAAAGAACGCAGATTACATATATGAATGAGAGAGCATGGCCAGCTTTTTTGACTTCAATGATATAGCAGCTCTACCCATAAAGAAGACGTATCCTCCTATGGACCTTTCATTTTCAACTTTTAAGTACCAGCTTGCATCTGTCGGATAACCGTTGTAGTACAATACATACTTCTGAGCCCACTTGAGATATCACATGACTCCCTTTATAGATTTCTAGTACTCAACTCCTGGATTGCTCGTGAACCGACTCCGCATTCCTACAGTAAAAGCTATATCAGGCCTTGTGGCATTCATAGCATACATCAAACTTTCTTTAACGCTCGAGTACTCCAACTGCTGACACTTTTCCCTAGATTTGGCTTCAATTTTTGTCACCACTGTACGGAATATCGATCCCTAAAAGATCCTGATATCCAAATTGAGTGAGCATATTCTTAATATTGTCACGACCCGCACCCGCTTTTCGGATACGAGACGTGTCCAAGCCAGCCTACGTCGCAGAGTCGACGGTAGAACGCTGTCAAGTCCGCAAGAAATAGATGCTCAAAACACAACATTTGCTGCTCATTCATATTTCTAAATTTGTTACAACATTTACAACATTTATAATTAAAGAAAATACAAGATTTTACAATTAATAAAATTGATACAATTGTTTTCTATTTCCAGGTTGACCTCAGCATACCCAAGTCTTTCCAGTTCTAAGAGTGATCGCGGCTAAACTTGAAAATTGTTGGTTTCCAGTCAGGAATGGAACAAGTACACAAACCGACGGTAATACGATAACATAATAGAATTGATAAGACATGAAAATAACATATGTGATATAAAAACTGGAAAGTACTGATGACATGGCACGGTAGAGATAGAAAAGAAAAATAAAAGACATCTACCTAGGTGGTGTGAAATATCCTTTTTAACATGTGAACAGCTAGGGGGTAAATACGGCATACTACACGTCGTGTGCAGCTGCTATCATTCACGAAAGACACGGAGGATAGTTCTAGGTAGTCCACATGTCTACTAAGATATTTTCCCTCCCGACTACTCCGTGTGACGAGCGTGTCAACAAACAGCAAGATATATGTATAGACATGAAGTGAAAAGACTACTATGAATCGAAAGCAATCAGAAAGTGCACTTGTCTGAGGTCCTTAGCTGGAGAAACCAATAATACTATACCACTCAATGAGCCACAATTAGTCAACACCTGCAGAAGTCTTCAGATGCTGAAATAAACATTACCAACGTTCTTAGAATAGTCAAATTAGCTAGGATTGCCTGTCCTTAAGTCCAATTCTGGACACAGGGATAAAATGGTAATTTCGGGGTAAAAATGATGTCCGTCGTTGGACCCGTTTTGCACCGAAAAGCGTGCCAGAGCTAATGATCTCTAAAGTCATCAAACTATATGTCAACTGGTCCGATTTTCTGATACGAACCCAACCGTATGTCCAAAGTTGGATTTCGGCGGACCGCGCACAAAATCGCCCGTTGAGTCGGACCGTGAGGCCCACAAAACAGCGATCCGATTCGACTACCTCAGAATTGGACCAAACTTGTCATACAGGACCAGAAAAAAGATACGGTCCTGTTGGCGCAAGTTTTGTCTCGATCTGACGAGCGTGCACAAAGTAATTGAGAAATTTGCACAGAGGCCGATACGAGGAATTTCGACGGATACGCATCAAATTCGTCGTGCACATGCGACCAATTTAAATTCTGTTAAAGCTCACACGTCCATGAAGCTGTTACGCAGCTTTTGATGCTTTCGGTTTGCGACCACGTAGCCCGGATTGGCAGAACGCACGTCGTGTGGAAGGTTTTTCTAGATTTCCAAACTGTTTTCGCCAGGTTTTTCTTGGTTTTTAAACTGATTTATCTTTTATACAAATAACTAAAATTAAAAGTAACAGTAGGGTTTTGATCCTGGTCATGTTGTCTTTAAAATCGTTCAAGTTGTTTTCTAAACTACTTATTGGATCGGCGATTGATCGCCTTCCAAAGTATGGTCCATGCAATAGTTTCGGATAGTTAAGAACGAGATTTTTATCGATATTTGAGAGGGTTTTTCGTACTGATTAATGCAATATAAAGGAAAGTAATTGAAGGTATTAGAAGATGTATAGGTTGTGAGTATACCAGATTAAACGGTTCGTAAAACGATCCCTTGTACGCGATAAAAAGCCGTCGTGAAGTTGGCACCCCGCAGTACCCACTGTCGCGGCTGCTCTGCTTCGACGCAACGCGCGCGCGGCCTGGCCTCTGGCGGTGGCCTCGTGGCGGCGCTACGGTGGCTGGGGGTACGGCGCTGTGGAGAGGTGGTGGTGGCCCGCGTATATAGTTAGGGTTTCGCGTTAGCGTTTGAGTGTTTTGATGCTTCTCCTCTGTTTCTTATTCGTATATATCTGTTGTTATGAACGGCTGGGGGGGTCGGTTTTCTTGTTGGTTGTGGGAAGGAGGTCGGGCCTGGTCCTGGGTGTGTTGGGCCCGGGTTGGGATGGCTTGGCCCGATCTCAGCTGTGCTGGGCTTATCTGGCCGGGATTACTACTGCCTCTTATTCTTATTCTATTTATATATATACATATATATCTATATTTATATAACTATCCATGTATATTTATACATATATATATACACATGACATATATATTGTATATACCCATATAATATATATTTATACATATATACACGTATTCACCCATATCTTATATATATATATATTATATATATATATATATATATATATTATATATATATATATATATATATATATATATATATAAAATATATATAATATATATATATATAATATATATATATATATATATATATATATCTATATACACCCATACAAAAAAAAAAAAAAAAAATATATATATATATATATATATATATATAATATATATATATATATATATATATATATATATATACACCCATACAATATATATATTTATATATATACAAGTATTCACCCATATTTTATTCATTTATATAAATACACATACACACATGTATATTATCTATTTATATATACATATCTATGGATAACTAAATATTCCAATAAAACCCTAAATTTCTAAATGCTCTTTTACAAGTGCAGGCCCTATTTATATAAATATGAATATACATTATAATATTTATTTGACAAGCTAATATAACAAATAATAATACTAATATTATATAATGATAACCTAAATAAAATAAATAATAATAAAATATTAAAAAAATTCTGGGAAGGGGAGCTACAAATATAATGAGACTGCGACAGTGCCAGCCAAGCTTCTGCCCGGATGATATTTATCCCATGGATAATATCAGCAACTCCCATGTCCTTCATGCTAAACTTGGATGAAAGAAACTTCTTTGTCTCTATGACACATTCTAGATCCGTACCTGACCCTTTCCCATCAGCCAACTTAGTGTAAACACATTTATCTGTCTCGCTGAACCTGTAGTTTGATCTTATAACTTTTTAAAACTTCTCATACCATATTTTGGAAGGTTGCTTCAGACCGTACTATAGTTTTACCAACTTGTAGACTTTGTCTTCATGACCACTGATGATAAATCTCTCTAGTTTTTTATGGAAATATCTTCTGTCAGATCTTTATTCAGGTACATTATTTTTATAACCATATGATAAATTATCAGCTTTTGAATTACACCATGAGCAATCAACATTTTGATGGTTGTCATTCGTGCTACTGGAGCATACATGTCAAAGTAATCGATTCCCTGCTTCTGAGAAAATCCTTCGGCTACCAGCCTTCCCTTGAACTTGTCAACAGTTCCATCGGAATTCATCTTCTTCATGAAAATCTATTTACACCCGATTGATTTTGCTCTATTAGTTAGATCGACCAAACCCATGTGCTTTGGGATGTGATTGAGTCATAGTCATAATTAACAGCCTCCTCCCAAAAATAATCACTGGTATTTATCGCCTCATCATAGGTAAGTGGAACTGCTTTCACATGATAGGTGACAAAATTATCTCTGAATTCCTTCTGCCTCCTCACCCACTTAGCCAATGGCACGATGATTTCTTGTCCATATTTTGTCGTTTTAATAACAGCATCTTCTTAGACTACATCTTTGTTGGTAGTGACAGCCTCCTCTATGCCAATATTATTCTCCGGAATATCCGTGAGAATAATGTACTAGTGCCTCAAACTTGTCTTCAAAGTATTATGCGTCGCAAGATTCGAAGATATGATTAGATTCAACATCAAAAAACCTCCTAGCATCACTCTTTTCAACTTATCCCAAGAAATAGTATTAGTAGTCCTTGTTTCCAACTTCTGAATCTTCATACCTGAAAGCTTCACATATGCCAGACATTCCAATACTCGAATAACATTCAAGTTAGGCCTGACCTGGAACTAGAGTTCATGATGAGTAACTTTGAAAGTTATGAATGATACTCTGTTCAAAATAAAAGTAGTCGTGAGCGCAGCTAAAAGTTTAGAAGGCATGCAGTTAACAACATAGAGTTCATTATTTTTGTTGTTGTTCTTCCTTTCTGCCACACTATTATATTGAGAAGAATATGGAGCAGTTGCCTCATTGACAATTCTATATTCTCTACAGAATGATGGAAATTTAAAAGATCGATACTCTTCCCCTCAACCAATTTCTAGTCTCTTGAGTTGTTGTTCGTTCTGACATTCGGCTTCAGCCTTAAAGCCTTTGAAATTTTTGAATGCTTTGTCGTCTAATTTGAGAAGATAGACGGACACATGCTTGGAGAAGTCGTCAATAAAAATTGTGAAGTATTTCATCCCAACCCTTGTGGAGAACTTCTTGAAGTCACAGATATCTGAGTGTACCAACTCTAGAAGATCTGTGCTTCGGTTTACCCGTTTGAATGGTTTTCTAGTGATTTTCATCTGCGCATAGACCTACCTTACCCCCGAGATAAGCCCTAGACTAGACATCTTACTTATTCTTTTACAAGAGCAAGTCTTAGTCTATTGAGCAACAACTCAAGAGTTAGTCAGAAGAAGAGGCTGCATTAACTTTTTCAATAGGAGTTGCAAGTTGAATTTTGAACATTATTTTGGTACAAAATGTTTTTCCAAAGTATGTTCCATTATAACACATCACTATTTGCCTAGGATTGATGTCTATCCTCAAGCAAGCATTACAGAACAGACTCCCTGAGACCTGGTTCATTATGATTATTGGTACGTGCTTCACATTCTTTAGCATCAACGACTTCTCTAAAGTCAGATTCAGCACCACTGTAAGTACAATTCATCTTAGGTCTTGTTCACCATCGAAACCTTCTCGGAAGTAGGTTTGTACGTGGTGAACAACTCTCTCTTTGACCAAACATGGCAGGATGTACCAATGTCTACCCACCATCAGTGTCAACACCAATTAAGACAACATGCACAATCATAGCACCAAGTTAGCCTCACCTTGTTCTTTCGATTTTATCTTGGATCTGTAGTCCTTTCTGTAGTGGCCCTTCTTGCCATAATTGAAGCACCTGACTTGGCATTGGCTTGAATGTAGCCGACTTCACCTTTAGATGGTTGAAGTCCTTCTTATTATTATCTTGAGAAGCCTTCTGCTTTCCTTTGGATCTCTAGAATACACCATTTGCCGTAGCAAACTGCTTGGAAAGCGTGTCCACTTCAATTTGAGCTATGTTTTCATCTTCAATATGAATCTAATGAAGAAGGTCTTCAAGAGTGACCTCCATCTTCTTTCGCTTCATGTCAGTTTCAAAATTGTTCCAACCAATAGAAGTTTGGTAACATTTCATTTTTCTTCATGCCTTCCTCCTTAAGTTTTAATGTAACTTAAGTACTCTTTGAATTGCGACAACATAATCTTCTCAGCTTGAAACTGCATTTTGAAGAGTTTATCGACGAGGTAAATCTTCGATATATTCTTGTTGGCTTTGTAGTACTTTTTCAGAGACTCCCGGATGTCCTTAGCATTGATCTTGTTGTATAAATTCGTCAATGAATCCTCCATGGCGTTCAGAATCAATAATTTGCATAGGTTGTTGTTCCTCCTCCACTCCGCCTATAATGTAGTGGCCTCAAAAATCCTCCAAGAATTATCATTTTCTGGAATAGAATGTTCAGCATATGTCAATACGTAATCTACATTCACGATTTGAAGATTAAGACTGATCTTCCTCTTCCAAATATTGTAATTCTCTTTCGTCAAACTTCTTAAATTATTAAATCTTGTGTCAAAAAGGTTTGCACGATTGTTCTCCATCTTACTCAATTCTTGCTTTGAGGTTGTCAGTCCCGAGACAGATCAAAAGACGGAGGAACAAAGGCCAGGAACAGAGATACACGCGAAACCTCCTAGGAGATTTGCTCTATGTTCTGATCTTGAAATTGTAGTCGAGGTCAGAAGTTCACGCAGTCAAGTTTGCCCTCTGGTGTCTCGATTCCAATAGAATACTATTAATATATCATATTACAATTTCTCTTTCTCATTTACAAACTGACAGAAAACAAAGAACGTTCTTCCTTGCAAACATGTTTTAATTAAGACAGAACGCTTACAAAGTAAAAGAAGAGAAGCAGAAGAAGAATGAGATAAAGCTTGTTGTGGTAATGAAGATCACCATTGCTCAAAGCTCGATTGGCTCCACACAGTTTACTTCTAGGAACCAGTAAGTTCACATAAAAACTTCTGAAACAATTGTCGTCACCTCTGTATTGAATCGTATGAACTCCTGATCTCCAGCAGCACAGTACTTTTTTGTTTCTCTTTTTAGAGTAAGTCCTCAATGGGGCATGAAGAGAGTATTTATGGAGTAGGGATTAAACCCTAACCATAATCCAACCCGCCGACTAACTACGAAAAATAGAATTGAATCAAATTCAAATCCTACAAAAATTGGATATGAATATTTGACTCTGTCTTTCCATAACGGTAATTTTTTTGCAATTAGTTGGATTATGTGCCAACATCGTAGATGCAGTTGCTCATGAGCGTATAAGCAGCAGCGCAATAGCTTATGTACGCAACAGTGCAGCTATGCATAGCCCGGCATGCGCACGTCAAGCATTAAATGGGCACAACAAATGCGCATAAGCGTCATGCGATGTGCTGAGTGCAAAGTGCGTATTCAAAGCGCCACTTTGTGCCCTTGAGCCTAAGTCCTAGTCGCTAAGTCCCTTTGGGGTTTAGTTCTGAAAAAATATTTTTCAAGAGAGATAAAAGGCATAAATACTTTATTGAGAAGTTTAAACTTAATCATACTAGAAAAATTATCTCACTTGGCACCCACCACCAGGGCCGGCCCACGATGATGGGTTGCCCCAGCCGGAACAAATTTTGGTTGTCCCTTATTGCAAGGAGTGACACTACATAAAAAATATGGTTATTATCTTATTAAGATGTTAGATAACCTAATTGTTGGACTCACTAGATCTTGAACTAAGACTATTTAGTTCAGCAGTACCAAATAACATAAGAACACAAGTATTCTCAAGGTTTTATATGTTGATTTGGCTGGGAAGGGATCGAGTATGTACTATATAGACCCACATAGAACCGAGACTTTCTACATCTCAACTTTCTATAATAACTTTCAAGTATGTAAGTATCAAGGAATGCTTTAAACATTTAATGGACAAACCATTGTTTCTAGGATGCTACATGCATCAGCAGCTTAACAATCTAATAAAATTGTCACGCCAATCCCTTTTAGGCTGAAAAGAAGGAATACACTAAAAAAGACAAAATTCACATTTATATGAAGCAAACCACATGTTTGCACAACAACTGAACTATACTTAAGCAGAAGGTATCTTAAAAACCTAATTAGACAGATGATCAGATAGACCGATAGATCGGCACTGAAGCCACCATCCAAAGAAAAGTTAACCATGTTTCAAATAAAACAATACAACACTGCTACATCAAATACCATTCTTTTCCACAAGTAAAGACCAACATCTTGTATTCGCCTCAAATAATTCAAAGATAAAGAGAATCATCCTTCAAGCTCCAGCACATTTCCTTTCCTTTCCTTTCCTTTCCTTTCAAGCTACTTTCCTTTTTCTTTCCTTTCATTTCCAGCTCCTTTCCTTTCATTTCCTTTTGCTGGATGAATTTTTTTTTTTGTTTAATTTATGGACCGGTTGGTTACCCTAGGGCCGGGGGTTGCCCAAGCCCACTGGCTTGTTGGGCTTGTCCTAGGGCCGGCCCTGCCCACCAAATGGGCCACCACCCCATGTGCATCTCTCAACACCAAGCATGATATTATATTGAAATACTCATTTGGAATATTTTTTTAGTGTGAAACTATCTTTCTAGTTCTCAAAGAGAAACATCTCCATGAGTATAAGAAAAAAATCCAATAAAAAATAGACATGACAGCTACTACTGCAAACCTGAAGGCAGCCATTTCATCTCAACTCAATTCTTAACAGCCACTCCTGTTATATGATCACTTGATAAATAAAAAACTAAACTGCAACTTCGTGCAACTAATTTTTTTTTTTCAAGATCCTCGTCTTATTGTTCAACATGTTCATTGAACAAATTATGACTAGGCCTTAAACCTACATGTTCACTCATATTTGATGAATACGACTATAGGTGATATTCGTGTAAACAGTACTAGAAAAAAATTTGTGTGCTCCCTTTGATACTGGAAAACTCATACTATTGACTTTTCCCTCCTTCCTTTTGCTTGCAATGTTCCATGAAGTCGTTCCTTGCCCACACAACAGCAATATGAACGAAAGCCTTAGGGATGTTTGATACACGATAATTTAATTTTATTTCTGAAAAAATTTAGGTTGGAAATCTATTATTATATTTGTTTAGGTTATAGAAAAATTATTTCCGATAATGAAGAATATCTGGGTAAATAATTTACCCACAAATCAGAAAATTCTGTCTCTTAAGAATAGGTGGCTATAACTTATTTGTCAGCGCAACAAAAAAATTGTTTTAGTTTTTCTTATTTTGATCGTTTTTGAATGTTTTTTTGTCCTTTTTTTTTTTTCATTTTTGATCCCTTTTTTCGGTTTTATCATTTTTTATCTTTTTTGTTTTTTTTATTGTTTTTCTATTTTTTTTATCATTTTTGGTCTTTTTTTTTCCTTTTTTTTTTGTCATTTTTGTCATTTTGGTATTTTTTTTTGTTTTTCGTCGTTTTTCGTTTTTTGTTCTTTTTTGTTGTTTTTGTCCTTTTTTGCTGTTTCTTCGTTTGCCTCGTTTTTTGTCATTGATTGTCATTTTTTTATCTTTGTTTGTCGTTTTCGGCCTCTTTTGTCATTTTTTTGGTTTTTTTTTTTTTTCGTCGCTTTTGGTGTTTTTGTCTTTTTTGCCGCGCTTTTTGATCGTTTTTGTCAATTTTTGGTCTTTTTTATTTTTTGGGTCATTTTTGTTGTTTTTTTTTTTGCTCTTTTGACATTTTTTATTAGCTTTCTTCGATTTTTGTTATTTTTGTCATTGTTGCCTTTTTGGGTCCTTTTTTATCTTCTTGTCTTTTCTGGTCTTTTTATCATTTTTTTGGTCTTTTGTCATTTTGGTTGTTTTTTGGTCGTTTATTTTGATCTTTTATGTCACTTTTTGTTCGTTTTCTTTTTCCAATTTTTTCGTTTTTGATTGTTTTTTGTCACCGTCTTTTTTTGGGTTTTTGCCCTTTTTCAAATTTTTTTTCATTTTGAGTCATTTTTTTCCCGTTATTGATTGTTTTTTTTTTTCATTTTTTTTTCGTTTGGGTCATCTTTTTATGTTTTTGATCGATTTTCTTTTCATCTTTTAATTTTGTTTTTGTTTTTGATCTTTTCTTTCGATTTCTTTTGCTTTTAGGTTCTTTTCTCGTTTTTTTAGTTTCTTCTTCCGTTTTATTTAAACTTTTTTCAGTTTTATGTTTTCCTTTTATTTTTTAGTTTTTTTCACCCTTTCTCATTTTTTTGGGAGAATATTTATATATTCACCAAACATAGAAACACAATTTTCCAGAAACTTTAAGTACTTGAAATTTGATTTCTAAAAATGTAGAGTTTTCGACTATATAGTATTCCGCGCGTTTGGTACGCTATATTTTTTTTTTTTTCTGAAAATTTTTGGGTGATAATCTATTACCATATTGTTTGAGATATAAAAATTTATTCCTGGATAGAAATACACGGATAAAAATTTACCCCATAAAACAAGAATTCTACCCTTAAGAAAGGTGTATATTTTTTACCCGGGCAAAAATTTTTTTTAAATTATTTCTTTTTTTTTTATCATTATTAACATTTTTTGTCCTTTTTGTTGTTTGGTCTTTTTATTTGTTATTTTTTTCGTTTTTAATTTTTTTGTCTTGTCGTTTTTTTTATTGCTTTTTGTAGTTTTGTAGTTTTTTGTCTTTTTTTACTTCCCCCCCCCCCCCCCCCCCCCCCCCCCCCCCCCCCCCCCCCCCCCCCCCTTTGTGACGGTTTTTCTTTTCGTTTTTGGTTTTTTTTCATTTTTCTTTTGGTTTTTTTTTATCTTTTTTTTATTTTTTTGGGAAAAAATTATAAAGTCACAAAACATGAAAATAAAATTTTTCAGAAAATTTAATTACTTTAAATTTGATTTAGAATGTAAAATTTTTGGCTATATAATATTTTCCATACCAAAGGTCCCCTTATCAAGCAGTAACGTTTTATCCGCCGTAACTGTTGTCTATTCAAAATAGCAAAGGCAATATAGCAGTTTCATACACCGGACAGGAATTAGCTAAGCTAGTACACATCCGGATAAGGATCTCGATTCTGATTGAGTTGGAGCTCGAAATGTCCAGGCCTGGCGCCAGGACCTCACGTTGAAACATCTCACATGCACCTCAACTGTCCTCATCCACAGCGGTGCAGTGTGTGACCCATCATCGATTTAAACAACCTGAGAAGAAAGGACACCACGTTCTCATTAACAGGGAAGACACGGACTTGAACCCAAGCATTTTTGTCCAAATTCTCAGCTTCCACGCCTGAGATCCTGCACCTGGACTCTTTCCTCCCAAATCCTCAATGACCCCACTATAGATCTAAGAGAGAGAACTTGGTCTGTACTCTTGAACATCCTCTTTTGATGGTACGGTCCAGTGGTAAGCTAGACAAGACTTCGGTCTTGGACAACCTCTTCTGCTTGGGGCAATCCTCATGCTCAGCAAGACCCCCACAAGATATCGGACGGATGATCCTTCACGATTGGTCCAGAATAAGGTTCAAGAGGCAACCAAACACGAGCTCTGAATAGGACAGCCCAACTCCATGGGCCTACCCTGTCTACTACTATCTTACATTATAACTTCTACTAATAGTCAATAAATAAATAACATACATACCCAAAAGTATCACAAGCTTGGCGCGCTAAAAGCACTATAATCGTGGGTTGGACACACATCAACATCGTGAACTATCATCCTTCATCACCGACGACAAAGAGAAGGCAAAATATGCATCTCAGTGAGCTTCCCTGGTGCTTCTATGAGATCCCTTATCAAGTCTCTCTCAATTTTTTTTGGAGTTCGATGTTATAATGGAACATATCATCATCATATCATACTATAGCTTAATTAGCCGCTTAACCTCACTCGCTAGAGTGCCCAGCAAAGTCCTAGTAACAGTATATTCTTCAATCAGAATTGCAGGTTCAGTGCAGTATTACATTTTGGCTCTCAATGAATCTGTCAACCATGATGAACTGGGGAGATGGGAAGTGTCCTTTTTTTGTCTTTTGTCACACCTACCTCTAATCCAAGCCACTGGAGCTTGTCCCAGTTGGTTGGCCATACATGTCTAAATCATGCTCGTAAAGACTAGGGTGTCAGATAGGACCTTAGACTTTTAAGTAGCAGCTATCATCCATCCATTTCTTTAGCTAATATAGATAATTAGATATTGGAAAGCTAAAAAAATATTGGCCAAACCAAATACATTGAAGTTGGACGGTCCGAAAGGTTTTTTCTAAGGGCACCACCAAGTTTACTTAGGGGCAGCTCTTACTTGGGGGCAGTCTGTTGGTGTAGAAGCTTCGTGAAACAGAACTCTGAATCGTTGAGGCGTGTGAATCACTGTCCTCAAGAAAAGATTCGCCCCTTATCGTAACTGTAAGGTTCGAACAGTGACTTTCCTTAAGGATACAACAACGAGTTACAGATAGCAGTACCTATCTGCAACCTACAATCGAACAGGGAAGAATAGGAACGACAGCGTTTCTGATCTCTTTCTATTTGGTGGTTTTGGATCTCAGCGGTGTGTTCTCTAAAGTGGAGAACGAATGAATAAATAGAGTTGCAAAACTCTAATACTGTTAGATCGTGAACCAAATCTCAGGAGGAGAATCAGGAACGTGTATGAGACGTGTTGAATGAGTAGTAGCGGTTACGCATAAATTGCGGGCTCAATCCCAAGAGAAAATGCAAAAAGAAGGGTCGTGTCCCGCCTACGCGCGAGGCTAAACGGCCCGGATTTGCACCCCGTGTGCGTGCGACGTGCCCGCACATGCGCATTAAGGTTTTCTGGAGCTTCTCTCCAAACCGGGTGCATTCTAGCCCAATGCCCCCCCGGACGCGCGAGCACCCCTCTTACTACCCACTCATCACAACCATGTAGAATGTGTAAACATATATATACCCACTCACAAGTGTGGGTTTTAAGCGATGTGGGACTAAACAAAAGTCTATTTCCTTTTGTCTATGGTGTATTTGAAATACTTACAAAGTGGAACTAAAACAAGAGTTCCAACAATCCTCCACTATTTCAAAATACAGCACACATGCTATGTCTATACCGACTACACCTCCCCCACATATTTTGAAATATGTGGTTGTCTCATCTGCTAGTCGTAGCACGAACACAATGCCTAAGTACTGGTGCCTTTCAGCTATGAACCAACCATTAGGATAGCAAGACTTGTTCACAGGAGGTTGGTGAAATAAGTTTCTATGAACCAACAACCTTAAATGTGAACAGAGGACTTGCATCCACATTGTAATTCTTAGTACTTCACTGTTCTGCGGTTTTGCGCTTTTTGGCCCTGCGCTGATTCCTACTTTTTCATGAGTGCTCTAGAAAGCCTGCCAAAAGCTCTCATAGGAACCGACCCAGTTCCTCACTCGTATAGGTAGATTTCCATCAAGTGTGTACTGCAGTTTAGACACACCACCTCAAGATTTGGGGTATGGATTCTATTAAGAGCAAAGCTCAACCTTCTCACTGCAGTAGTTGTATTCATAAATACAGTACTATCTCGTCATAAGAATGTGACATCTCAAATACAATAGTCGATAGTACACAAAAACAACCAGTGACTTGTTCTTACCCCTATGAACCTAAGTCATGGGATCACCAATCAAATAGGTGGGGTTACCATCACTCTTGTCTTCTGTTTTAGGCATAAGTCCCATTCCCCTCGACGTATCTTCCACTTGCCTCCTATTAAGTGGTTTGGTCAGAGGATCGGCCAAATTCAACTCTGACCTCACATAATCCAAGGATATAACTCTGGATTTTAACAGCTGTTTTACCACTGTATGTCTTAGACGTATATGTCTACTTTTTCTATTGTAAATATTGCTCTTTGCCTTTGCAATAGCAGCTTGACAATCACAATGCATAGGCACAGGAGGAGGAGCATTACACTAATGGGAAGATCCGCTAAGAGGTTTCTAAGCCACTCAGCCTCAGAACATGCCTTCTCTAAGGCGATTAGCTCGGACTCCATGGTTGAACGAGCTATACATGTTTGCTTGGTAGATTTTCAAGACACTGCACCCCCACCGAGGGTAAACACATAACCACTAGTGGATTTGATCTCATCTGAATCTGAGATCCAGTTAGCATCACAATAACCCTCTAGCACAGGTGGGGACTCTTTGAAAGATATCCCATGATTAATGGTACCTTTTAAGTACTTGGCTAATCTCTCAATGGCAACCCAGTGTTCCTTAAGCTACCAATAATTTGAACATATTCTTTCTGAGAGACACTATGTCCTTTGTTTTTCTTAAGATGGATATTAGCATCATATGGCGTCGACACCCTCTTACAGTCATAATATTCAAATCTTTTCAAAAACTTCTCGACATTATGTTCTTGACACAATGTAAGACTAACTTTTGTCTTTACGACTTTAATACCTAAGATTACATCAGCTTCACCAAGATCTTTCATATCAAAATTTGAAGCTAAAAATCTTTTGGTCTCATTTATAATATCAAAGTTAGGTCCCAAAATAAGCATGTCATCCACATAGAGACAAAGCATAATATAAGAATTATTAAAAGACTTATAATATACGCATTTGTCTGCATCATTGATCAGGTATCCATTAGACACCATCACAGAATCAAAATTTTCATGCCATTGTTTAGGTGCCTGTTTCAACCCATATAAAGACTTAACTAGTTTGCATACTTTCTTCTCACTACCCGTACAATAGTACCTTCTGGATGTGACATATAAATCTCCTCCTCTAAATCACCATTTAAGAAAGCAGTTTTTACATCCATTTGGTGGATAATTAACTTATGAACTGCTGCCAAGGCAATTAAGATCCTAATAGAAGAGATTCGTGTCACAGGGGCGAAAGTGTCAAAATAGTCTATGTCTTTCTTCTGGAAGAATCCCTTCGCAACCAACCTAGCCTTGTATTTCTCAATAGAGCCATCTGCTCTTAGTTTCTTCTTGAAGATCCATTTTCAACCTATAGCTCTAGCACCAGGAGGTAAATCAATAACTTCCCAAGTATGATTAGACATAATTGAGGTTAACTCACTGTTGATTGCTTTTATCCATAAAGGTGCGTCTCTAGAATGCATAGCATTATCATAGGTTATCGGATCATCATCCACAAGAAACATGTAAAAATCATCACCAAAATTGGTGGATATCATCGCTCTTTTACTCCTTCTCAATTCAAATTCTGAATTTTCAGGAGTCTCAGAGATACGTTCGGTATGGTTAACAGTTCTTTCGAGACTAGTCTTCCAAGGAAAAATAGTTTCGAAGAAATCAGCATTTTTGGTTTCCAGAGTAGTATTGACAGCAACCTGATCAGAGTCACTCTTAACCACCAAAAATCTATAAACAGCACTGATATTAGCATAACCAATGAACGCACAATCAACAGTTCTATAACCTAATTTTGTCTTTTTAGGTCCTACTAACAGAACTTTGGCGAGGCACCCCCATATTCTAAGATATTTTAGGTTAGGCGTATAGCCTTTCCATAACTCATAGGGTGTCTTGCCAGTTGCTTTATAAGGTATTCTGTTCTGAACAAAACAAGCATATAGGATGGCTTCCCCCCACAAGTTCAGGGGTGCACTTGAATTAACCAGCATAGCATTCATCATCTCTTTCAAGGTTCTATTCTTTCTTTCAGCTACCCCATTCGATTCAGGTGAATATGGAGGGGTAGTCTCATGAATTATGCCAAGTTGTTCACAATGGTCAGCAAAGGGATTAGACTCATATTCACCTCCCCTATCTGACCTAAGCCTTTTAATTTTTCTATCTAGTTGATTCTCAACTTCAGCTTTATATTTCAGAAACATCTCACCTGCTTCATGCTTGTTTCTAAGGAGATATACCTTCGTGTATCTAGAGTAATCATCTATAAAGGTAATATAATAATATTTTCCTCCTCTAGACATTAAGCTTCTAAATTCAGCAAGATCGATGTGAACTAAGGAAAGCAAATCAGTATTATCTCTAGAAACAACAGGTAAATAACCCTTTTTGATGGCTTTAACTTCAGCACATACTTCGCACTTATCATTCGTTGGTTTAGTGATGTTAGGCAATAAACCAGTTTTTCTCATTTCCTTAATATAAGGTGCAGAAATATATCCTAGTCTACCATGCCACAAATCAAAAGAGTCAACCATGTAAGCATAAGAAGCAGAATTTTCATTAATAACAGTTTTGAGTACATTCAAAAGAAATAAACCCTGGTTACAATACCCTTTCCCTATGAATGTCTCACTCTTAGAAAGCACTACCTTGTTGCATTCCATGTTCACTTTGATTCCAGCTTGAACCAAAAGTGACACAGAGATCAGATTGCAGCGAATGTCAGGAACATACAGTACATTACCCAGTGAAAGGGTTTTTTCAGAAGTCAAGTTGAGAAGAACTGTACCTTTTTCTAGGACGGGTACAGGCCTAGAGTCACCCATATAGACTCGTTCTTCTCCATCTTTCACTTGGGTGTACTCTGAGAAAGACTTTAAGTCATCACAGATGTGACGGGTTGCTCCAGAATTAATAACCCAGTCTTTTTTCTTAGCCACCATGTTCACAACAGAGACAACAGCAGCAAAGACATCATCCTTCACTATATTAGCTTTCGGAGTGATATCTTTGTTGTCTCCATCCTTCTTGTGTCTGCACTGAAAAGCATGATGTCCGGGTTTTCCACAAACATAACAGTTTCCTTTATTCTTCTTAAAAGGACGGAAATTGTTAGTCTTCGGAATAGAAGATTTCTTATCGGTTTTCTTAGGATTTCTCCTAAACCGATTAGAAGCAGAACTGGGATTACCTTCCACAGTATTAGCCTTAGAGTCAAACTCCGTAGCTAATCTTGCGTCAAGTTTTCTGTTTTTCTCTTCAATCCGGACATGAATAATCACGTCTTCCAGACTCATCTGCCTCCTTTTGTGCTTCACCTTGTCCTTGTAGTCTTTCCATGATTCAGGTAGTTTCTCAACCAAACAACCAGAGACAAAAGCATCAGGGAGTTCAATATCCTCACTTTTTAAATCATTTAAAAGAACTTGAAATTCAATGATTTGAGAAGAGATATCTCTAGAGTCAATAAACTGGAATTTAAGATAATTCTCAATAGCGTACTTTTGAGTACCAGCATCTTCGATTATATACTTCTTATTCATATTTTCCCAGATTTCGTAAGCTGATTTATATGAATAGTATATATCGAAGATCTCATTGGACAAGGTGTTTAGAATAGTGTATCGGCATACCTTGTTTCCTTGCTGCCACTCATCGTGCAACTTTTGGAAATCATCGAAAGCGTTGGTAGCATCTTCTATGTTAGCCGAATCGAACTCCATAGCCGTCGGCTTTTCAGGTTCAGGTTCAGTCAGGTACTTCGCATAGTTCAGCACGTGTAGGCAGACGTAGATCCTCTCCCTCCAGCATTTGAAGTGGGTACCATTGAAAACTTCAATCTTCGAAACGTCAGGAAGCCTGGAACGAGATTGAACGGATCCAGCAGCAGCAGCGAGATCATTGTTCTGAGAAGTCATCTTTTCTTGAGATTGTTGGTGTAGAAGCTTCGTGGAACAGAACTCTGAATCGTTGAGGCGTGTGAATCACTGTCCTCAAGAAAAGATTCGCCCCTTATCGTAACTGTAAGGCTCTAACGACGACTTTCCTCCAGGATACAACAACGAATTACAGATAGCAGTACCTATCTGCAACCTACAATCGAACAGGGAAGAAGAGGAACGACAGCGTTTCTGATATCTCTCTATTTGGTGGTTTTGGATCTCAGCGGTGTGTTCTCTAAAGTGGAAAACGAATGAATAAATAGAGTTGCAAAACTCTAATACTGTTAGATCGTGAACCAAATCTCAGGAGGAGAATCAGGAACGTGTATGAGACGTGTTGAATGAGTAGTAGCGGTTACGCATAAATTACGGGCTCACTCCCAAGAAAAAATGTAAAAAATAGGGTCGTGTCCCGCCTACGCGCGAGGCTAAACGGCCCGGATCCCTGTGCGTGCGACGTGCCTGCACATGCGCATTAAGGTTTTCTGGAGCTTCCCTCCAAACCGGGTGCATTCTAACCCAACGCCCCCCCCGGCCGCGCGAGCACCCCTCTTACTACCCACTCATCACAACCATGTAGAAGGTGTAAACATATATATACCCACTCACAAGTGTGGGTTCTAAGCGATGTGGGACTAAACAAAAGTCTCTTTCCTTTTGTCTATGGTGTATTTGAAATACTTACAAAGTGGAACTAAAACAAGAGTTCCAACACAGTCCAAGCAGTTACAACTTTTGCTAGGGGGCACCCATAATTTGCTTGGGGACAGCCCAAAAATTAGGACAGAGAAAATTAGGGCAAAGGGAGGCGAGCGGACGGTGGAGGCGCCAAGCGCGGCGGGGGAGGGCGTCGAGGGCGAGGTCGAGGCGGCAGAGGGCGTCGAGGGTGCGGGCGCGGCGGAGGACGGCGCGGGGGAAGCGGGGCTGGAACTGGAGGGCGAGCGAGCACTTGTTGCGGACGTGGGTGTCGGAGGCGAGGGCGGCCTTGGCGGTGCGGGCATCGAGCTGGGGGGCGACGAGGGGGAGGAGGTCGGGGGGAGGTGGGTGCAGGCCTTGAGGGCGAAGATGAAGGTGAAGCGGTCGGGGTCGGGGACGCGGGGAAAGAGGCGGAGAGAGGTGCGGGGGGAGCAGCTGAGGAGGTGGCCGCGGATGAGTGTGTTGTAGAGGAAGAGGGGCGGGACGTGGCCACGCGGAAGGAGCCGAGCTCGTACTGACGGAGGGCTCCACTGGCAAGCGAGGGTGTCTTCGTCGACGTGGACTGCAGCTAAGTTGACAGTCCTCCTTTCTGTTAGGATTGCCTACAAGGTAGCAGTCCTAGAACTGCCAACTTGTTGGCAGTCCTAAGACTGCCACCTTGTTGGCAGTCCAACTTGCTGGAGAAAATTGGGCTGCCCCCAAGTAAAAAAATGAGTGACAAACTTGTAATTTTTTTGAACATTTTTGGACTGTTTCCAAGTAAAAAATACGTTGCCCTTAGAAAAAACCGTCCAAAACAGCCAAAACTACTGAAACAAACCGAATCAAAACCACTGAAACCCAACAAGACTGTCAAAACCGGTACTCAGGAGGTATCCAAATTCGATAATGAAACCAAGTTTTTGAACCTTGCTACGAGGAGTCAAACTATAACTCGACCTCACATCAAAGCATTCAAGATCCAAAAATATTACAAACACAAACAATACTCAAAAGTTTCCGAAGAATTAAACCTAAGAGACATGTCTAATGAAAAGGCTAGTTAGTCCTGAAAGAAAAGAAAAGAAAAAATACAACTACATCTCTTGAGGACAAGTGAACACGTACGGTCCCAGAACAAGATAAGGTTTAAGACAGTGTGAATCAAGTAAAACTACCTCTTCTAATCTTAAAGCAGCCCTTACAGAACAATGATATATATAAAATATGTGTATAAGTAGAAACTTGATCTAATTTATCCATTCTTTACAGTTTGACCCTTACAAAGAGAAATACAAAGTTGGTCACCATGAACTTCAGGCTTTATGTACAATTGGCTGAACTTCTAAGCTTTTGCACTAAACTACCTCCTTTGGTTGTCACCTCCTTTAGTTGTCTGTCACACTGCTGAGATTTTGCTTTGCTCGTGACCCAATTTAGGTTGGGAAACTCAATATTGTAAGTTTCTACAGGAGAGGATTTGTACAAACAGAACAGTACCAATATAAAAATAGTACTTATATAAATTAACAGATTGTAATGCAAATGTATGTAACAGAGTTCAACTAACTTGAAATGTAGAAATTCAACAACATAGGCTTGCTTGCAGGCAATGTCCTTAGACAAAATTTCTGTTAGTGTTGAGGAACAATTTTCGATGGAAAATTCTGAAACTGAAACAATTGTACACACAACGTTTCAAATGCAACACCTTAAAGAAGATGTGCAACAGAGATCCTGGAGGATTCTGAATTACGAGGATCTAAAAAGATTCTACGTAATAGACAAAAAATCTAAAGAGACTTTGTGCAAGCAACTATCGGCAGTAGAGCTTCTAAAAAGAAGTTACTGTAAAAGGCAACAGCAGCGATAACAGGCGAGAATGAGATGCTGGGGTGAATGAACCACCGTTGCTCAAAGCTTTATTCGCCCCACATGAGCACAAACAGCTTCCAGGAACCAGCAAGTTCACGAAGAACTTCTGGAACGCTCGTAAGTCAATATTTGAGACTTGAACGGGCTTCCTGGACTTAACAGACTCCCTCAACTCTCTTCTTGGTGCATCTTTCAAAGGAGGCCAAGGGGCTCTATTTATAGAGTGGAGTTGAGACTTCACCTCTTCTCCTATCCGATGTGGGACTAAAATACCAATACTCAAAAATAGAGTTTGATATTTTATATCATCCCACAATCAGCATAGAAGTGTGCCAGTCCACGCCTACCACCCGAACACTCCCGAACATGCACGAGACATCCTGGAGTCCGTGTCCGAGTCCGAGTCCGTACAACAAAAATTAACTTGCATCCTTGTTGGATTTAATTTTTTTTCCTTCTAGGAAAATACGTCCACATGGCACAAACTTGTGCCCCACTACACCTCATGTGCACACCTCAACACAAGCAATGCATTATATTGAGATACTCACCATTTGGTGTAGCCGATGTGGTACTATCTTTTCTAGTCCAAAGGCAAAAATACCAACAATCCCCCACATATCTCAATATATGGGTTGAGCGTTCCCCACAGTGACTGTCCATCATGCATTAGGAGAGATGTCGTTACGACTTGAATCTTCCCGCATAGGTTAAATAACAGCATGATACAAGAATGGACTAAGCCTTGAATTCTGCACCATAACTGCAATTCTTCCTACTCACATAATGACATCAACTGTGCTTCTGGCTGCATATTAAAGGCCTTGTGCCAGCCTGGTTTCAGTGTATAATTTTTGGTCGTCTACAAGTTTACCCTCAAGAGACGGCCTGATATCTCTGTCCATATACTATAGGTGAGTTCTTTATTAAAGAGATATGCATGAAGCCTTGCGCTTCCTTGCGGTGCTACGCCGCTATGACATGGCCTGAAGCCGAGGCATTACCCCTACCTGGGAACCTCATCGTAGTGTCATACTACTGTAGCATGAGGTCTCAGCCTCTTTATAGTGCCAATCTACTCAGCATGAAGCCTAAGGCTTCCTTGCGGTGTTACGCCGCAACGACATGGCTTGCAATGCCGAGGCTTTACCCCTACCTGGGTACCTCATCGTGGTATCGGGCCACTGTAACATGGGGCCATCCTTCCCTTTGTAGTGCTGTCTACAACTCTTTAATTACGTCATACAGCATTAGGCTACCTGCCTATTTGCGGTGCTACGCCGCTATTACTTGGCTTGCAAAGCCTAGGCATTATCCCTACCTGGGAACCTCATGGTGGAGTCACCCCACTGTAGCATGGAGTTTCACTCCTTGTAGTGTTGCTCTACCGTGCTTCCTGTAAAGCATACCAGACATTCACTCTGCCTGAGAACTCATTAAGGCGTTTAAGCCAACCTTCCACAGGATCTGTATTTTTTCGCAAAAAATACATAGTAGACAACAGTGGTTATGGATCTGTATCCCTTCCATGTTCCAGAGAACAAGTACCCACTGTTACCTGATAGTTTCCCAGTCAGTGATCCTCCTTTGAACCAAAAGTTAGATGCCTAGTAGATTTCTCTTTGAACTAATAGCATAAAACTTTATGGTAGGATTACAAAGACATACTATTAGAATGCCTTCAAGCCTATTTTACAAGCTGTATCATCGACCAACTGGCGCTTGAGGCCATTTGTGAACGGATCTGCCAGGTTCTCCTGTCACGACCCGCACCCACTGTGAGGGTACGAGAACGTAACAACGCCCAGCCTACGCCGCAGTATCGGCGGTAGAACGCTGTCCTAGGTCAACATACATCTAACAATATACATCTAAACAGTTTATACTCCCCGAATGGGGGTGACATAACAGTAAAACTCAATCACAACTAAGGAAAAGATAGCACGAAATAAAATAGAACTCAAGGAAGTAAATAGATGAAATAGCAGTAGTCTAAGATAATCCCAGCAATATCCAACAGTACAAGGTCTCAGATGAAAGAATATATACAACTCATAACTCCAAATAAAGTCTAACTAAGACATGTCTCAAGACTGCAAAAAGTAAGATAAGCCTAACTAGTCTAGTCTAGGCAATCGGGGTAATCTCCTCAGCTAGAGCTGGGTCCTCCTGAGGGTCCAGCTCGCAGGTGTCATCTAAGGCTTCCCCGTAGTAAGTGTCCAGGCAAGCCTCCTCCTCGTCCTCTGTAATATTTTCAACAGGTCCAGTCAGGACAGGAACGAGTACAGTACATCTCAACATATCATAGCAGGTTAGAAGATATAATCATGCAGTAAAGTAAGATACAAGTACTGAAAGAAGTGCAGTATGTAAACAGAGAGAGAAAGCTGTAAGAGAAATATCTACTATAAATAGAGAACTATCATGTGACTAGTGACTCAGAGTACAATATAGACATGTAAATGGCATAGGAGATTCTGATAAGACACTATGGAAGAGATTCTGATAAGATACTACTTGGATATTATTCACATGTCCATTTCTACGCCCCCGTACCCCCAATCAATACACAAGGATCCAGCCAGGTTATGTTATATGATGCTATGTAACAGCCCCCGAAGGGTAGTAGACCCCGAAGGTGATAGACCCCGAAGGTGATACATAGTAGTCCCATAAATGGGATAAGGATTCTAGGAAGACTCTACGATCATAAGAGTATATGTCGTAAGTGATCAAAGAACCAATGAAGCATATGATACGCCATGTAAGTGAAACGCACAGAACATGTAGTACCCGATGCTCCCTAAGGATAACATCTCAAGAAGGGATCCATATAGTACCAATCCGTGTGACCAACGTGACAGTACAAGTAAAGTAATCTACGGTAGAAAATAATTCTAAGCAGGATATGAAATGATCAGAGAATGTACTCGCCTGTAACTGAGTGTCCAATATGAAAAGTACCGTCCGAGGAGTGGTGTCTAGCTCCTAATGAGAACAGCACAAGTCACAACAAGTCCAGAATAGTAAAATGGAGTCCTACTATGCATTCTACATGATTCTAGGTCAATCTAGGCCAAAGTTAACTCTTGGTCAACTCTGGTCAACCCTAGAAGTCAAACTAGGTCAACCAAGTCTAATCAAGTCTAAACTCAACTAACTAGGTCTAACAAGTCTAACTAGGCTATACTAAGTCTAATAATGTAGTACAAGCCCTATCTAGACTTACCAAGCTATACCAACTGCCTAGGCCTATTCACAACCCAAGTGAATACATTGCCTATATCTAGTAACATCCAAGTATACACATATGACACAAACATGAACTTGCAAAACCCAAACAACCCCATATGTATACTATAATGGCATTTCCCTCCATACTCTATATATATCTATATATAAACCATACTCACATATATAGGAACATATATATCACAATGTATATATTAACCTACAATATAAACACATTGCATTATATATAGATAGAGTCATAATATAGACTGTGCATTAGGTAGCCATATAGGAAAACATGAATAACTGCATGTGTGTGATAGGGCTATAAGTGACAGGAAGGGAAATTAGTGGCAGGTGGTTGTGTGTGTGTGTACAGGAATTTTATATATGCAGGAAATGTAAAACAGTGGAAGAAAATAGTGTGAAAACTGCTGTGGTGTGTGTGTGTGTAATGTGGCACATGAAAACAGTGCAACAATCAACTAGTGTGCAGGAAAATACAAACAGTGGAAGAAAGAGACAGTATGTGTCAAGAGAAGTGTGTGTGTAACACAAAACAGTGATCACATATATATGCAGGAATTGAAATCAGTGAAGAAGAGGACAGTGTGGGTGAGTGTTCACAGGAAGACAGTGAGCAGGAAATTAAATCAGTGAAGAAAAGGGCAGAAAATACAATGTGTGTGAGTGCTTGAGTGCAATGGTGTGTGGGTGTAGTGTTCAGTCCAAAACTGGACAGTAGGGAAACAATAGGAAAGGAAATCATCCATTAAATAGCAGTCTCAGTGTTTAGAATTTAGAAACCAACCCATATTTTAATTCCTGTTAATCTCAGCTAAAAAGGGGAAGGAAATCGATTCAGTAACTCTCAGGTTACAACTGAACTCTGAGTTGAGTTCAAAACATCAACACATCTCAGGAAATCACTTTTCAGTCTTCCTGAAATAGTCCAACTCTTGTAATCAAATTTTGAATTCAAAACTCAACAAAATCATCCCAAAACTTGCACACAGGTAGATAACTTATAGGAGAACCATATTAGGGATCTAAACATATGATTTACAGTATTTAAACTAGCTAAAATGATTGCCAAAGTTCGAATTTAAAACTGGGCATAAACTAAAAATAACATGTATCAGTAAATTAAGGTAATGAGAAAATTGATGTTGAAACCAAACTAAAATACGAGTCTAAAGGTTGGTAATGAAACTATAGGGTGTACACGTGTCATTGTGATTATCTCGTGTCCACCATAGCCGGACACGGCGTGTCCACATACAACAAACACCAATCTGGCACACAGATACTGCACAGTGCACTGTCTCGAGCACACGTGCACTTGTGTCGTGTGCACGACACAAGACACGAGGGAATCTCGTAGTCATACACACGGGTAGCCCACCTATAGGGCTACCTCATAGGCCCACTGGCCTGTGTCCACGATGTGTCAGGGTCGGACACGAGACCCGTATCAGTGGCAATAAACAACACTGTGCAGTGCACTGGGAAATCGGTGCGGTTAAGATTTCTCTCAAACCGCTCGATAAGACGAGCTGAAAATTGGTCTGTGCCATGTCAGTCACGAGTCCCAAGTGCCACCAAAGTTTCAGCCCAAAAAGTGTCGTATCGTGTCTGCTACAGACCCCGATAGGCAGGGGAGCACTGTAGCACACGCACGAGCGTGTGTACGCGCATGTCCACACCACAAAATTGACACAGAACGACACAAAAACTATGACACAAGGACAGGAACCCATAACCCAGATCAAAATCATATTTCCTATTCAAAAACATTGAACAAACCCGATCGAAATGTCCTTTGAGGCATTTCGTCGAACACTCTGTCCTAGCTTCTGATACGTGTCCAGAACGAACACGAAACCACTGGTACTCGACACAAAAACTGTCCAGACCTTAGGGGGACCCTTAGGGCTTCGTATTCATGAAGACTAATTGAAAATCCATAGAGATTTGAGAGAGTTACCTCTTGATGAACTTCCAATGGAAACCCCCTATTCAAAGCTCTCCTCTTGATGACCCAATCAATCCAAAACAACTTCAAACTGAGATGAGACCTTAGCAACAGCAAGAACAATCATATCAGGACATATTGGAACAATTTAGAAAGAAAAAGGAAGAGGAAAGGAGATCTAGAAATCAAAATGCAATAAAACTAACCTCCTTGAAATTAGGGCTTTTCCTAAGAAAGAGGCAACCCTAGATTTTAGGAGGGGTTTTATATGGTGGGGATCCCTAGGTGCATAGGTGGCCGGACACTACATCCTTAGGGTTAGGGTTTGGTCAAAACTTTGGGCCTTGGGCCAAGTTACATAGGCTATGGTAGGTTTAATTAATAAAGACTCTAAGTCATAAGTCATGGCTTATGGCTTTCTAATTTCTATAGCTAAATAAGTTCTAATGACCTAACCATAGGTTGGTCTAGGTTAGACTAGAGTCACAAATCCTAACCAAGGCCAGCTAACTAGGGTTAGCTCCTAGGTTGGTCTACATGAGTCAATACTAGTCAAAAATCAAACTAGTCTAAACAATTCCAAAATAATTCCTAAAAATTCCCATAAATTGTAATTAATTCTAATAAATTTAAATTACCCCAAAAATGATAAATTTACCCTCAAACTAGAAATATGGTAGTAAAAAATCTTTCCTCCTTAAAAGAATTTCGTCCTCGAAATTAAAAGGCGAAATACAACTGATGAGAAGGATAGAAGGCATACGTCACGGTCCAAAAAGATAAGGGTAGCGCTCGCGCATCTCATCCTCCCGTTCCCAAGTAGACTCTCCTAGAGAATGATGCCTCCATGCGACGCGTACCAAAGGTATCACCTGGTTCCTCAGAACCTTCTCCCGTCGATCCAGAATCTCCACGGGCTGCTCTGGATAGCTGAGAGAAGGCCCAACCTCTATCTCTGAATGATCGAGCACATCGCTAGGGTCAGCCACGTACTGTCTCAACTGTGATACATGAAATACGTTGTGGACCCCCACAAGTGCAGGCGGCAAGTCTAGCCTGTAAGCCACGTCACCGACTCTCCCGTTGATAACGAAAGGGCCGATGAAGCGCGGGCTAAGCTTCCCGCCTCCACCAAAACGTATCGTACCACGAGTCAGAGATATCCTCAAGAAAACCTGGTCTCCGACCTAATCACAAGCAAGGTCTTAATTAATTATAATAAACAAACATGATCAAAAACACAAACAACAACCTAAATCTAATCATACTCTACTCCGTACCTCAAACTCCAAGGGCCTCCGGTGGCTATCGGCCCAGTGCCGATGTCTGTCCTGTGCCACACGAAGTCTGTCCCTGATGAGCTTCACCTTCTCGGCCGCATCAACAACCATCTCTGGCCCCAGTAAAGCTCGCTCACCTACATCATCCCAGGATAAGGGTGTACGGTACCTACGCCCGTACAGAGCCTCGAAGGGTGACATCTCGATGCTGGCCTGGAAACTATTGTTGTAGACAAACTCCACCAAATGAAGATGATCCTCCCAGGAACCTCCAAAGCCCAGGACGCACGTCCGCAACATATCCTCAAGGGTCTGAATAGTCCACTCTGACTGTCCGTCCGTCTGGGGGTGGTATGCAGTACTAAACTTGAGCTGAGTGCCCAAGCTGGTCTGCAGACTCCTCCAGAAATGGGAAGTAAAACGGCTATCCCGATCTGAGACGATGCTGACCGGAACTCCGTGGATCCTGACTATCTGTCGCATATACATCTCCGCCAGCCTCTCTGTAGACGTACCCACCTTGAATGGCAAGAAGTGGGCCGATTTGGTCAACTTATCAATGATGACCCAAATTGCGTCTTTCCCTCCTGGAGTACGCGGCAATCCTGAAACGAAGTCCATCGTGATATGCTCCCATTTCCACTCGGGAATGGGCAGCGGCTGCAACAATCCACCGGGCCTCTGTCCCTCTGCCTTGACCTGCTGACAGACCAAATACCTAGCCACGAAACGAGCCACCTTTCGCTTCATTCCTGACCACCATACATGCTCCCGCAGATCTCGGTACATCTTGTTGGCACCCGGGTGTATAGAGTACTGAGATCTGTGGGCCTCCTGCATAACCTGTTCCCTGAGCTCTCCGCTGGGCACACATAATCTGGAACCGTGCCTCAAGGCACCATCATCTGCAAGAGAAAACTCCCCCTCCAGCAAACCTGCTCGAACCTGCTCCTGGAGACACCGTAGAGCAACGTCCTCAAACTGTGCCGACTTGATCCTCTCCACCAAGTCTGACTGAATCTGCATCCCCCATAGCTGCATCTGCACTCCCGGTACGATCACCTCAATCCCAAGGCTCTCCAAGTCGGCAAGCAAATGCCGATCCATGGTCAAACACATGGCTGTCGGATACCTACTCAAGGCATCGGTAACCACGTTGGCCTTCCCTGGATGATACTGCAATGCAATGTCGAAGTCCTTCATCAACTCCAACCATCTGCGCTGCCTCATGTTCAACTCCTTCTGAGTGAACACATACTTTAAACTCTTGTGATTTGTGAAGATCTCCACCCTCTCACCATACAGATAATGCTTCCACAGCTTCAGAGCAAATATCACTGCTGCCAGCTCCAGGTCGTGGATAGGGTAGTTCTTCTCATGGGGACGCAATTGCCTGGAAGCATAGGCAATCACCTTCCCGTGCTGCTGCAACACACAACCCAACCCCTTCCCTGAAGCATCACTATAAATAGTGAAACCACCTGATCCTAAAGGCAACGTCAGAATCGAAGCTGTCGTAAGCCGCTTCTTCAACTCATCAAAAGCTGCCTGACACTCCTCTGACCAAACATACTCAGCATCCTTCCGGGTCAACCGTGTCAACGGCTCTGCAATTCGGGAGAAATCCTGCACGAATCTCCGATAATACCCTGCTAGCCCCAGAAAACTCCTGATCTCTGCAACTGAAGTCGGCGCTGCCTATGCCTCAAGTGCTACAATCTTCTTGGGGTCAACTGAGATACCATCTCCAGTCACCACATGCCCCAAGAAGTCCACCCGATCCAAGAAGAACTCACACTTGGAGAGCTTCCCGTAAAGCTGCTCCTTCCTGAGAGTCTCCAGCACGATCCTAAGATGCTCCTCGTGCTCCTCCTCAGTCTTGGAATATACCAAAATATCATCTATGAACACTACCATAAACTGATCCAGATACTGGTGGAATACCTTGTTCATAAGGTTCATAAACACCGCTGGTGCATTGGTTAGCCCAAACGGCATAACCAAAAACTCGAACTGTCCATACCGCATCCTGAAAGCGGTCTTGGGAATATCCTCCCTCTTCACCTTCACCTGGTGATATCCCGACCTCAGATCAATCTTGGAAAATACCCGAGCTCCACTCAACTGGTCAAATAGATCGTCGATCCGCGGCAGTGGGTATTTGTTCTTGATCGTGAGGTTGTTGAGTGCCCTATAGTCAATACACATGCGTACTGACCCATCCTTCTTCGGCACGAACAACACTGGTGCACCCCATGGTGACGAACTCTCCAGCATACTCCTCTACTGAGAGGCTCCCCTGGACCAAGCTCTCAAACTGCGACTCTAAGACTCTGACTGTTGAATCTGGGAAGAACTTCTTGTTGAAGAAGCCCCTGAACTGCTCCCAAGTCTGCCCTGGTATCCCCACCCTGGGGTCTGACTGATACCAGGTGCGAGCAAGATCTCGCATCCGGCTAGCTGCGGCCTCGATCTGAAGGTCTGCTGGAATCCTGGCCAAGCGGAAGATCTCCTCTATATGCTCGATCCACTCATCGGCATATAAGATCCCCTCTGTCCCAAGAAAGTCTCTGGGGTTCATCTTCTGAAACTGCTCGATCCCCGGTGTCCTTGGCTGCTGCACCGCTGGTCGAGCTGCGGCTGTCGTGACGGCCAACTTCATGCCTCTGTCCTACCGAGCCTGCTGTCGGTCCATGAACTGCTGGAAATATGCGAACATCTGAGCTGCATCCACATGTCCTGGAGGCGGTGGCGGCTGGAAAGGATCCTCTGGAATGACCGGGTCCTGCCTCCCAGTCGGTGGATGCATACCCCCTTCTGCGGTTGCTGAGGTCTCAACACGAGCTGAGGTGGCAGGAGCTGCAGTCCCCTGGCCTCGCCGTGCTGGCTAAGAGGTAGCAGTCCCCTCTATAGCATCCTCATGAATGGCACGCTGCGATCTAGTCTCTACCATCCTGAAGATAGACAAACAAGAGTATCAATTTCTGAGAAAGAAGCGAAATAACGAAGGCGGACAATTATAATTCAAAGGATCAGCTGACAAAGGATTTAGATGGCAATAAAAGAAATTTTCCTAAAGTGATTGAGTATCTTAAAATTAATGTCCTATATCCTATAGCAGGCTCCAGTGATACTCTAGTTCGAGTACCACTACACTTCTAGTCTCGACCTGCATGGGCCACCACTAAAAACGTGTCACGACCCGCACCCACTGTGAGGGTACGAGAACGTAACAACGCCCAGCCTACGCCGCAGTATCGGCGGTAGAGCGCTGTCCTAGGTCAACATACATCTAACAATATACATCTAAACAGTTTATACTCCCCGAATGGGGGTGACATAACAGTAAAACTCAATCACAACTAAGGAATAGATAGCACGAAATGAAATAGAACTCAAGGAAGTAAATAGATGAAATAGCAGTAGTCTAAGATAATCCCAGCAATATCCAACAGTACAAGGTCTCAGATGAAAGAATATATACAACTCATAACTCCAAATAAAGTCTAACTAAGACAAGTCTCAAGATTGCAAAAAGTAAGATAAGCCTAACTAATCTAGTCTAGGCAATCGGGGTGATCTCCTCAGCTAGAGCTGGGTCCTCCTGAGGGTCCAGCTCGCAGGTGTCATCTAAGGCTGCCCCGTAGTAAGTGTCCAGGCAAGCCTCCTCCTCGTCCTCTGTAATATTTTCAACAGGTCCAGTCAGGACAGGAGTGAGTACAGTACATATCAATAGATCATAGCAGGTTAGAAGATATAATCATGCAGTAAAGTAAGATACAAGTACTGAAAGAAGTACAATATGTAAACAGAGAGAGAAAGCTGTAAGAGAAATATCTACTATAAATAGAGAACTATCATGTGACTAGTGAGTCAGAGTACAATATAGACATGTAAATGGCATAGGAGATTCTGATATATAAGATACTATGGAAGAGATTCTGATAAGATACTACTTGGATATTATTCACATGTCAATTTCTACTCCCCCGTACCCCCAATCAATACACAAGGATCCAGCCAGGTTATGTTATATGATGCTATGTAACAGCCCCCGAAGGGTAGTAGACCCCGAAGGTGATAGACCCCGAAGGTGATACATAGTAGTCCCATAAATGGAATAAGGATTCTAGGAAGACTCTACGATCATAAGAGTATATGTCGTAAGTGATCAAAGAACCAATGAAGCATATGATACGCCGTATAAGTGAAACTCACAGAACATGTAGTACCCGATGCTCCCTAAGGATAACATCTCAAGAAGGGATCCATATAGTACCAATCCGTGTGACCAACGTGACAGTACAAGTAATGTAATCTACTGCAGGAAATAATTCTAAGCAGGATATGAAATGATCAGAGAATGTACTCGCCTATAACTGAGTGTCCAATATGAAAAGTACCATCCGAGGAGTGGTATCTGGCTCCTAATCAGAACAGCACAAGTCACAACAAGTCCAGAATAGTAAAATGGAGTCCTACTATGCATTCTACATGATTCTAGGTCAATCTAGGCCAAAGTCAACTATTGGTCAACTCTGGTCAACCTTAGAAGTCAAACTAGGTCAACCAAGTCTAATCAAGTCTAAACTCAACTAACTAGGTCTAACAAGTCTAACTAGGCTATACTAAGTCTAATAATGTAGTACAAGCCCTATCTAGACTTACCAAGCTATACCAACTGCCTAGGCCTATTCACAACCCAAGTGAATACATTGTCTATATCTAGTAACATCCAAGTATATACATATGGCACAAACATGAACTTGCAAAACCCAAACAACCCCATATGTATACTATAATGGCATTTCCCTCCATACTCTATACATATCTATATGTAAACCACACTCACATACATAGGAACATATATATCACAATGTATATATTAACCTACAATATAAACACATTGCATTATATATAGATAGAGTCATAATATAGACTGTGCATTAGGTAGCCATATAGGAAAACATGAATAACTGCATGTGTGTGATAGGGCTATAAGTGACAGGAAGGAAAATTAGTGGCAGGTGGTTGTGTGTGTGTGTACATGAATTTCATATGTGCAGAAAATGTAAAACAGTGGAAGAAAATAGTGTGAAAACTGCTATGGTGTATGTGTGTGTAATGTGGCACATGAAAACAGTGCAACAATCAACTAGTGTGCAGGAAAATACAAACAGTGGAAGAAAGAGGCAGTATGTGTCAAGAGAAGTGTGTGTGTAACACAAAACAGTGATCACATATATATGCAGAAATTGAAATCAGTAAAGAAGAGGACAGTGCGGGTGAGTGTTCACAGGAAGACAGTAAGCAGGAAATTAAATCAGTGAAGAAAAGGGCAGAAAATACAATGTGTGTGAGTGCTTGAGTGCAATGGTGTGTGGGTGTAGTGTTCAGTCCAAAACTGGACAGTGGGGAAACAATAGGAAAGGAAATCATCCATTAAATAGCAGTCTCAATGTTTAGAATTTAGAAACCAACCCATATTTTAATTCCTGTTAATCTCAGCTAAAAAGAGGAAGGAAATCGATTCAGTAACTCTCAGGTTACAACTGAACTCTGAGTTGAGTTCAAAACATCAACACATCTCAGGAAATCACTTTTTAGTCTTCCTGAAACAGTCCAACACTTGTAATCAAATTTCGAATTCAAAACTCAACAAAATCATCCCAAAACTTGTACACAGCTAGATAACTTATAGGAGAACCATATTAGGGATCTAAACATGTGATTTACAGTATTTAAACTAGCTAAAATGATTGCCAAAGTTCAAATTTAAAACTGGGCATAAACTGAAAATAACATGTATCAGAAAATTAAGGTAATGAGAAAATTGATGTTGAAACCAAACTAAAATACGAGTATAAAGGTTGGTAATGAAACTATAGGGTGTACACATGTCATTGTGATTGTCTCGTGTCCACCATAGCCGGACACGGCGTGTCCACATACAACAAACACCAATCGGGCACACAGATACTGCACAGTGCACTGTTAGTGTACTGTCTCGTACACACGTGCACTTGTGTCGTGTGCACGACACAAGACACGAGGGAATCTCGTGGTCATACACACGGGTAGCCCACCTATAGGGCTACCTCATAGGCCCACTGGCCTGTGTCCATGATGTGTCAGGGTCGCACACGAGACCCGTATCAGTGGCAATAAACAACACTGTGCAGTGTACTGGAAAATCGGTGCAGTTGAGATTTCTCTCAAACCGATCGATAAGACGAGCTGAAAATTGGTCTGTGATATGTCAGTCACGAGTCCCAAGTGCCACCAAAGTTTCAGCCCAAAAAGTGTCGTGTCGTGTCCACTACAGACCCCGATAGGCAGGGGAGCACTGTAACACACGCACGAGCGTGTGTACTTGCGTGTCCACACCACAAAATCGACACAGAATGACACAAAAACTACGACACAAGGACAGGAACCCATAACCCAGATCAAAATCATATTTCCTATTCTAAAACATTGAACAAACCCGATCGAAATGCCCTTTGAGGCATTTCGTCGAACACTCTGTCCTAGCTTCTGATACGTGTCCAGAACGGACACGAAACTACTGGTACTCGACACAAAAACTATCTAGATGTTAGGGGGACCCTTAGGGCTTCCTATTCATGAAGACTAATTGAAAATCCATAGAGATTTGAGAGAGTTACCTCTTGATGAACTTCCAATGGAAACCCCCTATTCAAAGCTCTCCTCTTGATGACCCAATCAATCCAAAACAACTTCAAACTGAGATGAGACCTTAGCAACAGCAAGAACAATCATATCAGGACCTATTGGAACAATTTAGAAAGAAAAAGGAAGAGGAAAGGAGTTCTAAAAATCATAATGCAATAAAACTAACCTCCTTGAAATTAGGGCTTTTCCTAAGAAAGAGGCAACCCTAGATTTTATGAGGGGTTTTATATGGTGGGGATCCCTAGGTGGATAGGTGGCCGGCCACTACATCCTTAGCGTTAGGGTTTGGTCAAAACTTTGGGCCTTGGGCCAAGTTACATAGGCTATGGTAGGTTTAATTAATAAAGACTCTAAGTCAAAAGTCATGGCTTATGGCTTTCTAATTTCTATAGCTAAATAAGTTCTAATGACCTAACCATAGGTTGGGCTAGGTTAGACTAGAGTCACAAATCCTAACCAAGGCCAACTAACTAGGGTTAGCTCCTAGGTTGGTCTACATGAGTCAATACTAGTCAAAAATCAAACTAGTCTAAACAATTCCAAAATAATTCCTAAAAATTCTCATAAATTCTAATTAATTCTAATAAATTTAAATTACCCCAAAAATGAAAAATTTACCCTCAAACTAGAAATATGGTAGTGACATCTCCTGACTCCGAACATCAACCACTGCAATTACACCTCTTTTGATAAGATCGTGTACTGCCCTGTGCTTCAACCGCACAGTCCTCTTCTTCCCGTTGAAGAGGTTATTTGATGCCACTGCTGCTGCTGCCTGGTTGTCACAGTATATCGGTATTGCCGGTATCTGAGCCCCAACCACCGGAAGATCATACATGAGCTTTCGAAGCCACTCTGCTTCATCTGCAGCAGCATCCAATGCAAAGAATTCAGATTCCATGGAGGAGCAAGATAACATAGTTTGTTTCTTCGACTCCCATGATATAGCAGCTCCGCCCATGGCGAATACGAATCCACCTGTAGAATACTCGCTCTCCATATCTGAACACCAGCTAGCATCACTGAAGCCTTCCACTACTGACGTATCTCTGCTGTAGAAAAGTGCATATGTCTGAGTTTTCTTGAGATATCTCATAACACGCTTCACAGCTTTCCAGTGCTCAACGCCTGGATTGCTAGTGAACTGACTCAGCATTCCCATGGCAAAAGCTATGTCAGGCCTTGTGGCAGTAGTAGCATACATCAAGATTCCGATGACGCTAGCGTACTCCAACTGCCTGACGCTTTCCCTCGAATTTGGCTCCAGCTTTTGATCACTCCGGTACGGTGTATCGATTATAGGAAGATCTTGATACCCGTAGCGAGTGAGCATCTTCTCAATATAATGAGATTGTGACAGCGCTATTCCAATGCCTGTCCGGATGATCTTGAGCCCCAAGATTACGTCGGCATCCCCCGAGTCCTTCATACTGAACTTGGTTGAGAGGAATTTCTTTGTCTCTGTGACACAGCTTAAATCTGTACCTAGGATTAGCATGTCGTCTATGTAAAGACATACGATTACTCCTCTTCCGTCAGCAAACTTCGTATAGACACACTTGTCTGTTTCACTGACCCTGTAGCCATTTGACCTTATCACCTTGTCAAACTTCTCATGCCATATTTTGGGAGCTTGTTTCAAACCATACAGAGACTTCATCAACTTGCAGACTTTGTCTTCCAGACCTCTGACGACAAAACCTTCTGGTTGTTGCATGTAGATCTTTTCGGTCAGCTCGCCATTAAGGAATATCGTTTTCACATCCATCTGATGTATCACCAGCTTGTGTATTGCTGCTAGAGCAATTAACAATCTGATGGTTGTCATCCGAGCTACTGGAGCATAAGTGTCAAAGTAGTCGATCCCCTGCTTCTGAGCAAACCCCTTGGCCACTAGCCTGGCCTTGAACTTGTCAATGGTTCCATCTGCTTTCATCTTCTTCTTGAAGATCCATTTGTATCGGATGGGTCTTGCTCCTTCTGACAGGTCAACCAATACCCATGTGTTGTTGGAGGTGATTGAGTCAATCTCGTTGTCTATCGCCTACTTCCAGAATACAGCATCTCTGGTCTTCATCGCCTCATCATAGGTAAGCGGATTTGCTTCCACATGATAGGTGACGAAGTCATCTCCGAAGTCTTTCGGCCTCCTCGTTCGCTTAGTTGACGGCTCAGCGAGTTCTGGTTCAGCTGGTGTCTCCTTGATGACAGCTTCATCTTGGACTACTGGTTCATTAAAGACTTCTGTCTGCTTTGTACCCTCATCATTCTCCGGAAGATCTGCGAGAACAATATTCTTGTGTTTTGCAAACTTGTCTTCAAAATATTCAGCATCGCGAGATTCGATGATATGGTTTGACTCGATATCAAGGAATCTCCGAGCATCACTATTTTTGGCATACCCCAAGAAGATCGCCTTCGTAGTCCTTGTCCCCAGCTTCTAAATCTTCAGATCCGGGAGCTTCACATAAGCCAGACACCCCCACACTCGAATGACATTCAAGTTAGGTCTGACTTTGAACCAGAGTTCATGAGGAGTTATGTCGGAAGTTGTATATGGCACTCTGTTCAGAATGAACGTTGCCGTTAGTGCAGCTTCTCCCCAGTAGCACTTTGGAAGACCCGCAGTCAACAGCATGGAGTTCATCATCTCTGTCAACGTTTTGTTCTTCCTTTCTGCTACTCTGTTGGATTGAGGAGAGTATGGAGCCATTGTCTCATTGATGATTCCATGTTCTTTGCAGAATGATAAGAATTCATGAGACCGATACTCCCTGCCTCGATCACTCCTTAACCTCTTGAGTTGTTGTCCAGTTTGTTGCTCAGCCTCGGCCCTGAACTCATTGAACTTCTCGAATGCTTCGTCTTTAGACTTGAGCAAGTAGACGAAAGCATACTTTGAGAAGTCATCGATGAAAGTAATGAAATACTTTATTCTGGCCTTTGTAGAGAATTGTTTGAAGTCAGAGATATCTGAGTAAACCAACTCCAGAAGATCTGTGCTTCGATGGACCCTGTGAAAGGGTTTCCTTGTGATCTTCGTCTGAGCACATACTTCGCATTTCTCTACCTTACTCCCACACTTGGAGATAAGTCCTAGACTAGACATTCTGTTAATCCTTTTACAATGAACATGTCCTAGCCTATTATGCCACAACTCAAGAGAATAATCAGAAAAAGTGATTGCATTTATATTATCATACTGGGTTACAACAAGCTGAATCTTGTACGTTCCTTCAGTTTGGAAAGCTTTCCCGAAGAATGTATCCTTCTTGGACATCACCAACTGGCCAGCATTGATGTCCATCCTCAAGCCTGCGTTGCAGAGCAGACTTCCAGAGATCAGGTTCTTAGCAATTACTGGAACATGCTTCACACCTTGAAGCGTCAGAGTGTTCCTTGATGTGAGTTTCAGCTCCACCGTCTCGATCCCCAGTACTTTAGCTTGTGTTTGGTTTGCCATTATGACCTTCTCTGAAGTTGGCTCATAAGAGACGAACCAGTCTTTGTCTGAACAGACATGGCAGGTCGCACCAGTGTCTATCCACCAGTCCAAGTCAGCCCCCATAGTTGCAACCTGTGCTATCATGGCAACTAGATTAGTAATCATAGAAACCTTACTAGGCTCACCTTGTTCTTTGGGCTTGGACTTGCATTCGGATTTGTAGTGGCCCTTCTTGCCACAATTGAAGCAAGTCACAAGGGACTTGGACTTCTGCTGCTTGAAAGCAGGACCCTTCACTTTCAGATTCGTGAAGTCCTTCTTTTTGCGATGAGAAGCAGCCTGCTTCCCCTGGTATTCTCTGGTTTGGACCAGATTTTCCTTCGCCAGTTGCTTGGACAAAGTATCCATCTTCTGTTGAGAGCGCATCTCGTCCTCAACATGGATCTCTTGTAAGAAATCTTCCAAGCTAATTTCTATCTTCTTTCGATGCATCCTTGCATAGAAGTTGCTCCATTCTGTAGGAAGTTTCACGACGATCCCTCCAACGACAAACTTGTCGACGAGGGGCATGTTCTTGTCTTCTAGTTTCTGACGCAACTTCAAAAACTCCTTCACTTGGGGCAGATGTCTTCTTGGAGTAGGACTCTGCCAGAGAGTCTTCCATGGAATTGAGTATCAGTAGTTTACATATACTGTTTTCTCTCTTCCACTTCGCTTGCTTGGTCGTAGCAGCGGCCACAGCCGCAGCAGATCCAGTGGTTGGAACGATCGGTTCTTCTTCTGACAGCACGTGATCAACATTCACGAGTTGAAGATTTAAAATGACCTTTCGTTTCCATATCTGGAAGTGTTCGCCATCGAATTTCTCGAACTTGTTAAACCCGGTATTGATGAGCGAAGCTCGAGAGTTATCCATCTTCTCAATAAAGCTTTGAGATTGTTAGTACCGAGGCACAATTTTCGATAGAAAATTCTAAAACTGAAACAATTGTACACACAACGTTTCAAATGCAACACCTTAAAGAAGATGTGCAACAGAGATCCTGGAGGATTCTGAATTACGAGAATCTAAAAAGATTCTACGTAATACACAAAAAATCTAAAGAGACTTTGTGCAAGCAACTATCGGCAGTAGAGCTTCTAAAAAGAAGTTACTATAAAAGGCAACAGCAGCGATAACAGTCGAGAATGAGATGCTGGGGTGAATGAACCACCGTTGTTCAAAGCTTTATTTGCCCCACATGAGCACGAACAGCTTCCAGGAACCCACAAGTTCAAGAAGAACTTCTGGAACACTCGTAAGTCAATATTTGAGACTTGAACGGGCTTCCTGGACTTAACAGACTCCCTCAACTCTCTTCTTGGTGCATCTTTCAAAGGAGGCCAAGGGGCTCTATTTATAGAGTGGAGTTGTGACTTCACCTCTTCTCCTATCCGATGTGGGACTAAAATACCAATACTCAAAAATAGAGTTTGATATTTTAGATCATCCCACAATCAGCATAGAAGTGTGCCAGTCCACGCCTACCCCCCGAACACTCCCGTGCATGCACGAGACATCCTGAAGTCCGTGTCCGAGTCCGAGTCCGCACAACAAAAATTAACTTGCGTCCTTGTTGAATTTAATCCTTTTTCTTCTAGAAAAATACTTCCACATGGCACAAACTTGTGCCCTACTACACCTCATGTGCACACCTCAACACAAACAATGCATTATATTGAGATACTCACCATTTGGTGTAGCTGATGTGGGACTATCTTTTCTAGTCCAAAGGCAAAAACACCAACAATTTTTACCCTTTCAGTGTGCTTAAAGGATCAACGGAGTCCTCCCCTAGGATTCAACTGTTGCAGCACTGAACAAAAGTCACTCTTAACTAATTGTATTTTTCCTCTCTGGTTTGCTTTTGGAGGCCGAAAGTATTTCAAAAATTAATTGATTTGTGACAAAACAAACTCTGTATATATAGATTGTATCAACTCTCTTTTAACAGAAATAAGTCTGTTCCATGTAGGGGTGGGCACGGGTCAGGCCGGGCCCAAATTTGTTGGACCTGGACCGGACCCGTTACTTGGCGGGACGGGACGGGTCCAAAAAATATTGGACCCGGATCGGACCCGACCCGTTTAAAATGGGTCCTAAATGGGTCGACCCGCGGGTCCAAACGAGTCCCCAAAAAAATTCTATAATAGTAAACATTTACATATGTTATATTTTCTATAAGAACAAAACAAGTCTAATGTCTTCACAAACTTCTAGAATTTGTTTAGTAAATAATAAGATATTATATTATGTATAGACTATAATAACAAAAAATGCTAAAAATTGATATAAAAAATATATACTCCTAGAAACGGGTCGGGTCGCGGCCCCGTTTATTTTGAAAATAAGACCCGTCCCGACCCGCTAATGTCACACGATCCGCCCCGGCCCGTCCCGTTTAAATTTCAAAATTTTGGAACCGACTTGTTTAGATATTTTACGGTTTTGGCCGGGTCGGAACTGCGGGTCCTAGAACCGTATGCCCACCCCTAGTTCCATGCCAAATGTTGTCCCCTGCTAGAAAGTTATATCCCTTGAATTTAAATCTGAAATTCAAAAAATAAAAAACAAAAAATAAAAAATAAAAAATAAAAAGGCTTGTTAAGTCAAAGACGAGCCCCAAGCCCAATTCTAACTTTAATAGTTAGTCACACAACCATTTACAGTGAAGCCTTGAGCTTCTTTTATTTCCAAGGGATTGCGATTCCTTTTCAAACTCTTAAACTTTCTAATAATACCCCACATTTGGAAAAGAATCACATATCTATATTTATATAGTTAGTAAAACATGCACATGCACCACCAGAGAGGAGCAGTAATTATTTTATGTTTTAGGAAAAGTGTCTTTTGAACTTGAACTTACCTTAGACCATCTCCAATGGTAATTTCTAAAATTTGAGTTCTTATCCTACTTGGCATTATACTTTAAGGAGATTTATATCCTAGTTGGAAGAGTTTCTGCATAGAAATTGTAGACAAACAAAAATGCTCTCCAATAGTTCTCCATTTCTATTCTATGTGTCACATAGTAAAAAGACCAATTTAAAGGTGTGGGACCCAATAATAATTGTCAAGACTCAAGAGAGATAGGAGAATTTCTGTGAGAGTTTCTACGTGTAATAATCATACTAGAAAGTTTCCATCCTACATCATTGCCACCTAGGACAGAAATGGTGATAGAAATCACCATCGAAATTTTTTTCTAAAATGGATTTCTTCCGTAGAAATAAGGAAGATAGAAAACCCCCCCATTGGAGATGGTCTTAGTGATAACAAATTGGATTTAATTAGTGACACAATGGGTATATTAATCTTGAACTGTTCACTTTCTTAGCAAATCAAGACAATTGTTTCACGTATAACAAACTTAATTACCATAGTTAGACAATTGTGTTCAATTTTGGTCCAGCAAATATAATGGTTTTCATGATAGCTTTAGAGAATTTAGCATTTTTTTTCCTTTGGCTATTCCATTAGAGAGCAATTTCTTAATGGAAACTATTCCATTAGAGAGCAATTTCTTAATGGTATTATGTCTTCGCCTTATATGCCTTGACTAGCCATTGTATACGCTAGTTCTTTCTCTCGCTTGAGCAGCCATACTGTCACAATCTATACATATTGCTGTCACAGGTTGAGGCCAAACTGGAATATCCTCTAGGAAAATTCTTAGCCACTCTACTTCTTCAGCCGCTTTATCCAGTGTTATAAATTTTGATTCCATAGTAGATTGTGCGATACATGTCTGTTTTGAGTATTTCCAAGAAACTGCAGCTCCACCTAATGTAAACACATATCCACTTGTTGATTTGGTTTCTTCGTTGCCAAAAATCCAATTTGCATCACTACATCCTTCTAAAACTGGTGGATATGAAGTATAGTGTAATACATTTAAGTATTTTTCAAATACCTTAATAACCTGATCAATGCTTCCCAATGATCTCGTCCTCGATTACTTGTATATCTACTAAGCCGCCTTACTGAATAAAAAATACCAGGTCTAGTATAATCCATCATATAAATTAGACTTCCAGTTATTTGTGAATACTCCAATTATGAAATTTTATTTCCTGAATTTTTCTTTAATTTGTAATTTGCATCAAAAGGGTTCATAGTAGGTTTACAATCAAATTGATTAAACCTTTCAAAATCTTTTTCCCATAATGAGACTGTGTAAGAATGTATCCATCATCATTTCTTTTGATTTGAATTCCTAAAATGACATTAGCTTGAACCAAAGTCTTTCATGTCAAATTTTAAATTCACCATTTTCATTGAACTTATAGAATCCTTACTAGTTCACATTATTAGCATATCATATATATACAAGCATACCATGACACAAGAATCTTTCATACATTTTATGTTGACACATTTGTCATATTCATTAATTTTGAATCCTTGTGTCATCATTATACGATTGAACTTCGACTTGTCGTTACCTGAATCACTATGATAAGTTCAAGACAAGTAAGCTCAACCGTTACCTGAATCCAAATATAATAACACAAATTTGAGGGTCATTCCCTTATCCTTCGTTCTTGCACATATCACAATTCTCGCAACCGTCTATCTGTATCGCTATAATAAGTCCGTCCGTCCATGTCTATTATGATTATCGACCAACAAAATCATCTGAGTATTCATTCAACCGACCAATGAAATCCAATTAACTAATTTTATTTCAGCCGAAGGCTGTTCCATCAAATCTCGAAACTAATATTCGATCGCCTAGACTTATCATCAACATGTACCACTTAATATTTATCCTCGACGTAATTTCCTATGCGACATCATTAGGGTCATCTTATGGGTCTCTAACATTCATATTGATTTGGCAGTCAAGTCTCCTCTGGTTAGCTGTCCCAAAGCTACGCTCGATAATTGTAGAAAATCAAAGATGGACAGTTATTAGAAACCATGATACATCTTATCTCGGGGCCAAAATATAACCCAAAAAATTCTATGGGACTATACCCCAATCCAAGAATACACTTCCAATCCTGAACAACTCTAACTAAGAAAACATCTAGTCGTCTAGGTTCCAAATCGATTTACCCAAATATTAATATTTGAGACATTAAGCTCACTAAAGCCATCCTCAATAACTTTATAGTGTCACCCCCAGTTTTCAGAAACAGGAGTATTTTTGTCATTTTATATTTTTGAATATTTTTGAAATTTATTTTATTATTTATGATATTATTTTGGGGTTGAAATTTATTTTATTATTTATGATATTGTTTTGGGGTTATTTGAGTCGGGTTCGAATTTCAACTCAATTCGACTTGTATCGAAGACCCGGGATAGCTTCGACTCTAGTGTGGACCCACTCATTAGTTAGACATGGCCCACATTTGACAATATTTAAGTTAGGATGGTTGGGCTAATTGTTCATGACTAGGTTGGGTTATTTTGAGACTCAAACTAGTCTATTTTAGCCTCAAACCCTAACTTAACTTAAGTTGAACCTAATGGGACAAGAGGGACATTTTGGACTTTGCCAAAATGAGAGAAATAGCCAATATGGCCAGCCACCAAAGGAGGAGAATGAGTCATCATTCATTTTGTTCTTAGCCTCTTTTTTTCATCTCCTTGAGTTCTTCCCCAAATTTGAGAAGAACCTCCATTGATTTCATCTCCAAATCAACCCATTTCTCCATCCAATCTTCTCCATTTCTTCTCTACTCAAGCAAGAGGAGGTACTAGCCAAGTTTGGAAGGAGTTTGCATTGTTTTGTGTCTATTTGGAGATCTCTTCGTGTCGGTGTCGTATCGGAAGGAGTTCTTGAGATTTCACCTCTCGGAAGGTAAAATCTACCCTCTAATCCAAACCCTCATGCATTTAGGAATGTTTTTGAACCCATAAGAATTTCTTTCATGGTTGTGTCTCCATTTGTGTCCATTTTGGGTCCATTTGGAGGCATTTAGGAGTGTCCTTGATGTGTTATTGTGTCCATGTAGGAAAACCCCAAATTTGGACACACTATGTGTTGTTGTTATGTGTGAATGAATTATTACATGTTTAGTCTCATATTTTTGTATTGAAGATGTGTTCTATAGTGTCTCATATATATATATATATATATATATATATATATATATATATATTAGTGTAGAGAGTGAGTTCTTGATATATTATGTTATATACTTGTGTTTCTTTTGTCTCAAACTACCTAAATTCGTCATAATATTTATCCACGTTTTTAGTAGCAATAGCAACTTAGAAATGTCATAACTTTTAGCTTAAAACTTTGATTTATCTCCCTTTTTTTTAAAAGAACCGTATCGAAGTTAGCTTTCCAAATATATATTTTAATAAGCCAAATTTGTTCTGAAACTTTCTGTAAAATTATTTGAGTGTCAGCTGTACGAAAGACGAACGCGTTTTGGTATTTTTGCGATTCCGGGAGCTTCCGGACATGAAAATGCGATCCGTTTAAAGTTTCGGAAAGCTAACACAAAGATATATAACATACTTTAATCCTAGAATTTAATGAATGCTTAATTTGTACAGTATTGATTTTAAGTAGAAGATTACTATACGACATGTGCATTTTGTGTATCCTTGTATGTACAAATATGTATGTATGCATGTGTATATATATATGTGTGTGTGTGTGTGTGTGTTAAGAGAATATAATATAATATAGAGTATGCATAATTGATATAATGTATGAAAGTATATAATGTATTCAAATATGTATGTATAGGTGCATGAATCAATGAATGAATGAGTGAATGAATGCAATGCATGAATGAATGGATGAAATGCAAGCATGTGGGTAATGTAAGGTATTGAAACATGTATGCAAGTATCCATATGTAAGTAACGTAATCAAGTATGAATATATGCTATATATGAATGCCAACATGATAGAAATGTATGATGCCATATTAGCACTTAGCACCATGTTCATATGTTAAAACCCCCTTCTACATGTTGACAGTAACCCCAAGCATGAATACACATAAAACCTACTTACTGTTATGAGTAAACCCTTTGATGTATAAATAAAACCTTTTGTTATGATTAACACCCACACACACACATGCTAAACCTATGCTTTACATGTTATTTCTTCTATGTGACACAATGAACCCTTGCTAAATGTTATCCTTCTAACATAATATCCTCATACTTGAACACATTGTACTGCTATGTACATATTGCCATATCCACATTCATGTATCACTCACTCCTTGTCTTTATGCACCTTGCTTGTAATAAAAATATATATGAATATATATGTAATATGTGTTTGATAACTTTTGTAGCTTTGTGATTTTGTGTGAGTGTTAGTCTAGGCTTGGTTAGCCCTAATGAGACTTGTTAGTCTAGGTTTAGACCTAGTACTGCCTAGTTAACCTAATTTAAATAATACGGTTGACCAGAGTTGACCAAGAGTTGACTTTGACCTAGAATCACCTAGAATCATGTAGAATGCATAGTAGAGCTTTATTTTACCATTTTGGACTTGTTGTGACTTGTGCTGTTCTAAATAGGAGCCAGACACCTCTCCTCGGACAGTACATTTTCTTTGGACATTCAGATAGCAGGCGAGTACATTCTCTGATAGTTCTCTTATTTACTTGTCAATTACTGTACTTCAGTTCTAGTTAGTTGTATGTGATTCTCTGTTACAATACGTATGGATATTCTGGATTCATGTATACGACACACATTTATTATCTGGCCTCTATTACTGGAATCATTCTGGAATCATTTACTAGTATCATCTTATTACTGGCTGGACTCATCTTGAATGATTGTGTCAGAATTCTGGATTTACTTGCTGGGAGGGGAAATACTAGAGTAAGACATGTAGACATACCCCATTTCTGAAATCACCCTATGCTGGAATCAAACTGGAATGATAGCCATCTCACACCCGACCAGGTGTGTAATGTGCCGGATTACCTATAGCCGTTTACATGTCGATCTCGGTATTTTAAAATACACTGCTAGAGTATAGGCTGGACTCACCCAAAAATCATTGATCACTACTGGATTCATCTATACTAGACTCACCTATACTGGACTCATCTTGTACTGGAATCATCTGGTATTGGATTATATGTTCTGGATCCACATTGGGATTTATATTTGACTTACATTGTACTCATCTTCTCTTATTTCATTACCTTACTTTCCTTGTACCTTTAATATTTTTCTACATCATTACCTGTATAAAACTGCCATTTTTACCAATACAACTGTCTATAACTGCTTTATAGTTCTCTGTTATTACTTGGGTTTTCTTGATGAGTTGTACTCGTTTCTGTCCTGATTGGACCTGTTAAATTTTTTACAGAGGACGAGGAGGAGGCCTGCTTAGATACTTTCTATGGGACAGCCTTAGAGGACACTTACGATCCGGACTTCCAGTCGGATCCCTTAGCTGTAGAGACTGTTGCTCCATAGATATTTTTATCTTATTTCATAGTATTGAAGATTGAGTTGTATATTTGGATCTGTATTATTTTTGGATGTTAGTGGAGTTTATCTAGACACTTAGCTTTCTCTCTATTTGTATTTCCTGTGGAATTGGAACTTGCATCTTTTATATCATTCTGTCTTATCGTATTCTACCTTAGATGTGATTGAGATATATTCTGTTATGTCACCCCCATTCGGGGAGTATAACTGTTATTACCTTAAACTGTTAGATGTTGTGACCTAGGACAGCGTTCTACCGCCGACACTGCGGCGTAGGCTGGACGTACCCACGTCTCGTGCCCTTCCTCTAGGGTGCGGGTCGTGACATATAGTCCTGTCCTTAATCCATCCCGAAATTTATGATCACCCTCTTCGACTTCTCGTACTACTACTTACAAAAATCTCGATATCATAGGCTTGCTTCGTTTTGTGTCCTTACATCATGCTTAAGTTTCCAGTGCATCGATTTTGCTTGAGTGACATAAAATTATTCCGACAACATAGTCCTCTTGACTTGCTCATCGATCCGCAAGGTAAGGTCATTTCCAATGACTCAAACGAGTAACTTCTGCCATATCCATTCTGATTCGCTATATCCATTCTGAGACCGTAAGGGTCATGTTAGAAATCAAACTTAACCATCAACTCGACTCGTATTGCATTTATCCATGTTTCATAAAGAACTTTTCCATACCCGTCGCACCATTTCGCAGCTAGTCGCATCCCACTATATCTCGATCAGGTAATCGAGTTACTGATTGTTCAACATCGAATTCCTCAAGTAATAATGATCATATCCTCTGACTTTTATGTGACTCAATCATACTACCCCTTCATACTCAAATGAGTTTCCTCCTGCTCAACCAACAATTTCCTTACGGTTATAAAATTCGCGACTCATGTTTGTTACTACTCGATTCACAACAATCTCTCGTGCAAATATGCACGTATACATAATAACTGTTTCCTTAGGATTGATTATCTGCGTCAACAAAATTCTATCGAACTCCCAGATCGTGCGACCAGATTATGACATTCAAATTTTTCTATCCAACGGATCCAATCGTTTCTTCAACGTATAATCCTTTGCTATTCTCAGCCAATCATTACACTTATATTTTTCTAATTCTTGTCCTATATATCATCTAATGATATGAGTCTGTGTCTGATAATTCTAACAAATGCATCAAAGGATATATATATATATATATATGTATATATATATATATATATATATATATATATATATATACACTTGCATCAAATATCACCATACAAATTTCCTATCGAGTCTTGGCAATACACACCCTTCGCAGGCAGACCTGCCAATATCCATAAAGAAATATTCTGTTGAACCCATCATTATGTGGTATGGTATATACCACTCAGAAAATTAATTCACTCCTAGCATTATACTTTATATTGATCCAACATCTATTCGGAACTAATCATGCCATGGTGATCCTGCCAATCACAAACATAACTTTTACTTACTCAAGTCTGACACGTGGCCAAATAGACTCATTTCCATCAACTTATGATTCTTGATCACATCCATTATATCCCGTGCAACGTTCCCTTTTCGATATTCCAAGCCGTTACTAAAATTTGTTCAACACATTTGTTATCCTTTCATGTCTCCATATACAACATTCCCACATACATGATATCGTCCGACAAATTGACTTGCTGTACTAATACAACATGTCACATGGTGTTACTCGGTATCATAAAAAATTTATAAAAAAATACATACAGTAATCAACACAAGCAACTTAGATTGAAACAAAAAAAGAGTGTATGAGGAAGTAAAATCGAAAGCTTTCCTACCATTATGTCACGCCCCGACTCTGTTGAGCCAAAAGTCAGCCACTGGACATGATGTCGTACAAGTCTACATTGTACTTGTATAAGCAAGAAGGTAAAAGAGTAAATGGTGTATCTCAAATGACAACATCGTAGTAGAACAAATAATGTCATACTGAAGTTAAAACAGAGGATACGAAACAAATCTCTTCATAATGTAGCTGGTTACAAAGGCTCTCAATAGCCCCATCAATATCCTAAGTTGGCTTACAATACTCATGTTCTCTCTTGTTCATAAAAGATTCTATTGTTTCATACATCATGTTTTCTATATCCAAGCAAACATTCTCAATCGAACATCTTCATGTTGCCAAATTCGAGCTCCAACGCTTCAGTAGGATGAGCAGTTCTCTGTACCTGGAGAGTTGAGTATCAGTACATATCACGTACTGGTAAGTAGGAAAACCACTCGCCAAAATCGACACTGAGTAATCATGTGAAGCATACAGTTTATATGGTAATCTTTCTATATCTTGCCTTAGGATCAGTTTCATGACATAACATACTGTGTCTCATAAGCCTACTCATGTCACCCAAACAACAGTTCATTCTTAACCAATACTTCATTCTTCCATGTCAGTTCAAGATAACATTTGTAATATAAATATTTCAGGATTTGTGTCCCTGTACCAGACATTTGTTAGCATTCATAAAATATATAAACATGGGGGGGGGGGGGGGGGTGTTTGTCTTCACGACCAAAAAACTAACCTACAAGCAGATAACATTAGCATGACGCCTAACTATATGAGGTCATTGGCATAATAAGCCATATTAGACGTTCCATTTCAATATGACGACGTTCCTTCACGTGTAGGTTGCTAGCCCCATTGAAGGTCCCGTTATATCCGTATTGTGATAACCAGTCGGATAGCAAGCCCTATTGCAGGTCCCATAATACCATGTGTCGATGCATATCTGCATAATTTCCCCTACGTCTGGTGTCCCCTGAAAGTCGTCCGAGGGAAAGAATTACCATATGCGTGAACAGTTAAGCAACTATAAAATATAAGCATGGTCTAAATATCAATACATAAATCACACATCATCCTCACATTACCATACTTCTATTTCCAGTTCCAATTAGCACCATGCCCAGCTCAATGTTCCAATTGGCGACCCGTAGGCCCAAACATACCGAGTCACTATTCCATTTACAACAGTTCCATGGGTACCATACTCCTTCCAATATTTTTGTGGTTTCGAAAAACAACTATTCACTTCACTGACGAAGCCTACCATTTGCATACCAACAATTTTGTAGCATTGTGCCATAACTGCTCGCTTCACTGACGAAGCCTCTTACCACATACGACTATGTATTGATGCACACTTCGATACAGTTATTCAATATTCTTCGACTCGTGCACCTGCTCACGCTTTGATACAGTTATTCAATATTCTACGACTTGTGCACTAATGCATGCTCCGATTTATATAGTTATTCAATGTTCTACGACTTTTCAACATACATTACGACTTCCATTTACCCAAACTACGCCCATGGAATCTATGAAGTTACAAGAACATAAGGGAACATTTAATTAAGGCATGAAGGAGTAGGAGAGAAGGGTCAGAACACACCCACTTATGTTGATACAGTTTGATTACTGAGCTATACTATCCGGCATGATGCACGTTCTTCTTAAATGGTATAACTATATGAGCATCACGTGCTCCTCATTCATCCGATCTACCTCGCCCCAGTACCAAAATATATAGGATATAGCACGTAACAAGGCCAAAAGACACACTCCAAAAGGTACTACAAATTTAGTGGACCATTGGAGAGCATCTTAAGCTGTAACACACATATATATAACAGAATAATCACAAGAAACTAATCCCATCCACAGATACAAATATGAAATTAGAAAAAGAACATGCTATCAAGTGATCAATGAAATAAACAAAATAATGTCAGTTATAATAAAATAGTCTCGGGCGAAAAACCCGTAGATACAAGTATTGGAAAATAAAATAAAAGAAAGACTAGAAAATGACTACAGAATCCAATATAAAAATACTACAATTGGCAGAACGACTTTGGAGAAATCTCGTCATCCACTGCTAGTCCGACTGTTGTATAAACTCCTGGTCCGTACTCCTCAGAAAATATCTCCTTAGCTATGCTTGAAAGAAAACTAGGTCCCCAGGGGACATAATAAGGTACATAATATACATGCTGAAGTAAAATAGTATATAACAGGTATGGGTGGGGTACACTAAACAAAACTAACTACGTGACTCTTTTGAGGACACTGTTCGCAAGTGTGGGCCTTCCAAAATAAAGTACAACTTTGAAGCTCCGACAAGTAGGCTCAACAATACATATAGTCGCAGCTCCAACAAGGAGGCTCAACGATAACCAAGAGAGGCTGTAACTCCGAAAATAGGATCCTCCCCGAATTAAGGAAAAAAAAAAATATATATATATATATATATATATATATATATATATATATATATATAGTAAATGCACGTATAATAACTTATAATAAGGATATTATCCAATTATAGTTAATATTTCTTCTAACTCATGTGGTTAAGGTGCAAGGTTGTTTTCTTGTTTGGTTGAGTTCGATTCTCTATGTTGTCAATTTTTTACTTTTTTTCAACATTTTTTATATAATTTTGTTTTTTAAAAATAAAATGGACCGTGATATAATGGCGGCTTAAACGGCTCATTTTTGAAGCCTCATTTTATAGTGGAATATATATATATATATATATATATATATATATATATATATATAAAATATATATATATATATATATATATAAATATATATATATATATATATATATATATATATATATATATAGTAATAATAATTATAAGGTCACAACATGGCCCAAGCAAGTAGTAGTTGTCCTTCCTCCCCAAAAGATATTCTTAGTCGTATCCACGACTCATCTAATCTGACTTCTAACTAGACATCAAGTCATACACAATATAACAATATAAATAAATAAATAAATAAATACATACATACATACGGTCATGGTCCTATAAACATCATAGGCTCTGGTAACTCTGGAATCAAGATACTGTTAATCTGGCTAAATATAATGTGTCAATATCATGTGTCGAAGTCCTATAAGTATCAATGGAAAAATATCCACAGTATCTTGGTAAGTCTCTAGGTATCGATACTAAACGATACCAACTATCAAATACACATGAATCCAACTCGGAAGCACGTATCGATATACATTCTAAATTCTAAAATAGATAGGAATAATAAATAATAACAAGAATACTGAAATACAAAGCAAGGTACACTTTTCTGACTCCATAAGATGTAGATTTAAAGATGGTCCCAAGTCCAAGTCTCCGGAACCCAAATGATATATACAATTAAATGAACTAGTTTAATCAAGAACTAACAATCACACATATAACATTATTTTTAGAACCCATTATTAGTCATATGCAACCGTCTATATATCACACATAACACATGGGTTTATGACACAACAAGTTCACATGCTACCATGGGATACCACGACCTAGTTTTTAGCTTTCTGACTTCCAAAACTCGAAACTAGGTCCCTGTAGAAGCATGAAAAAGCGTAGCATCTACAAAAGCGCTGAAGACCTCAATTTGCTTTATGGACATCACAAAAGCGCAGTAGGTGCCAAAATTGCGGCGCATGCCCGAACTCAAACTAGGAAAAAGGCAGTGCATAAAAGGAAAATTCTTTATTAAAATCATGTTTACAAAGATCTATTACATACTCATCGTGATTACATATAAAGACAAACCTAAAGCATACAACATATACCCTACAAAGTACGCAGTCTTCAAATGTGTAGTCCCTAAAAGCCCAACAGCGTTAGAGCGAATCACTTCTTCATCAAAAGCGCAATACTGGAAGGAATATAGACGCAGCTCCTGCTCGAAGCTCCCAACAGGACTTGTAGCTCTTCCAACCTAACAAGGTGCGCAGCTCCCCTGCACTAATATGGCTAACGAAGCATTTATTGAGCAGGAAAGAGCACAACCTGTGGCTCTTTGGATTGGCAATCAATTCAAACCTGGTATCTTGGGCCTCGAAAACCTCCAAGATGTTGTTCAGGTTCGAACCGCCCATCCACACGCTCAAGTGTATCTCAAAACTCAGAAGTTGTCCTTCACCAAAATTACAGCTTCTTTGAACGAAGAGATCTACAACCAACATTCGATTTATGCAAGGCCTATGGTCGTTCGAAGCTAAGTCGGGGTCGAACATGGCAGAGAAATATCAAGAATCTATGGATAAAGACTTACGCAAAAGCTCATCCTTATATACGACGTATGATCCAACCCATATGCCATGTGGCAATTGGTCAAAGGACTCCGAAGTGATGGAATGAACCTAGTACTCAGTACAATGAATCAAATTTAATTGATTCATTTGACTAAATTTTAGGCTACCGCTTCTCGAGCCCCCTAAAATGGCAACAATTAGGATGTTGACTCAGCCGCCTAAAGGCTATCATTAATCATCTTAGGGCCATAGTGACTTCGTAAAAGCATAGCTATTTCAGTCCATGCCAGAAGCGCAGCCCCTTCAACGGATCCTTCATTAATCTCTCAGATCTTCCTAGAAGCACAGTGACTTCGTCGCCTCAAAAACAGTCTTCTTGTCGCCCAAAAGCGTAGTGACATCGTCGTCTTAGAGGCATAGTCTCTTCGTTGCCTAAAAGCACAGTGACATTATCGCCTCAGAAGCAGTCTTCTCATCGCCCAAAAGAGAAGTAATTTTGTCGCCTCAGAGGCACAGTCTTCTCGTCGCCTAAAAGTGCAGTGATATTATCGCCTCATAAGCACAGTCTCCTCATCGTCCAAAATTGTAATGACTTCATTGCCTCAGAAGCATAGTCTCCTCATCGCCCAAAAGTACAGTGACTTCGTCATCTCAGAAGCAGTCTACTCGTCGCCCAAAAGCGCAGTGACTTCGTCGCCTCAGAGGCACAGTCTCCTTATCGCCCAGAAGCGTAGTAACATTGTCGCCTCAGAAGCAGTCTCCTTGTTGCCCAAAAGTGTAGTGACTTCGAAGCCTCAGAACCAAAGTCTTCTCATCGCCCAAAAGCATAGTGACTTCATCGACTCAGAAGCATAGTCTTCGTGTCGCCCAAAAGCAACCAGTTTCTTCGTCGTCCAAAAGTACAGTAACTTTGTCATCTCAGAAGCACAGTCTCCTTGTCGCCTAAAAAGCATAGCGACTTTGCTGCTGCCTAAAATACAGTCATATAGCATGCAGCTCTACCATAACGTAGCATCATGCTCCATGGCAAGTATGGTATCTGTATCCCTTCAGATACAATCACATCTAGCTTGTTCAAACGGCTGTATCTCCTTAGATACAATCAGATTTAGTTTGTTTAAACAGTTGTATCTTTTGAGATATAATCAAATCCGATTTATTCAAATTGTCGCTTCTAAGATAAGATCTGATTTCAGTTTGTTTAAGCTGTTATTCTTTTGATAGGAGCAAAATCTATTCGATTTTATCTGAGCAAAATAGTTGAGCAATGGACACGCGCCATGTGTGAGTTACTCGATCACATTGATAAAGGAGGCTAACCATCCTAGATTTCGATAATAGAGAAATCCAACAACCGCCATGTGTCATCTCACCAGCAGCCCTCACAGAACAGTTATAACAGATTTCCCTAAAATCTCGCACGTGCAACATTCCTGCGCGTCAAAAATCCTCTTATACATCGTATATGTACAGCCTATAAATAGAAGGAGTTCCTTCATTCGAGGGGCTTCGATGTCTTCTTGATTGGCAACCCAGATTACCTCTCACAGGTAACAGAAAGTCAGAGTAAGTTCAGTTCATCGTCAGATCGTCAACGGAGTAAAGGAGCTGCTGCAGTGCTCGTTCTCCATTGTCACACTTTCTCCAAAACTTTTGTACCTAGACCTCCTATTTAGTAGTCTTTTGTACTCTTTTATACGTTTAAAATACAAAAAAAAATTAACTTTTGTTCAATGGTAAACAAAATGGTGACTCTGCTGTGGACTGCCTTCTCCTCCAACGAAAAGGTTGTGACGTAATCTGATTTACTGGAGTCTTATCAAAAGATGTTGGTTGTACACTTTGACCAGCAAACTTTTAAAGATCTCCTTTCTGAAGAGAAGTCGAGTCCTTCGAAGCGGTTCATAAAACCGCAGAAGACTCGATGTACTTGGGTGCCTAAGGTTGCTGCGACGAGAAGCAAAATAGAAAGGGAATGTGCTCCAAAACCCCCTGAATGGCGACACATCTAAGATGCTTTCATCTGCTACTGCTGAACTACCTCAGTCAGTCCCAGTTGCTGAGAAGCACGGCGAAGTGCACGTCTCCCTTGCTGCAGGACAGACAAAAGTGTAGCGAAGGAGGAAAGGCACGACACCTCGCCTGTGCACGAAGACGACCATACAGGCTAGAACTTCTGTCTTCGACAGAATTGCCTACCCCTTGGGTAAGGCTATGCTGGATTCTGAATGCTACACACCTTTTAGGGGTAGCACGAAGAAATCCAAGGCAGTATGCACCCTACATGACCAACGTGCTACGCCAACACCTATGTTGGATTCGGAATGCTATACACCTTTCAGGGATAGCACGAAGAAATCTAGGACAGTACGCTATTGGCCCATTCCATGGTCACACTCGATTTTAATAATCGACATGAACTTAAGTCAATACACAAAATATACGAACTGTTGCTAATTATTTCAGGACGTATGAAATCAATATCAACGAGCGTCGTACTATATCATCAAGCGTATAAATCATCAATCTGAAGATTACTTTCAATGGGATTCAGTTCAAGTCATTTTATAATTTTTTATGTATTTTATCTTTATTGAGTCTAGGATTTAAATTGTAAGATCGACTAGGTAATAGTGTCTTAAGTTAATCCTAGTCCATATTTCTAAAAAGCCTACCTATTCCCATTTCATTTTTATCAAAAGTTCATAATTATTTTTGCAGCAGAATTTGACAAATATTTCGAAATTCTTTTAGACAGAACTCAGAACCGAGTTCGGCCCGAAATCTGTCCGAGTTCGGTCTGTTTGAATTCAAATATCTGTTGTCTCCAAATCTACATGCAACGTACATATGCAAAATCTTTACATCAGAACTCCGTCAGAACTCTGCCCGAGTTCGGTCCCAGAAAACACCTATAAATAGGAGATAGTTTTTTATTTCAAATCACTAATTCATTCTCCATCTTCTCTTCTCTATTCAATAAGTGTTTTTATCCAATCAAAAGCTTTCAAATCACACCTATACTTCTTTTATCCAAAAGCCAGTAATATCTACTTCGATCTAGAGTCTTTTGGTGTTCAAGAGTTATAAAAAGGTTGTTCAAAGTACAGCCATCATCTTTGTTGTGGAGCCGATCGTGTGCTCGTCACCAAGCACGGTGTTGTGAAGTTGGTCATGCACTTGTCACCAAGCACGATGTTGTAAGAGACTGCAAGCTCTCAATTAGCTTGTGCCTTAGTGGATTAACATCGAGTAAGAGTACTAGAGACTGTATTAGTCCTCTCAGAGGGATACCAGTATACATCACTGTGTCACTGAGTTTGATCTCTCTATCTCTTGCTTTATATTTACTGTCTCTTATTTTCTGCCATAGTTTAAAATTTAAATTGGTGTTTATTTTCTGCTGCACTCGCACTCACTCTATTCACCCTCCCTCTAAAGGTGCTTAACGGTCCTACAATTGGTATGAAAGCAGGTTATATTATAATATAAATAACCTCAGAGAGTATATATGGCAGCCGTGAAATCAATATTCAACGGTGAAGGGCAATCCACAAATAGACCCCCACTATTTGATGGTACAAACTATACCTACTAGAAAACACAGATGACTTTGTTCTTAAAGTCTCTTGACTTTGATCTTTGGTCTATAGTTATTGACGGTTATAAGAAACCGACACCTACAGTGGTTGAAGGCCAGCTTGTAGACAAGCCTTATGACAAATATACCAAAGCTGAAAAAGCTAAGGCTAGTCTAGATGCTCGTGCCATCAATATACTGTTCTATGCAATTGACAAAATGGAGTTCAACAGAGTTTTAACCTATAAAATGTCTCACAAGATTTGGAAACTTCTTGAGGTAACTCATGAAGGTACTTCCCAAGTAAAGGAATCCAAAATCAGTAGACTAACACAGGAATATGAATCTTTTAAGATAAAACCCGGTGAGTCAATTACACAGATGTTCACACGTTTCCTTGATATTACTAATCCTTTACAATCTCTTGGTAAGGATTACAGCAGCCATAAGAAGATCAGAAAAGTACTGTAGGCTCTAACCAAGAACTGGAACCCAAAGGCAACAACAATCATTGATGGAAACGATCTCACCACCATGTCCCTAGAAATACTGTTGGGCAAGCTCATGACCCATGAGCTTGATCTGCAAGAGTTTGAAAAAGCAACTCCAAAAGAAAAATTTATTGTCTTCAAAGCTCAAGCCAGAAAATCAACATGCAATGATTCTGATGAAGAATCATCAAGTGGTGATGAACAAGCTCTACTAGTAAAGAACTTCAGGAAATTCCTAAAGTTTGAGAAATCAAACAGAAGGAAGAGAGATATCCAAGAAAGCAATAAAGATTAAACCATATGCCTTGGATGCAAGAAGTCAGGGCACATGAAGAAGGACTGTCCAACATCGAAAAAAAGTAGTCCATATGACAGATCAAGATCAAGCAGAAAAGCAACAACCAGTCGAAAGTATGCTAACACAAGTATCTGGCATAAAAATGAAGCCAGTGATACAGAAAAAATAGATAGGCCCTACGAAAATGCCAATGTCTGTCTTATGGCATTTGATAAGGCATCATCAAACCCTCTATATGATGATTTTACTTTCGATGAATTAGAAAATGCCTTTAGTGAATTACTTGAAGAACACAGAACTGTGCTTTATAAGTATAAGCAATCTCGAAAAGAGATTAAGGTATACACAATCGAGATAGCTAGACTGCCTAATCTTATTGAAGATATTAAATAGACATCTACTACCGGTAACACGAAAGAGATAGCCAAACTCAAGGCAACCTATCATAAGGCTATCCTCAAGATTGATAAGAAAGAAAGAGACTATGTCAAAATACAAGAGTTACATGACATAGAGAAGAAGAAGAACTTACTCACAGAAAAAAGACTCTCAGATATGACTACAAGATATGAAGAGTCTGTTGCGATTTCTAAAAAGTTAGAAATCAAGTTAGGCAAACAGGCAATACCTGTGACACAGCCTAAGTTTAGTCCTAATACTAAACATACACCTAAGAAGACTAAAAATCAGAAAGCATGGAAGAAACACGACTATCACCATGCTTTCACTTATAGGTTTTCTAAGAAACCAAACAAGCATGTCAACACAGTTTCAACCACCACTGGTTCTAAACTAACTTGCACATATTATGGTACACATGGACACATATCACAGTATTGTTTAGCAAGGAAACTTGTTGACAATCATACTTTATTCTGGAGACCTAAAACTAATCAATATAGACCCTTCAGTAAATGGGTACCAAAGGATTCATCTACTTATTTTGTAGGTGGTCCCTCAACCCTCTCATGCTAAAAGCAAATGGATCCTCGATAGCGGATGTTCGCGACACATAACTAGTGATGCATCTTTGTTCACCATGCTATTGATGAAGAAAGAAGGATACGTCTCCTTCGAAAATAATTTGAGAGGTGATATTATTGGTAATGGCATTGTCGATATTTCTTCTTATCTAGTAATAAAGGATGTTTTTTCTAGTAACAGAATTGAAACATAACTTACTGAACATAAGTCATTTGGATGATAATGGTTATGGTATCAATTTTGTAAAAGATAAATATACCATATATGATATGTCATCTGGTGGTCCCGTATATAAAGGGATTAGAGAAGAAAACATTTATGTTTTCTTTTTGGAGAGTACTACTAATGCAGGAAGATGCCTAGTAGCTAATCTAGATGAAAGCTGGCTTTGGCACATGAGACTAGGGCATACAAATATGGACACTATCTCACGATTAAGTACTAAGAAGTTGGTAAAAGGATTCCTCGAGATTCCATTCAAGAGATATATGGTACGTGCTGACTGTGAAAAGAATAAAGCACATAGGTCTACATTTAAATCCATCAACGCTGTAAGTACTTCTAGACCTTTGTAGTTGATTCATATAGATTTATTTGGTTGTAACGTCCCAGTCTCAAAATACTTAGGACCAAGTATGTAGACATGCCAGCTGCATTTATACGATGAATACTCCAATATATAGAATCCTCGTATATATACATAAGCTGTAATAATATAATCGCACGCCAGAAAAATCAGTAAAACTATATCTCATCCACAGCAGACACCAAAGATATAAGAAGTCAAAATAGAATAAATGAGTGAGTCAAAAGATAGCCGGGTGGACATGCCCACACCAAACAGCTATAAAAAAATCTCAAATAAAGTTGATGTCCACTATGAGTCTTAAAGAACCAAATGAATCTAGATATCAGCGGGAGATGCCTCGTTATCAAGGTATGATGGATTCAGTGCTGAGCCATACTCCTGCGGGAAGTCGTCTATACCTGGAGAGATCACCAGGTCCTCAGAGGGACGTAACAAGATACAGGAAGAACATGCCATATGAACTGAATATAAATGCACCATAAAATAAAGATAAAGTAAAAGTATCCAAACCATAACACGACTCAATATCCCATCATCGAAACAATAGGCTACCCCTACAACCAAACAAGGACAAGGGGTAACTTACTATTCCACGATGTGACATTTTTCTATGCCATGACTGGAACATGAGATGTGCTAAGGTCTCATATCCTTTCTAGTAGGTAATTTAGAAGACATATCGATGTATGGGCAGGTGAAGACTGACTCTCCCAGGACAAGGTAATAACTCATAACATGTACACGTCAAGTACCAATACTATCAGCCGGCATAACTCGAGGCTAGCGGCCCACGTGACCCATCAGTCTACATAGCTCGAGGCTAGTGACCCTCGCGACTCGACTACCGTAATACGCAGTTACTACAACTTTTAAATTTGGGGTAGCCCATACTTTAACTGTCTTCTCCCTCCCTAGGTCACTAACAGAAGGTAGTTCGCTAATGCTAGGTCCATATGCATACAAAAAAGTAAAAGGAAAAATAACTGAAAGCAAAATAAAGTGAACTAAAAATAGCAAGTAATGGATCCAACAGAGAACAGATAATAAATATGCAGTAAATAAATAAATAAAGGTGCATATAATTATAAACAGTAAATAAGGCAAGGTATCTTGCCTGAGGGTGGTGCGAGAAGCAGCAAAATCCAACAATCAGAATCGTAAACACGAAAGTCAAAATCCACAAGAAGCTCCGGATGCTGAAACAAACATCACGAACGAGTTTAGAATAAAAGATATGCCTAGAAAATGCCTGTCCAAAAGTCAAATTCTGGAATAGGGGCAAAATCGTAATTTTGGGTCAAAACGATGTCCGCCGTTGGACCCGTCTTGCACCGAAATACGTGTCACTGTCTACGGTCTCTAAAGTCGTCAAACTACATGTATATGAATTCAGTTTGAGAAGACGAACCCAACGGTATGTCTAATTTTGGATTCTGATGAGCCGTGCACAAAATCGCCCGTTGGATCGGGTTGTGGGCCCGCCAATTTGGCGTTCCAATCAACCTTCTCAGAATCGGACCAAACTTGGTATACAGGACCAGTAAAATGATACGGTCCTGCTGGCGTAAGTTTTGCATCGATCCGACGAACGTGCACGATGTTATGGTCAAGTTTGTAAAACGTCGATACGAGGGTATCTCTAGGGATACAGACTGATTTCATCGCGCACACACGACGAAACTGAGTTCCGTCAGTTCCCACACATCGGCAACGTCCATACGCGCCTTTCGATGTGAATAGTGCGTGATCATGTCGCCCGGTTTGTTGGGGCGCACGCCATATCGGTTGGTTTTTACGAAATTTTATTGTTTGAAAACTATGTTTTTCCTAAACTTGGGAAACCGATTTCTCGGTGCAAAGTTGTCGAAATCGACTTCTGTAAAATGGCTTTTCTAGTCCTATAGGTTAACTCAAACTTTGTTTAAATAGATTTTGAAACTTTATAATATCCTGACCAAAACCTGGCTTTCAAATCATTGGTTCAACTCTGAAATTATTCTTGTTTTGAACAAAAATTTTATCGATTTTTTATTCGTTTTCTGTCAAATTGGTTTCGATTCTATTCAAACCACCTAATGGATATTCTAGAGGGTTAAGTAGGCTTTCCGTAAAAATTTATGGATCGAAAAACGAGTGAATGTAGAGGGTAAAATCGTACCTCAAACCTTCTCTCCTGTTGCCTACTGCTGCTGCGCCTGGCTGTGCTTGCCGTGCGCGCGGCCTACTTTTATCCGCCAGGCAGGGTTCAACGGCCGCGGCGGAGGTCGCCGACAACGCGCGAGGATTAGGGTTAAGGTTCACGACTGGTTTCCCTATTTTTTTTCTTCTTATATGAGAGCGGATGAGAACATGGCTCGGGTTCTCTGTCGCTTGGGATGGGCTCGGGTGAACAGTGCCCCCCTGCAGGTACTCTTCACCCGGGTATATTTTTTCTTTTTCCTTTCCTTTTGTTTTTCTTATTTCTTTTTATCTTTTTCTTTTCTTTAATTTCTAAAATCAATATTTTCTTCCTTTTATCTATATACATATATAGATAGATATATAGACACACTTAATTAAATCTAAATACATTGTAAATTTTTTTTTAAAATTACAAGAGTAATTCTAATATTTTCTAGTACAGTTTTGGCACAACCTATATATATTTTTATATATTGTGTAGCCCTTAACTGCTATTTTTAATAATAACAAAAATCACAATTTAAATGCAAATGTTGTTTTCAAAATTAAAAATGAAATAAAGTTCCTCAAAACTTCAAAACTAATGTAATTATACTTCTATTTATTTTGTTCATAAATTTAAGTAAGTCAACTTTATCTATATTTACATCTATTATAGCATTTGACTGGCTACCAAATTATTCGTAAAAATATAAATAATAAAAATCAAATAAATTATAATTACTGTAAAAATACATTAAAAAGAAATAAAATCATCAAAAATTTTAGGATTTTACATCCTACCCAACTTATAAGAATTTCGTCCTCGAAATTAAAAATAGACTTAATATAAAAATATAATGAGGCTGAATACGAAGGAAGAGTAATTATATCAAATATCCAATCATAACTTAGTTTTCGAAAATATGGATGGGGTAGTTGTAGAAGGAATCCATCTGACAACATATTCTATAAGGTAGAACATTCTTAGTCTGGCATGGTTCATGGGTATCCAGTCGTTTGAGGGATTGTGACAAAATCGCATGGTAAAAATCAATTGGGACGAGAATGTACATACATGGTTTGTTACAAAGAAATTATGTTATACGTGTGGTGTAATTGAAATGGAGCATAGGATGGAGTGTTTGCTTGGGACAGGTATGTCATAGGTGTAGAGTGGCTTGTCTAGTTCATGAGGGTGGAATTTGTTGGAAGAAAATGGTTAGAGTTGTGCTTCAAATTTTTAAAGTCATAATATGAGTATCCATAGTGTTGCAGATAGAAGTGGACGTTGTGAACTACTAGGTTATTTGCTCGGTTGGAGGAACTGTGTTGAGTCAAAGATTGTTCTTCGAATTTTGGACAATAGTGAAATGATTACCCATGTCATCTTTACGCTTTCGCGTTAGTGAGGGTTGCCTGGATGACACATGTACCGAGGGTGTTGGATGATTCACTCTTCTATAGCACAAGACGATTACTGATGGGGTAACAAATTATAAGGTACATCTTGCAAGGATTTCTAACTACTAAGTCATAAATTTATGTAATAAGATTGCTAGACTTATAGTCAATAGACTTCTAATGGTGTCGAAGGTACTGAATATACATTATCGCTGGTAACTAGTAATTCATATTAAGACAAGTATTATGCCATGCATGTTGACCAAGCTAATGAATGTGTTATTCTAATGCTAAGCCATGTCTAAAACAAATAAATGGTGTAACTAGAGTAATAACTGCTAAATCTTCCACCTCGGGATGGGTTTCTATCATGGCCATACTAAATGCTTGTCCATACCTTTGTCCATTTGCCTCTTGTCCATCCTGCCTAACTTGTATAGATTGGTCAGCTAAGTGTGATCCTCTAGGATAACCTCCATGTGATAGTTGACTGGGATCCGCTATTGGTCTTGGTGCTACGGGTCCTTGCATCCGATGTTGTGCATATTTTAGTTGTTCTATACAGTCTCGGGCCTTGTGATGATTGGAGCCACAAATCATGCATTGTCCTAATCTGCGACGACAATCCTTCATCACATGACCTTTCCTATGACAGAAGCGACATGTAAGAAGATTATCAATTGGATAAGGTGATGCTCTTGTTGGTGGTTGTGTCATAGAATGTCTGATTGGTCCACCATGGATAAGGTTACTTGGCCCAGTTGCTGGAATATGGCGTCTCTGAGCCTGTTGTATTTCCTTGTCAAGGAGTTTCTGGCTTGTAGCTTCTTCTAACACTGCAGCATGAGAAACCCTAGACTGTACTGTAGTATGCTTCTTGAGCTCTGGTGTCAATCCTCTGTAAAATCTCTTGGCCTTTTCCTGTTCAGTAGGAATCAGTGCCTCACCGAATCTGCTCAGTCGACTGAATTCTGCATCGTACTCATCTACGGTCATGTTCCCTTTTTTGAGGTGTAGGAACTGATCATAGAGGGTATCACGTACATGGATAGGAAAGAACCTCTCATTGAAGAGTTTGTAGAATTTTTTCCAAGTCTGTTTGGCTCCCAAGCGTCTTCCTTCGGCTTCCACCAATGATGGGCATTGTCTTCCAAGAGCAAGTCTACTGCTATCATCCAATCATTTGTTGGCAACTGGAACGCCCTCAGTAGCTTCTCCGTACTGATAATCCATGCAGTAACCTCTAGGGGTTCCTCGGTACCTCTGAAGGGCTTGGGATTCATATCCATAAAGTCATTGATAGAACCCTCATATGGATGTAGAGCTGGTGCTGGTACCGGTGTCGGAGGTGAAGGTGGGGGCCTAGTTAGTGCTTCCTCATGCTCTGCCTCATCAGTTCAGCTTATTGCCACTGAGTATGTATTATGGCATACATGAACTGTGTAGTAGGGTTCCCATCCTCTGGTGGTGGAGGCATCTGTGGTTCGTACTGAGCTGGATACTGTTAAATGAATGGTGGTGGAGGTGGTGGTACATTCTCTTCGGTTGGTGCCTCGGTAGTCTGCCCACTCTGGATGACTGGTGGTACTTGAGTTCCCTGTTATACCATCTATGGGGTCATGGTGGCCTGCGACTGTCTTGGCTGATACGGGGTCACCGGGGTCATTGGTAGGACCTCTCTCTCCTGAGTGGCTGCATCACCAAACGCGATCGTCGAGGTAGGAACGTGTCCGCTTCGAAGGTTCATCCTTCTGGCACGAAAATAGGTTAGAATAGATTCGAACAAGTTATAGGTTAAGCAGTTGAAAGAGAATTGTCAACATAGTTGCAGATGAGATATTATGGAGCTAGTTGATTATATCACATTCTATATAAAAATTATAAAGAGCAGACCATGTACACTAGGTTGATCAGACCATCATGCACCAGTTCTGATAGACAATATGTTAGTGGGGTACCTCCAATAACATATATGTCATGAACAAGCTCGAAAATGAATAAGCTTGCAAATCTAGGCTATGATAGCAGCATTGGTCAAGATGGTAGAACATAAGTTTGTGAGATAATGATGAAAGTAAATATAAAAATTGTAGTCCTTTAAGAATTTGAAGTTTTGTTCAGGGTTCGTGCCTATACAGTCGTCCTACTGTCTTCCGGTTTGAGGCAATAGTGATGGTCAGGGAAGTGTTATGTATTGAGGCATTCTACCCAACTTATAAAAGTTAGACTAGTAATATAGGAATGATGGAACATGTCTATCTAGTACGAGTCATCGTCCTAACCTCTACCAAGGATGAATCAGATTGATAGTATGGAGGGTCAAATATGAGGCAATACAGGTAATCAAAGAGTGTTCGAAAAGTTTGGAGGTCAAAGGAGGCAATAATCATGGATGAAATACTATTCTTATTCCTATATGCAGGCTTGTTGGGCATAGTCATGTAACCCAACAATATTTTCTGACCTGCATGGGCCACCACAAAAACATGTAACGCCCCAGTCCCAAAATACTTAGGACCAAGTACGTAGACATGCCAGATGCATATATACGATGAATACTCCAATATATGGAATCCTCGTATATATACATAAGCTGTAATAATATAATCGCAGGCCAGAAAAATCAGTAAAACTATATCTCATCCACAGCAGACACAGAAGATATAAGAAGTCAAAATAGAATAAATGAGTGAGTCAAAAGATAGCCGGGTGGACATGCCCACACCAAATAGATATAAAAAAATAATCTCAAATAAAGTAGATGTCCACTATGAGTCTCAAAAAACCACATGAATCTAGATATCAGCAAGAGATGCCTCGTCATCAAGGTATGATGGATCCAGTGCTGAGCCATACTCCTGCATGAAATCGTCTATAACTGGAGAGATCACCAGGTCCTCAGAGGGACGTAACAAGATACAGGAAGAACATGCCATATGAACTGAATATAAATGTACCATAAAATAAAGATAAAGTAAAAGTATCCAAACCATAACACGGTTCAATATCCCATCATCGAAACAGTAGGCTACCCTTACAACCAAACAAGGACAAGGGGTAACTTACTATTCCGCGATGTGACATTTTTCTATGCCATGACTGGAACATGAAATTTGCTAAGGTCTTCTATCCTTTCTAGTAGGCAATTTAGAAGACATATCGATGTATGGGCATTTGAAGGCTGACTCTCCCAGGACAAGGTAATAACTCACAACACGCACACATCAAGTACCAATACTATCAGTCGGCTTAACTCGAGGCTAGCGGCCCACGTGACCCATCAGTCCACATAGCTCGAGGCTAGTGACCCTCGTGACTCGACTACCGTAGTACGCAGTTACTATAGCTTTTGGATTTGGGGTAGCCCATACTTTTAACTGTCTTCTCCATTCCAAGGTCACTAACAGAAGGTAGTTCACTAATACTAGGTCCATATGCATACAAAAAAGCAAAAGGAAAAATAACTGAAAGCAAAATAAAGTGAACTAAAAATAGCATGTAATGGATCCAACTGAGAACAGATAATAAATATAAGTAAATAAATAAATAAAGGTGCATATAATTATAAACAGTAAATAAGGCAAGGTATCTTGCCTGAGGGTGGTACGAGAAGCAGCAAAATCTAACAATCAGAATCGTCAACACGAAAGTCAAAATTCACAAGAAGCTCCGGATGCTGAAACAAAAATCACGAACGAGTTTGAAATAAAAGATATGCCTAGAAAATGCCTGTCCAAAAGTCAAATTCTGGAACAAGGGCAAAATCGTAATTTCGGGTCAAAACGATATCTGCCGTTGGACCCGTCTTGCACCGAAACGCGTGCCAATGTCTACGGTCTCTAAAGTCGTCAAACTTCATGTCTACGAATCCGATTTGAGGAGAGGAACACAATGATATGTCCAATTTTGAATTCCGATGAGCCGTACACAAAATCGCCCGTTGGGTCAGGTTGTGGGCCCGCCAATTTGGCGTTCCAATCAACCTTCTCAGAATCGGACCAAACTTGGCATACAGGACCAGAAAAATGATACGGTCCTGCTGGCGCAAGTTTCGCGTCGATCCGACGAACGTGCACGAAGTTATGGTCAAGTTTGCAAAACGTTGATACGGTGGTATCTCGATGGATACAGACTAATTTCGTCGCGCACACACGACGAAACTGAGTTTCGTTAGTTCCCACACATCGACAACGTCCATACGCGCCTTTCGATGCGTATAACGTGCGACCACATCGCCCGGTTTGTCGGGGCGCACGCCGTATCGTTTGGTTTTTACAAAATTTTATTGTTTGAAAACTAAGTTTTTACTAAACTTGGGAAACCGATTTCTCGGTGCACAGTTGTCGAAATCGACTTTTGTAAAATGGCTTTTCTAGTCCTATAGGTTAACTCAAACTTTGTTTAAATAGATTTTGAAACTTTATAATATCCTGACCAAAACTTGGCTTTCAAATCAGTGGTTCAACTATGAAATTATTCCTATTTTGAACAAAATTTTTATCGATTTTTTTATTCGTTTTCTATCAAATTGGTTTCGATTCTATTCAAACTACCTGATGGATATACTAGAGGGTTAAGTAGGCTTTCCGTAAAAATTTACGGATCGAAAAACGAGTAAATGTAGAGGGCAAAATCGTACCTCAAACCTTCTCTCCCGCACTACACCAAAACAGTCAATTCCCAACGTCTATAAGCGTTAGAAAAATTATTGCTAAGGGTTTTTTACCGTTAGAAGTACGGTGTTGGGAATTTTTGCTAACGGTAAAAAACCGTTGGTAAAGTTTGTTTTCTAACGGTAAAAAATCGTTGGCAAATTTTGTTTGCTAACGGTAAGAAACCGTTGCAAAATTAAAATTCCTCACGATAAAAAAACGTTGGAAAATGCTTTATTCCTCACTGTAAATAGCTGTTGGGAAATAAAAATTTCTAACGGTGAAAAACCGTTGGCAAATTAACTTTCCTGTTGGAAAAATAAATTTAGTAACACTTATAAGCGTTGGAATAATAATATGAAAACTGTTAGAAAAATAGATTCCATTACAGTTAAAAAAAACTATAATGCCATAACCTGTAACTGAAATTCCAGATTACCAACCATATGATAGATTATCATAAGTAAACATTTCAATTAACCACTATATTTATCAAAGGAAATTAAGTTCAATATCGAGCTTTTTATAAAAGTACTTGAACACTAAACATATCTAAATAACATAAGGTTCAATAGAGTTGTTACAACAACCGTCAAAATTAAAAAAAATTACATATATCGCACGCGATACTTTGGAAAGTTCATGTATCAGCAGTAACAAAGTAAATTCAGTAAGAGCCTGCATTTCCATGATAACAAAGTAGAGCCTCTCTTCTGCCGCTTCAATTAGAGCCTGTATTTCCATGATAACAAAGTTCATGCCTCTTCCATAAAGTTCAATTAGATCCTGCATTTCCATAAAGTTCATGCTTCTCTTCTGCCGCTTCAATTAGAGCCTGCATTTCCATGATAACAAAGTAAAATTCAGTCCAAATTATCTAATATAAGCTAAATAATATATATATTTGGAAAGTTCATGTATCAGCAGGCTTCATTTATAATAGATCAACATATGACAAAGAAGTGATGTCTTCATATCTTACAAGTTGTAACAAGAAAAGTTCATGAAAAAGAAGAACAGGGAAATGTAGATCAAAACGCACAATCATGTTTAGGAAACAATCCACTGTTTCCATCTGTTCCTTTTTAGGTCGAAAATAATTTAGCAATCTCAATAATCCAATAGGAAACTACTCAGCACTGTTAATATAAATCCACTCCAAATGGACTGAATCTATCATAAAAAATGCATATTAAGCATCATATTTCTCTTAATTGCACCAAAATAATGTAGTTTGGAAAAATCATAAACTCAACCCCAATATTAAGCATCAGATTTCTCTTAATTGCACCAAAATAATAGAGCCATAACATTGTTTCAATTGTGCATGTCTACGAATGACATATGACACGTTACGATCGATGCCTGCATCGCACAAAATAGTATAAGCCCTCTATGGATTAAACTCCTCTGTAGGTAGCCTTTTGGGATTCGGTATCAGTGGCCTACTGATATATGCATTTTCTCCACAGGTTAGCTACAAAATATATTCAGTCTGACAGAAAAACCAAACCAGGAAGATATTCATTTCCCTTCAGATTCTAGAGACAAGATTTACTGTCACAACGTTAACTTATATTTTTAACGAACTTTGTTTCTTTAGTTATATGTATATATTTTGATTGCATACATGATACATGTTTTCCTAAGAAGTTGTACTATTAATCTTATGACAAACCGAGTGCCCAAGTTGTGAACCTGTTAAACCTACTCCTAGTGTACCACATATCAGCTATTCTCAGTATCCACACTATTAAAGTTCCAAGTATCTGGTAACTCTGATAGTAACAGACCTTATTTTCAACATATTTGAATCTCATAGTCTGATCAAATTCGGTTCTGTGTATGCATCACATACCTAAACAATGACATGTCAGTAGCAAGAATAGTATATAAGAACATAGACTATACTGTTGGGCTTGAATTTCATACCTCACGTTTGTTAACCAACAATTCGAACCGTTCAGTTAACCCGGGTTTTGATCTATGCCATTTCGCTAATGGACTCATTATCTCGGGATGATTGATAATAAAAGTAGGATTCATGCATGTCTCCTCCAGGAAATGACCTACAAGCTGTCATACCCCAAAAAAGGGTCCATTATGAATAACTAAAAACAGCAGACCTCATGAGTTACTGACTTTTATGCTTTGAAATGTGGCCTTCCTGAAAACAAACTAGAGGGTAAGAATGATTAACCCAAGTATCATTTCGAGATGATAATGCAACTTTTTTGTCCATTGTGGTAAGAGAGAAAGAGAGGAATAGATTTTTGTGGTTATAATTGGTATCATATTTTACCAATCTTACTTTAATAGTAAACTAATTTGAATGTTCCATCTAGTCAACAACAATAACAAGAAGAAAGCCTTTATCCCAAGCTTTCTAGGGTCGGCTATTTTAATCTTTTATTTCCATTCAGCTATAAGGGCCATGTCCTCTGTAACATTAACAAAAATCACCCTTGCTCATAAAAATGATTTAGTACTCTTTTGGAATATAAAATATGTATTTAACCTTTTGCTAAGTGCATTTGTTGCTAGATTGTCTCAAAATATTCATATATGAATGCCATAAGAGCCACCCTTAGTATGGGTACTAGACACATTAGCGAAAACTTGCAAAGGTGTTGAATGTCTAAAAAATCAGGTGGAAGTACATCACTAAATGATAAATGTTCTTTGCAATACCATTAACTGCAGGGAGGATCATTTGGCATAACAAATTTCAATGCTTAATAGTGGGGAATGAAGAATTATATTTACAAACAAGTTCACGTGATGAGGACGATGACCACCTCTACTTAAAGCAGAATTCTATAATAAATAAGGAAAGATCGTAAAGTTGAAAGAATTCACCTTGTCCAACAATCTGGTAGTTGTTTGAGGTGGAGAGCATTTCACATCAAACCTTGCACATGCATCAACTAAATACTTATTAGCTGCTTCACTTGAAAGGTCATTTGGTATATTGAGGCTGGCCAGTGTTTCCAAACCCTCAATCATATCTATCCTTTTGAAATAGCAAAGAATTGAAAAGCATTTTAACATAAAACTAATGAACAGAGAACAATAAATCTACAATAGATAGAAAGAAAGTAATAATTAAAAATCTTACTTAAATGGGGGAGTAAAATCAATTTCTACTGGATCATTGTCTAGCCCATTTGCGTGGTATTTTATCTTATAACCACTTGTTAGCTCCTTGACCATTCATGTTCAAGATAAAAATACCATATAGTCTATCTAGCTTTTGCGAGCTTATAAAATAAACTTACAAGATGCATACAAATAAATATATAAATATTCTACTGATGTAGTGTGGGATATAATTAAATCAAATACTTCCATTTACTAATGTCAGTAAAACATCCCACAAAAGGTAAACAGTAAAATAAAACTAAATGTTAATTAAACTTACCAGATATCATCTGGTCAGTAATTTCCATCAAATCATTGTAATCTGCGAAGGCCATGTAAAATTCACATGTGGCAAATTCAGGATTATGGGTCAAATCGATTCCTTTATTCCAGAATTGCTTTCCAATCTCATAAACACGGTCCAGACCACCCACAACCAGCTCAGGGGCAATGCACATTTACAACTTCATATTCAAATCATTGTGGTGCGTAACATAGGGTTTTGCAGCTGCTCCACCAGCAATCATATTCATCATAGGTGTTTCCACCTGATTATGAGGAATGTCGGGATAACAGAATGAAACTTTCCAGGAAGTTTTGCATTGAGAAATAAGAATGAGATGATAGTCAAACCTCCAAAAAGTCAAGATTGTCGAGGAAACTTCTGATATACGAAATAATTTTAGCTCGGGTCTTAAAAATTTCCCTGACCTCATTGTTCAACATCAGATCTAGATATCTTTGACGATATCGAGTTTCCTATAAAACCACATAAAGCTTCAGAGAGTAATTTGGCATATAAGACAAATATGAATTTCATTAGAAATCAACTAATGCAATATATTTTGACATAAATCCCAAAATATCAACGAGCGTCTAGACTATGACAATGAAGAAATTTGTCCCTTCAATACTTCAGCGTTTGCATTAAAAGTTTAAAAATGCTAGGTAAAATTCTAGTCGTGTAAAATGTCTAAATACCTGATCCTTCAGAATATAGGAATCAGGGTTTCTTGTCATTCCTGGAACCCATTCAGTAGCCTTTCCTTCTTGTTTCTGTGAGAAACTAAAAAAACAAATAGCTACATTAAACCTTCTACATACATGAAAGTGACTGCCCAAATCCTGACAGTAGTATTCTAGCTATATATGAAACTTCTTATTCAAGCATTTACACCTTGACAGAAGAATTTTCAGCACCAGCGGCAACTTTTTGCCTGGGCATCATGTGAAGACATGGGGAAAGGACAATGAACTTTCTTGGGAAGATACTTAGCTCTCCTCTTTTACTCTTTCCTACAAAACTGTAATTTTCCCTTGACATAGATTTTCGTACACACCATTTCTTTACTACACACTATTTCTTCGTACCCTACTATAAGATTTTTGTCCCAAAGTGTGAGTGATAGTACTTTTTGCCCTATTTTCAGCATTATCCACCAAACTATGATATGAACAAAATACTTAAGCGATACAATAAATCTTTTTAGATAAATAAGGCAAGTACATGTACGACACTAGAGAGCCATTATCCACCAAATGCAGAGTAATGATTCAGTAAAATATAACCAAATAAAAAAGATATTAACATTATTGAACAAAACATAAACCTACTAATCCATATATATTAGAATTTATAAAATATTCCATGGCCAGGTAGGTGTTGAAGGTTTGTTCATGTACAAACTATCATAAGACTTTATAAAGCAGTCAACCATCAAGCAGCAAAAGATAACATCAAACAAACAATCCAACATTTTTGAAACTGGAATCAGAAACTGATCATAATTCTGATTACTGATTAAGGAATCATCACTATAATCTATTTTTGTATATTGTAAGTTAACATAATCAAACAAAAAGAAGAACAAGCTTCTTTTACTTGAGAAATTAAGAAGCTTCTAGAGAGAAGGTTGGGGGAAGACAACAAGTCCGCAATAGTCTCACAGAGTACCCAAAGTATAAACAAATAGAAACTTTTGAGATGAATGAACCTTACCAGGTACAAAGAACACGGACAGGGAGGGAGGCTCCAGATATTTGACCCATGCCAAAGGCAAGAACAAGGTATCTGCACAATCTCCTGCCAATGCATCACCAAAAAGACATCAGAAATGTAAAGCAGAAGAGCCTTCATAAAATTGAATACAAAGCAAAAAATGTATATAGTTTTTTTAATCACAAAGAGAATGAGAAGGTGGAATTTAATACAGACAAATCGTTCATTAGTGTCAAAAACATTCTGCAGGAAGCATCCTACAAAAAAATAACAATGTATACAGAATTTTACTGTTACAAAAGTAAGTGCCAATTGTAGTACCTCTCTTTTTCATCTACATGTGCAGTGAGCAAATAGGTACTATCAATTGTAGTACCTCTCTACCAGGTAGGGGGACACTACTTCACCGTGGCTCCCTTTGTTGTTGACGTGGGTTCCCTTTCCTACATACTCATAGTTGTATTATTCTTTTTATCTAATCTATTAATAAAAAATGCCCAAATGACTCATAATTTCAGCAATAATTGTTAGAAACAATTGTTCAGTGACATGATTTTGCTAATCCAGTTGCTAAATTCAATGACTCATAATTACTATATATCAGCAATATCTAGCTACAAACAGGTATGCAAAAAAGAAGATATTAGAGGTTCGCCTTTTAAAGTGATGGTGTTGAACCCCAAGTTCAGAATTTTCAACTTTCCCAACCCTGCAAAGCAATGTTCACCTTTCAAAGTGATGGCTGTGGTTAGTGACTCACCAACTAACTTCTCACAACCATCATCAGATAATCTACAACAACTGAAATTCAGATATAGCAAAGAAATATATGTATATATGCTTCAAATTCAGACAAGCAATCATTAAAAGTTTGGAAGACATGCTTCAAATGACCATCACTAGTTGACTGTCATAATCATAAATACCATTGTTTCAAATTCCAAAACAAAAGGGATATTACAAGCCATTGTTCTCATAAGCCCTGGAGCAAATAGAAGAGGTATTTGTTCTTTTGTTACCCCACCCCCCACCCAAAAAAAAAAGATCAGGCATGATTAACAGTTTAAACATGTATGTCTTATTTGCTTGAAAGAAGAAATAACAGCTCTGCTTCTAATACTAATATCCTAATACAATTGAACTCGTCTGGTGCATTCTGCAGAAAGCATAACGTAGCTATCAGAAGGATATAGCATCTTTTTAGGAAGAAAATAAATCTACAAATCATCCACCAAAGGCGTTTGGAAATAGTTCAGGTAATGTCTAGTTCTCATTGCAAGTGGAGATGGTAACTTAGGTTTTAGAATTTAGAGGCAAAAAACAATAATTATTTGGAAAATTTAGAAAAACTGGAGAACATAAGGAAAAAAATATAATCCGGCAGGAGAGAGAGGCGTTCAGCTCTCTCTCCAAATCGAAAAAAATTAGGGAAAACTTATCTAGATGGAAAGAACCATAACTTCAAAGAGAGAGAGAGATGCACACGGATTTAGGGCTCCAGCCGAAGAGGAGATGCACATGTATTTAGGGCTCCAGCCGAAGAGGAGATGCACACGGATTTAGGGCTCCAGTCGAAGATGAGATGCACACGGATTTAGGGCTCCAGCCGAAGAGGAGAACAAAATGGAGAAGAAGCTTCAGCAGACGAGGTTTAGGGCTCACGCTCCAGCCGAAGAGATTTAGGGCGCTCGAAGAAAAAATTGGGGGGAACGAAATGTGTTTTCCCTCCTAACGCTTTCTTAATCATGTGAAACACACGTGATAGATTTTGTATATTTTTCATAAGGTTTAGCAACGGTTTTAAATTGTTGTAATCATAATACTATGTGCTATTTATATTATGTTTTAGTTTTTCCTATTTATACTAACGGTTATTGGCTTTGCTAACAGTTTCTAACCGTTGGAAATTAGTAACTGAAATACACTGTTGGTAATCAAAAAATAATTGTGTTAGAAAATCCCTCTTTTGGTGTAGTGCCGGTTGCCTACTGCTGCTGCGCCTGGCTGTGCTTGCCGTGCGTGCGGCCTGCTGTTGTTGGCCTGGCGGGGTTCAACGGCCGTGGCGGAGGTCGCCGACAAGGCGCGGGGATTAGGGTTAAGGTTCATGACGGGTTTCCCTTTTTATTCTTCTTATATGAGAGCGGATGAGAACATGGCTCGGGTTCTCTGTCACTTGGGATGGGCTCGGGTGAACTGTGCTGTAGAAGCATGGAAAAGAATAAAGAAAGATCCATGCAGCTAGGAAGTCCTATGCGGCTCAGAGAGCTCATGCGGCTCAGGGATCCATGCGGCTCAAGTGACTATGCGGCTCGATAAGTTCCATTCGGCTCAGAGAGAAGCCACGTGGCTTACAAACAGCCCTTCACTTTGTCCTATACCGCTTTAATTGCCTTGACGGCTGACAGTCCTGACAAGGTGACAGTTCTGACACAAAGATGTAGTTATGACTCTGTCATAATGGCAGACTCCTAGGGAAACGAAGAAAATCTCTGACACAAATCCCCCGAGGTCAAGAAAGTGTCATGCGGCCTTGACACGTGGATAAGTCGTATGTGGCTCGAGCAGAGACTCCCCATACGGCTAAGGTCGAAGCTGTCCCATACGGCTCAGATCGAAGCTGTCTTATGCGGCTCAAGCAGAGGCTCCCCATGCTGCTCACGAAGACTATCTCCATGCGGCTCACGAAGATGTTACCCATTATGAGGCCGCCTACGCTCATGCGGCCCAAATCATCATTATGCGGTTCAAATGTTCAGGGCCACTCCCCAGACAGCCTTAACACGTGGCCAGCCTTATGCGGCTCAATCCCCATGCAGCTCAGATTTCCTCAATGGCTCACGGTTGAGCCATGTGGTAGGACACGTGTCATAAAGCCAATCAATCTCAATAACCCAGATTTACTGCAATCAAAGATTGGGTCAAATCCCAATAATCTGGGACACATGGCGGAAGAATGAATTAAATTTATTCATTTAGATTTACAAATATCGAAAAATCATCATGATGGAGATTTGTTGCAATCAGCATTAATTACTGATAGGATTTGGCGCAATCTACATTAATGGCCTAGATTCATCACACTCGAGACTAATGGCCCAGATTGATCAATCAACAAGCCGCCGCCACTTCAAGAAGGGACAATCATTGCAAACCCTAATGATGACCCCATTCCTATAAATAGCAAGGTGCCATTCCCTTGCAAAAAGGACAAAAAAGGAGAGAAGAAAAATGAGAAGATTTTCTGATAAAAATAGAGAGACACAGAGATCCAGAGAGCCAGGGAGAGAATACACAAGAAGAGCATTTCATCATCAATGCCAAGCAGTTCTTCTACAGAGCCAAGGCTGCACCCGATCGTCCAAGGAGTAAGGTAGAGCTGTCGTCGCTTTCCCGAGCCTCTATCGTCACCCCCCAGAATCTAAAATAAATAATTGTACTTAGATTGCTGTACCTAGGCTTTCGTCCCTAGGCTTTCTTTGTACAAGCGAGTTTATATCGTGAAGTAAAAGTCTGGTCCTCCGATAATTGTTCTGTTCTTTTATATTTTATGGCAAACACAATGGCGACTCTGCTGGGGACAAACTTCTCCATGGCTGAGGAGTTGGTGACGCAATCGGATGCAGCCAAACTTGGCTCCACGCAACAGAAGATGGTCGTCCGCTTTGACCAACAGGCATTTGAAGAAATGCTCTCCGACGGGAGCGCTGGCCCAGTCCAGAAGCAAACCCGCACATAGAAGGCTCGCAGGGAGTGGAGGCCAAAATCCTTTGCTCCTCCCCAAGCCATGGACGGAGTACTCTCTGCTACCCAAGACGGCGACGACGATTCTCATGTGGCCCCAATCCAAGCCATAGAGGACTCTGCTGTTCCCAAGTCCGACAGAGGAAAGTACTATGATACTGGACTTGCAGGGACAAAGAGTGATTCTATGGGCTCCAAGAAGAAGCCGAACACTAATACGCCCAAGACTGCCAGCCGCATGCATGATGCTCATGCTGCTGAAACTGCCAGCCGCATGACGAAAGTCTATGCAGTCAGATCCTCTAGTCGCATAGAGAAAACTCATGTGGTCGAAACTTCCAGCCGCATGAAGAAAGCCTATGCGACTACAACTGTCAGCCGCATGAAGATTGCCGACTCCAGCCGCATACTGCCTGCTCCTCGCAGCTCAGGCTCAGTCTTCGATCGCCTCTCCTATGGTCCCGATCTCTCAAGTGCTCAAGAGAATATATCTGACTCTCTGCAGCATCACTCTGACTCTTCTTACTATACGCCTTCGGGCGCTCAAGTGAAGAAGTCAAGGATAGCGCGAGCTCGACGAGCTCAGTCGACTGTCCAACCTCTGACCATCCGAGCGCTCCACATACTGTTATACGGGTCTCGGATGGGAAGTTATACAGAACCACCCGAGTCCAGCCCCCGGCGACAAACGGACGAAGTGGTTCCCAAAAGTCTCCCAAAACCTATGGAGCAAACATGGTCGCTCCAGACCCGTCTGACTTGCGTGAGGTTATCCTCCACAAATACAAGAAAAGAGAAGAATCCCCGGCGTGCAAAGAGTCCTCCCATGGTCGTCACTCCACTCAAATCATTGTCAACTATTGTTGCAACAACGCGACAGCAAGAGAAGATCGGCAATATATTTTCCAAAGGCTGCAACGATCCAGCTCAGAGGACGAAGCACCTCCCATCGCCTCTTGCAACTCCACATAGAAAATTCCTGCTGATGGGAGAGGAAAGAAGATGTACGTTTCCAGCCCAAAAATTTCAACTACTGCGGCTAAGAAACTGTCGTCTAAACGGCTGTCCACCACCGGAGTATTCCAAGGCACCCGTTCGAAGACGAAATCTACTACAACCGGAGATTCGTCATCCACACCGCTAGGGGTTACTGAAACGGGGGGTAGCGCTCCTCAAAACATCTACGATAATCCAATATTCCAAGGAGACGAGCCCGAGGAGACAACTCTCACGTCAGACATTGCAAATATCGACGTCTCCGAGGACGTCCACGACTCTCAAGACGAAGCAAGCTCCGAAGTTGGGGGTACTATTCCTTATGAATCCAAACCAAAGTAGAATATTCCCACATATCCCGATGACTTTTCGATACATGGGTATGACTCAGAGGATACGTCCTCCACTGTTCCTACCGTCTCCCCTCATGTGAGAACGGTATTCATGACAGACAGCAACCAAGGTGGTTCCAGTGATCGCCAATGCATCGACACTCTGGAAGCCATACTGCATGCCTTGGTCAAGTCTGTAGACGAGATCAAAGCGGCCCTTTCAACTCTGCAAGGAGGGACACCTAGCCAAACAAGCGCGGATCCCGCGGTCAATGCAGACTCGAATTCAGCGATACCAAATTCGGGCAACAATCCTCCTGAAATGATGGCCCCCACTACCGTGGATGAAGCCCGAAAAGTAAGAAGAGAAGTCCAGGAGCTCCGGGCCATGTTTCACGCTCGAGAAAACTCTCAAGACCTCAGAATACGGCAACATACCCTGCTGCATGGAGGGATGTCCCCTTCCCGCCAAGATATAAGCCGTTCAACATCAATCCCTATGATGGCAAGACCTCCGCAAGTCGGTACATCACTTACTTCGAGGTCACAACCGATCATCTGTCCCATGATGATGCCATCCTTACACGATTATTCATCGGGGCATTGGAAGGAGTCGCCTTCGACTGGTATCGCAACCTGCCAGACAACTGCATCCATTCCTTCGCCAGCTTCAAACGCATGTTCTTGGAGAGATTCTACGAGGTAGGGCAGGACATCATAATGTCCACCATCATGGACGTCGTCCAAGGGGACAAAGAGCTGACAAGGAACTATATCGAGCGGTTTTGCCAAACCGCAACGAAGTTGTCGTCTGGTAACACAGATTCATCCTTGATTGATATTTTCCAAAAGAGATTGCTCCCAACAATCAGTCTCTGGATGGGCGAAAGGCAATTTAAGGACTGGAAGACATTCATCATTAGTGCCACTAGTGCCGAAGAACGGTTGAAGAAGGCTCGCCAACTGGGATTGCACATCTCGGACGGAGAGAACAAGGGCAAGCGTCCTAATGCCAACAACGACAATGGGGGTAGCCCCTCCAACAATCGGGACAACAGGGGTAAGCAGGTTATGGTGGCTGACACAGCCCAGAAACCTGAGACAAAATTGGCAGACAAACAATGGCCGCAAATAACCTACTCCTTCGAGGACGACCACGTCAAGCCCATCTTGGACATGCTCATACAAGGAGACAAAATTCAGCTCCCTCCACCAAGACGGGAACCCCGGCCGGCAGAAATAGAGAGCCCGAATTACTGTCATTATCACCGCTACGTCCACCATGCTGCGTACGACTGCTACCAACTGAAGCGATACATCTAGCATCTCATCGATTCAAACGCTCTGGCCATCGATTTCGAGGAGGTAACCGTGGCAGCCAACATGGTGTCCGTATAATTCGACAACTTTTCTTCAACAGAGACTCAAGACGGGGTGGTACCCATCCCCCTGGCGACAATGGAGATTGCTAATCTTCTACCTCCTCGGGATCAGGTTGCCGGTCTAGTGCCCCTCACCACATCACGGAGGAGATCATGTGGGTCCATCCGGACCTAGTACTTGAAGTGACTCAGTCCACACCGCCTCCCACTCGTATGAAGAAGGGTAGAAAAGTCAGATCCTGCCGCACAATCTCGACAGATGTCGAAGAAGTCACGACTGTCGTTACCCGATCTGGGGTACAGGCCCAACCCGTGGCTGAAAACTCTACTGAAGATCATCAGCCAGCTACTGCTGACACTCCAGGACCTTCTTAGGCTCCGACGACCGACAAGCCTAGGCCGAAGGAGAATCGTTTTGACAAATCCCTCTGAAAAGAGATACCTCAAGGGCGGGAAAGGCCCTACAACTTCGACATCTTGGCACAGTTGGCCAATACACCGGCCAAATTGTCATTATATGAACTCCTGAGGCTCTCAAAGGATGTTCGTGCAGCTTTGAGCGATGCACTCCAAAATGCTGACGCGTATCTGGCTCAGGTCAACCTCACGGGAGAAAGCCCGCCTGCAGATCTCCAATACAGCGCTTGCACAGAAGCGATGCCCAATATCGTCTTCACTCCATAGGACATGCTCATCAAAACTAATCTCCACGATCGTCCGTTATACTACACCGAATACATCGGGGACGTAAAGGTGGACCAAATGCATATTGATCCTGGGTCTTCCATAAGCATCATTCCGAAGGGTCTGCTAAATCATCTCCGTATTTCGATGCATCGCCTGACGCCAACAAGTACCGCCATCAGTAGTTTCAATTCGGACATGAGCTACCCAATCGAGAAGATTCATTTGAAGTGCCAAATCGGCGATCTCCAGTCAGAAGTGACCTGTTATGTCATAGATGCGAACACTTCTTACAACATCCTTTTGGGGCGCCCTTGGATACACGATTACATGATCGTGCCTTCTACACTGCACCAGTGCTTCAAGTATGTCGACAAACACGGCTTTGTGAGGATAGAATTTGCTGACATCGATCCCTTCAAAGGAGTCGAATCCTACTACTCAGATTCCTGCCTATACGAGAAGTCGAAGAGGCATCTGGATGAAGACGTACAAGCTCAAACTGAGATGGTCTCAGGATCAGAAGAACCTCTGACGATCCATCTTCAAGCCCGCAAGCCTGGCAAATTTGTACCTCTTACGGCCGCTCTGCGTAAGGATGCGATCAGCCTCTCGGCACAAGAAGGGCAAATGATAATCCGGCTGCCAAGGTCCGGCCAAGCGCCGAGACCCACAACGGAGCCACTGATAATCAGATTACCGAAAGTCGGCCAGCCACAAGCCGAAAAGTTCAACCCCTCTCATAAGCCAATGACTTTTCGTCTTCCCAAGAAGAATCGTCACCCCGATGTAAGGTCTGGGGCTTCCAGCGAGCCAATAACTCCCCGTCCAACATCGAGTACCAAACTGGGGGTTGCTAGCGAACCAAATACTCCTCATCTAGCATCGGTACCAAACTGGGGGTCGCTAGTTTGCCAACAACTCCGCATTCGGCTCCACCAACGGAACCCCTTATGATCAAGCTGCCCAGGTCATTCTCTCAGTCCTCATTTACACAAGGGGTGACCGAAGAAGAACCGGAGCTGGCCAAGTATGTGGCTGCCCACACTGATGTTCCCTCCGTAGATGATGTAATCCCGCTAGAAAAGATACCTTACTTCATCAATAAAGGGTTATCTTTGAACTACCTCGAGCTTAATAAGCTTTGTACAATGTATGCTATGTAACACGGTATAGGCACTCACCTACACACACAGGTGACAAATGTTTACACCGCAAGCCAGCTTATTCCGGTGAAAGATGTCTACCGTATAATCAAAGGAGGGGACCATCCAATCATCTTTGGTCGGAAGGATGACCCACAGCCCTTCACCCTAGAGAAGGTCGATCTTGAATCAGATGCCGGGTGACTGCCTCTGTATCTTTATATCCCCCAATCCAAATACCTCATGCAAAAATAGGGATATGATCTGGAGGCTACGTCAGGCTTAAACTACGGCACCGGTCGACGATTGCCCTTGAAGCCACCAGTCCCGGCTGGCAAACCACGGGACTACTACAGCAAGACCCGATATGGATTAGGGTATGTTACGCCCATAATGACCCCTGAAAGTTCAGATGAGGAATACGACTGGCATTCACATTCAACTGGGTCACCAACTTCTGATTCAGACACCAGCATCGGAGACATATTCAGACAAGTCCTGTCCGTCAATATGACATTCGTCGATGCTTACGAAGAAGATAAAGACATTCCTAAAATCCTCGAGTTAGAGCCGTGGGCCCAACAGCTTGATGCACAATGGGAAAAGCGGTTCGAACAGAGAGAACCTCCGAAGACGAGGTTATACAGGTCGACCTCGACAGCGAATCTTCTCCAAAACCAATTTTCGTCAGTAAAAGCCTAACAGACGAAGAGCGAAAATCGCTACTAGAACTTGTCAAAGAATATATTGATGTGTTTGCCTGGAGCTATAAAGACATGCCAGGACTAAACCCTGAGGTTGCCCTTCACAAACTCAACATTCGGCCAGAGGCGAAGCCAGTCAAACAACAACAGCGATGCTTCCGCCCGGGCATCATGGATGCGATCGAAGCCGCTGGCCGAAGTCAACAAACTAATAGCCAGCGGCTTCATTCATGAGGAACAACATCCTGACTGGGTTGCCAACATAGTACCAGTCCTCAAGAATAATGGGAAGATTCGAATCTGCATCGACTTTCGTAATCTAAACGAGGCATGTCCCAAAGATGAATTCCCTCTCCCTATCACGGACATCAAGATTGACAACACATGCAGCTTCAAACGCATGTCATTCATGGATGGTTTCTCGGGGTACAACCAAATCAAGATGTCTCCTGACGATGAAAAGCACACATCATTCCGAACACCGATTGGCACGTACTGCTACACAGTCATGCCTTTTGGTTTAAAAAATGCTGGCGCCACATACCAAAGAGCCATGAGCATCATCTTCAGAGATCACTTGAGCAAGACTGTGGAGTGCTATGTTGATGATATCGCCGTCAAGAGTCGCTATAAGGGAGACCACCTGCATAATCTGAAGACAGTGTTCGACCTGATGCGAGCACACAACCTGAAGATGAATCCCACAAAATCCTTCTTGGGTGTATCCAGGAAAATTTTTTTGGGTTTTATTATTACTGCCCAGGGAATTCATGTATACCCAGAGAAGACGAAGGCAATTATGGAAATGGGTCCCCCGAGAAATCTCCGCGAACTCAGAGGCCTTCAAGGAAGACTAGCTTACATTAGGAGGTTCATCTCTAACCTCTACGAGCAATTTCGGCCATTCACCCACCTCATGAAGAAAGGCATCTCGTTCGTATGGGATGAAGAATGCCAACGTGCCTTCGACAACATCAAAGAATATTTGTCGAACCCTCCAGTCCTGGTGGCCCCGGTTGCTGGAAAATTATTTCTGCTCTACGTACGAGCAATGGAAGATTCCCTCGGTGCTCAGCTGGCACAAAACAACAATGCAGGCCATGAAGAGGCTATATATTACCTCAGCCGAATGATGATTGGGCTAGAGCACAGATATACTGCTGTGGAGAAGGAATGCCTAGCCCTGGTGTTCGCCATCCAAAAGATGCGGTACTATGTCACAGGACAAACCATACATGTGATCTCACGAGTCAACCCTCTCAGGGTCCTCATGACTAAACCAGGGGCACTCAGCTTCCGCCTCGCCATATGGGCAATATTGTTGTCTCCTTATCATATGGTCTTCGTCCCGCAAAAGACTGTTAAAGGTCAAGCTTTGACAGACTTTTTAGCAGCCCAGCCAGGATCGAAGTCGTCCAGAGTATACGAAGGAATCCCAGATGAGGTCGTCGACTCACATGTGACCTTCTACGATGATATATGGCGAATGTTCTTCGACGGTGCTTCGAGAACTGGACCCAAAGGCAATATTGTTGTTGGAGTCGGGGTAGTGTTGATTTCTCCTTCCGGATTGGTGATCAATCGCGCTTACTCTCTCATGGAACCCTGCTCTAACAATGTGCCGAGTACAACGCTTTGGTCATTGGCCTCCAACTTGCAAGAGAGTTGGGGGTAGAATATCTTGAAGCATACGGTGATTCGCAGTTAATCGTCAATCAGATCAGGGGCTCGTACGAAGTCCGCCACGAAGACATGATCCCATATCACCAAATAGCGATCAACATTATCTCATCATTTGAGGGATTCTTCATCGAACATGTTCCCAGACTACAGAATATCGAAGCCGATGCCCTAGCAGCCTTGCCGCTTCCCTAGCAGTTCCAAACCATACTCAGCATTCGGTTGACGTGATAGGCCACGAACTGGTCTGTCCCAAGAACAAAGTTCAAGTCGTGGCGAGTTATTCTGTCCAAACGGTCGACGTAGCACCAAACTGGAGACAACCATTCATAGAATTCGTAGTCTACGACATCCTGCCCGAGAACCCAAAGGAAGCCACTTCCATCAGAAGGCACTCTCTCAGATTCTTCTACGATACAGAGACAAAAATGCTGTATCGGCGATCCTACTATGGGTTACTGCTTCAATGTCTATCAAACACAGAAGCCAAAGAAGTCGTACGCGAAGCTCACGACGGTGTCTACGGGGCCCATCAGCCTAGCCCCAAATTACAAGACCGTCTCTGCCGAATAGGCTACTACTGGCCCACGATGGTAGCAGATGCGATAGACTATGCAAGAAAATACAAAGCCTGCCAAGTTTACGCAGACTTCATCCACCAACCATCCGAGTTTCTACATCCGATAGTGGCGTCCTGGCCATTCGAAGCATGGAAACTGGATATCATCGGTCCAATCACCCTACCATCCTTCCGTGGACATCGCTTCATACTCACGATCACGGATTACTTCTCCAAATGGGTAAAAGCTGTTCCGCTTGCAGAAGTAAAGACTTCAAACGTGATCAGCTTCCTCAAACATCATGTCATCTATCGCTTTGGACTGCCCCGAAGGATCATCCACGATAATGGTCCGCAGTTTGCAAGCCATGCCTTCTATCGGTTCTGCGACAAACATAGCATCCAGAATATTGCTTCAACACCATACAATCTGGCAGCCAACGAATTGGCAGAGGCATTCAACAAAACAATCATCAAACTCCTCAAAAAGTTTATCTCTTCCAACAAACGCGACTAAAACGAGAAGCTTGGTGAATGCTTATGGGCATACAGTACTACAGTCCGAACAGCCACTGGGAACAAGCCATTTTTCCTGGTGTACGGGAGTGAGGCAGTCCTCCCATTGGAGACTCAAATACCCTCACTCTGCGTCGCCCTTACATACCAATTGACGACGGACGATAACTACCGTCGTCGGCAATAAGAGTTGGAGGCCTTAGATAAAAAGCGCCATTTGGCTCAGCAACGAATCGAGCTATACCAAGCACGCATCTCTGAAGCCTTCAACAAGAAGGTTAAAATCAGAACATTCCAAGTGGAAGATCTCGTTCTGGCAGTCCGAAGGTCGATGGTCATGACTCACAAAACCGTCGACAAATTCCAGCCAAAATAGGAAGGGTCGTTTATCATCGATGCTGTATTCTCCAATGGAGCGTACCGCCTCGCAAGACAAAATGGAGACCTGCTCATGTTGCCCGGCAACGGCAAGTTCCTGAAGAAATACTATGTCTAAACGATATTTTCTCGATCATCGAGTCAAGTATCCGCTGGTACCGCTGAACTCACACTCCTGCAATATTCCAGATTATCGAGTCGTGTACCCTCTCGTACCGCTGAACTCACTCTTACAATTTTCCAGATCATCGAGTCATGTGCCCGCTGGTGCCACTGAACTCACTCTTATAATACTCCAGATTATCGAGTCATGTACCCGCTGGTACCGTTGAACTCACTTTCACAATATCCCCGATTATCGAGTCATGTACCCTCTCGTACCGCTGAACTCACATTCATAAAATTCTAGATTGCTGAGTCATGTACCCTCTGGTACCGCTGAACTCACGTCCTTCTTCCATAAAAATCCCAAATTACCAAGTTATGTACCCGCTGGTACCTCTGAACTTACACTTTGATTCCAAAATTCATGGATTGTCGAGTTATGTACCCGCTTGTACCCCTGAACTTATATCCCGATCACTGTATTAGAGAGAAAGTCATGTATAACCATACCTCTGAACTTTTTTCCTGAAAGAGATCCTTCTTCATGATCCACTACCCGCACTCCCAGTACACAAAAAGGGTAACGGATCCACAAATTTCTAAAATGACCATGTCGATGTTACCTCTGAGTCGTCTCAATTCTGCCAAAAATAAATTACCCCTCTACATAGACCTTTTATGTCCTTATTACCTCTGAGTCGTTCTCTGTGCCCGCCTTCATTGAGCCCACTCCTGCCATGTCCTCATTATCTCTGAGTGGGAAGGCTCCGTCGAAGAAACCCTCATGCTTGCCATGTCCTCATTACCTCTGAGTAAGTATGTTGATCCCTTTCGGCTTATTATCTGTACCCACAACTGGAGTACGCCAAGGATAGTAAGTCCACAAATATCCACCGTTGAGTCCACTCCTACCATGTCCTCATCACCTCTGAGAAGGAAGATTTCACGGTAAGAGAACTCCCATGCTTGCCATGTCCTCATTACCTCTGAGTAAGCATGTTGGTTTTATTTTATCCTATTATCCGTATCCTAACTGTAGCACCCAGTTTCCCAAATGAGGGTAATTTTGAAATTTCATATTTATAATTATTTTAATAATGATATTTAATTTATAATATAATTTTTGGTGATTTTAAATTATTTGAAAATTATTTAAATCAATGACTCGTGGTTTTGACGTTTTGCTAGTGAAACCCTAGAGACTGTTTGACCTAGAGCCTAAGCATGTGATTATGATATTTTAATGTCATTTTTGGCCTAAGAATATTTTTACATTTGAACTCTTTGAATTTTTTTGATATTATTTTATTATTTATGATATTGTTTTGGGGTTATTTGAGTCGGGTTCGAATTTCAACTCAATCCGACTTGAAACGGGGACCCGGGGGTAGTTTGACTCTAGTGGGACCCACACACTAGTTAGGCATAGCCCACATGATATTAATTTTAGTCCACATGATAGAAATATTTTAGTTAGAGGTTAGACTAATTATTATGGATAAGGTTAGTATGGTTGGAGACTTTAGAATGACTAATTTAGCCCCAACCAATTAGCCCTTTCCTAATACTCATAGAATAGGTTAGTGGGGGCATTTTGGACCTTACCATAATAGGACAAATAGCCCCATATGGCCAGCCACTTTGGGAGAGGATAGGCTCAAGTTCATTTCATTATTCTCATCCACTCTCTCTCTCTTGTTCTTCCCGAAATTTCTAGAGAGCAATCCCTAGCAATTTCTCCACCAAATCCTTCCATTTCACCACCAAATCTTCTTCTTTCCTTCTCCATTCTAGCCAAGGAGGAAGCTACCCAAGTTTGGGAGGATTCGGAGCTCGTTTGTGTCCTTTTGGAATCTCTACGTGTCGGTGTCGCTCCGAGAAGGCTTTTCTTCGATTCGATCTACCGGGAGGTATAAATCCCTTCTCCTTTTCATTTCCTTATGCATATAGCTCTATTTTGAACCCATAGGAATGACCCCCATGGTTGTATCTCCATTTGTGTCTATTTCGTATCCATTTGGAGGTCATAGGAGTGTCTTTTGTGTTGTGGTTGTATCCATGTGGAAAAATCCCAAATTTGGACACACTATGTGTTGTTGTTATGTATGAATGAATTATTACATGTTTAACCTCATATTTTTTTATTGGAGATGTGTTCTATAGTGTCTCATATATATATATTAGTGTAGAGAGTGAGTTCTTGATATATTATATTATATACTTGTGTTCTTTTGTCTCAAACTACCCAAGGCCGTCATAATTTTTATCCACGTTTTTAATTTCAGCCCTAACTTAGAAATGTCATAACTTCTAGCTCAAAGCTCGTTTTAATTTCCCATTTTTTAAAAGAAGCGTATTGAAGTTAGCTTTCCAAAAACATGTATTAATAGGCCTAATTCTTTTTGTAACTTTCTAGAGAATTATTTGAGTGTCAGCTGTACGAAAGACAAACGCGTTCTCGGTGTTTTCGCGATTCCGGGAGTTTTCGGAAACGAAAACGCGATCCGTTTGAAGTTTCGGAAAGCTAACACATAGATCTATAACACACTTTAATCCTAAATTTTAATTCATACTGAGATGGTAGAGTATTGATTATTAGTAGGAGTTACTATTCGGCATATGTATTTTGTGCACCCTTGTGTGTAATATAATGTTCTATTTGATTTTAACCAATGTTAATGTATATACATTATGTAATTAAATAGAGAATACTAGCATGAGTATATGGTTTAATAAATGATGTATGAGGTGTAAGTATCCTATCTAATGTAAGCATGTATAAGTATGGCTTGTAATAAATATGTAGGTTCCATAGTATGTAATGTATGGTGCATATAGTGGTGCAAGAGAATAAATAAATGATGAATGAATGCAAGCATGAATGTAATGTAATAATAGATGTAATGTATGCAATATACAAGTTAATGAGATGTAATGTTCTATGTTAACACAAATCATATATTACCTCATGTACCCCTTACACTATGTTGACACTATCACACTTGACACTTTGTTCCCTTACACTTTGACACTCTTTGATATGTATACACTATGTATGCCTATTTAACCCTTACTTGCCCCTTTTCTATGTTCACATACACACACATAGCCTCTTAAATAAGTATTTATGAATATAGTTAACTTAGCTATGTATGTATATTATATATATGATAGCATATTGTATTGTAATATATAAGTTTATATAGCCATTGAAATGCCATGATTATAGACCTAATGTTGAATACTAATATATGCATGTGTATATATGTGTAGACATGTATAGCTTAAAGTAATAGATTACCTAGTGTATATCTAATGTGAATTCTTGCCTATTTGAGTATTGAATAATTGCATGCTATATAGAGTTGGGTGTATGTTGGCTTGTATAGCCTTGTATTGATGTGTGCTTGCTAGGATAGTCTTGGTTAGGCCTAGTAAGACTTGCTGGGTTAGAACATGACCTAGCTTGACCTAGTTTGACTAGTGCAGTTGACCAGTGTTGACCAAGGGTTGACTTTGGCCTAGTTTGACCTAGATTCATGTAGAATGTATTATAGTGCTTTATATTACCCTTCTGGACATGTTGTGACTTGTGCTGTTCTAATTAGGAGCCAGACACCTCTCCTCGGACAGTATCTTTATCTTGGACATTCAGATATCAGGCGAGTACATTCTCTGATTATTTCATATCCTGCTTAGAATTATTTTACTGCTTTAAATTACTTTACTTGATACTGTCACGTTGGTCACACGGATTGGTACTATATGGATCCTTTCTTGAGATTTTATCCTTTAGGAGCATCAGATATTACATGTTCTGTGCGTTTCACTTACATTGTGTATCACTATGCTTCTTGGTTCATTGATCACTTGTGACATGTACCCTCATGATCACAGAGTCTCCTTGAATCACTCACTGTTGGGTAACCCCCAGAATCACCCATTTATGGGCATCCATGTATCACCCTGCGGGGCCATTGCATGGAATCATAACATAACCTGGCTGGATCCTTGTGTATTGATTGGGGGTACCGGGGAATAGAATTGGACATGTGAATAATACCCAAGTAGTATCTTATCAGAATCTCTTCCATAGTGTCTTATCAGAATCTCCTATGCCATTTACATGTCAATATTGTACTCTGACTCACTAGCCACTGTTAGTTTTCTATGTATAGTAGATATTTCTATTACAGCTCTCTCTCTGTTTACATACTGTATTTCTTTCAGTACCTGTATCTTATTTTACTGTATGATTATATTTTCTAACCTGCTATGATCTGTTGAGATGTACTGTACTCGCTCCTGTCCTGACTGGACCTGTTGATAAATTTTACAGATAGCCTGGAGGTTGCCTGCTAGCCTAGAGGAGACAGTAGAGGTTGCATAGATAGCTAGGATTTTTGCTTATAGTTTATTTTCAGTCATCTTGAGTTGTATTTATGGATTACTGTATTTAGGTTTTGAGATGTATTCTGAGTTTGTATCTTAGACACTTAGACTTCTATCTGTTGTATCTCTTTTCGATTTCATGTTTTATCTATCTTCCTTTATGCTCTACCTTAGATGTGATTGAGTTTACATTCTGCTATGTCACCCCCATTAGGGGAGTATAAACTGTTTAGTCTTATACTGTTAGATGTATTGAGACCTAGGACAACGTTCTACCGTCGACACTGCGGCGTAGGCTGGGCGTTGTTACGTTCTCGTGCCCTAACTCTAGGGTGCGGGTCGTGACACGTTTTAGTGGTGGCCCATGCAGGTCGATATTCGCATTAGTGCAATTTTGTAGTAGCGTAATGACTTAGTTGTACTACTAGGAGCCTGCTGTAGGATATATAAATTAAGGTGTTAGGATGAGAGGATACTCAATCACAATTAGGATCCCTTGAGAGATTCCTGGGACGACCCTTGAGAATCTTATTTAACTCCGATTTGAAAACTCTTTTCTTTTTTTCCTTGATTTGATTTATCTTTACTTTCTGCTATTGAATTTGATTATTATTGAATTTGAGTTTGTATTTATTGATTTTGATGAAGATTGTTGAAATTTGAATCTTGATGTTAGCTATAGCATCCGAGTTTGTAGTTATATGATTTGAAGGATTTTGTTTATTTCTGAATTTTGATGTTCGTTGATAAATTTGATTTTTTTTGTATTCATTGTCGATTTAATTTAATTTTTGGCAAGATGAAATTATATGGGCTAGGTCATCTAAGTTATGGAAATCTTGTCTTCTATAGTCATATTAGCCAGCGTGGTGAGGACATATAGTCTGATTTTGGATATATTTCTCGGGTTTGCAAATTTAAGGTTTTCGCAGCCAAGCAAGCGGCATCGCGAAAATGTTAAATACCATGATTCTAGAGGATATGCATAAGTCAAGGACTCTGTGATTATCGTAGCCTTGCTTACTAGTATGACGAGGATTTAGAGTACCATGATTTTGGATAGACGCATATGATTATCAGATTATACCTTAAATGTTTTCGAACATGTTTTTGCTACTTTTGTTTCAGTCATTCAAAAAAAAGAGAAGGAATTATTGTTGTTTTGTTTTGTTTTGTTTCTCATTGTTTACTTAGGATGTAGCTTTAGCTATTTTTATAAACCTTGTGTAACTTCTTACAAAAATTTATTTCTTCTTAATACAATAAACCAATGATTTTGCTAGGCCTTATTTTGGATTTGGTATTATAATTCTTGTTTCAAAAAAATGGGTCCCTCTTTTAAATAGATAAGCAGAACAGATTCTATTATCATTCTTTTCCTGCCAATATTTTTACTACCATCATTCCTTGTCTTATATACCTGTCCTGATTATATCAATTCCCTGTCTCGTATATAATTCTGTCAGCTATACCTTGACAACTCTTGAATCTTCATATCATTTTGCCTGAGAAATGTTAAGGAAGTGACGTAAATTATGTAGCTCAGAGAAGACGTAACTGGTTATTTTATGATGATCTAAAGGAAATCAAATGTGGAGTGTTCCATATGGAAACTTGAGATAGAAATGTGGTAAAGGTCTCGAATAGAATAAAGAGATGTATACTGCCAATCTGGAAACAATTACATTTAGAGAAATTTTGGGGTTATGAGATAGTTTATAGGTGTATTCAAAACTAATGAGGATATCAGAGGTCAACCTAGTTTTGAGAACTTAGAAAATCTTGGTTATTGATTCTGGGAAAAACTTTTACTCTGAGACTATGTAGAAGGTTAGTAATGGAAAAAAGAAGTTAATTGTGTTTAATAAGGATATTAAATAAGATGTTGCGAGGAAATGACTAGGGATAGAGAGCACAGAGTTATGGAAGTTTAGAGATTGTTGTGAAATATTTTTAGGAGAATAATATTCAAGGGTGTATGTCGAAAAAAATATGGAAGTTGATTTTATGATGAAAGATAAGTTTTGTAAGGCCTAGAGATTTAAATTAAATAATACGAGGAGAATAATTTGAACAAGTTCAAGGAATTCGTAAACGGAATTTAGAGATTTTGGGTCAAATTTAAGACAAGGTGAAAGAACTTGAAAATTTAAATAAATGGTTAATGTTGATTCCTAAATGTGAGGGTTGTGCTTCAAGAGTGATGTTTGGAAATTGGGAATTGCCTACGGTAGTCATGGTAAGGGTTTAAGTAAAGGTTAAATTTTTATATGGAGACTGGTGAGGTAAAGATATGATTGACAAGTTATGACCAGATGAACTTAAAGAGTATCAGAAGCAGATGACTAACTCGATCTTCATTATTTTTGTGCATTAATTACAACCTCTTGAACTCCCACTTTCTAATTGAGATCCTTGACGTTCCTTATCGTGACTTTGATATTCGGAATATAATACTAGTTGTTACCCTCCAACAAATCTTATATGTAAGACCTAGACGAGCTCACCTTCGTGTACGTATATCATGTCCCACTAAAATCCGTCTTCTTGTACTCTATTTTCTTGATATGATTTTCTGGTCAACTGGCTAAACTATAACCTCTACCATTATACTAAATTTCTTCTTATTTCAATTAGAAATCCAGCCTTGACTCAATTCTTTCGACCCGACATGTGATGGTGTTCTGCTTGTTTCCTTAGATGCTTAACCTTGTACCTTATCTGATTACTTGACCCGTTGGTTAAGAAACTTGGACTATGTAATTCCTTTCATCATTACCACCCTTATATCTTGTGCTGTTAAATTAGCCTTAGTTTTGCAAGCTTATCTATTTTCGAGCTTGGTCATGACATATTTTATTGGGTGGCCACCCACTAACATATTGTCTAATCAGAACCGGTACATAATGGTCTGATCAACCTATTGCACTTTGGTTCATTTTTTTTCATGTATCAATCTACGAGAATGGAGACATAGTTAAACTTGACCCTAGAGTCTCATTCGCGACAGCCTTGACAATTCTCCTTGAAATCTTTTCATCGCCTATGAACCTCGTATTCGTACTCAGTTGAATTAAATTTAATCATGACCTGAACCTCCATCATTGGATGCTCGTGCTCATACTTTGATTTCATTGATTTTCCTTCTTGCCCAAATCTCGTTTTATTCCGAAATTGATCAACTTAGATCGTGTCAAGACAAAAATCTATTTGTGATTTGTTGTGCCTAAAGTTTCAATTTTTACCATTTTATGGAATAGTAACCTTTTAATAATTTCTTAGTTGCTTATTAATGACCAATTTTTATATAGGATGGTAGACAGCCCTACAACCTTGATGATTGTTGTTCCCTTATCTTTCCAATTATGACACCCTAGATTGTTTGTATGTTGATACCATAGTGCTATTTTGACCTAGAATGATTAGTGTACCTAGGTGAGACTTCCAACTGCTACGATATGCCCTGACCTTGTATATTATTCCTTCAAATTGCATGATTTAGATAAAAAAATTTAGACCTTGATTGTTAGGAAATAGGGACGTCACTCCATTAGTATCAGTTGTAGATATATATGGGTTAGTCCTTGATGTGGGGATGTGTGTCTATAAACATGTAGCTTAGGAGATTTATGAGAGATTATAGTATCAGCCTTGATAGGATGTACTAGTTTTTTGGTGAGTATAAATGTGTTATGAGAGATAGGGGCCTATATGTCTTAGTAATGCATCGTTCCTATGGTAATAGAATGTATTAATAGATGGTTAATAGGAAGATAATAGTTTGAGCATACCTATAGCCTATTATCAGTTCCTTTTCATCCTTAGTTAAGACCACTTTAAAATAGGTCCAGTCCCTTGGATATAGGTTCCAGTCCATATTCTATTGAAGTTCCATTACCGCCGTACAGCAGAGCAGTATTGGAGGTATTCCTAGATTGACACTTTTTAGATGTTCGTTTATTATTCCAGTATTAGGAAGTGTTACCTTAGATATTGGGTAGGTTAGAGGCTCTAGAAGGAGTACTATCGATCTTAAATTTCGAGGACAAAATTTTTCTAAGGTGGGTAGAGTTGTAGCACCCAGTTTCCCAAATGAGGGTAATTTTGAAATTTCGTATTTATAATTATTTTAATAATGATATTTAATTCATGATATAATTTTTGGTGATTTTAAATCATTTTAAAATTATTTAAATCAATGACTCGTGGTTTTGACGTTTTGCTAGTGAAACCCTAGAGACTGTTTGACCAAGAGCCTAACTATGTGATTATGATATTTTAATATCATTTTTGGCCTAAGGATATTTTTGCATTTAAACTCTTTGAATTATTTTGATATTATTTTATTATTTATGATATTGTTTTGGGGTTATTTGAGTCGGGTTCGAATTTCACCTCAATCCGACTTGAAATGGGGACCCGGGCGTAGTTTGACTCTAGTGGGACCCACACACTAGTTAGGCATGGCCCATATGATATTAATTTTAGTCCACATGATAGAAATATTTTAGTTAGAGGTTAGACTAATTATTATGGATAAGGTTAGTGTGATTAGAGACTTTAGAATGACTAATTTAGCCCCAACCAATTAGCCCTTTCCTAATACTCATAGAATAGGTTAGTGGAGGCATTTTGGACCTTACCATAATAGGACAAATAGCCCCATATGGCCAGCCACTTTGGGAGAGGATAGGCTCAAGTTCATTTCATTATTCTTATCCACACTCTCTCTCTTGTTCTTCCCCAAATTCCTAGAGAGCAATCCCTAGCAATTTCTCCACCAAATTTTTCCATTTCACCACCAAATCTTCTTCTTTCCTTCTCCATTCTAGCCAAGGAGGAAGCTACCCAAGTTTGGGAGGATTCAGAGCTCGTTCGTGTCCTTTTGGAATCTCTACGTGTCGATGTCGCTCCGGAAAGGCTTTTCTTCGATTCGATCTACCGGGAGGTATAAATCCCTTCTCCTTTTCATTTTCTCATGCATATAGGTCTATTTTGAACCCATAGGAATGACCCCCATGGTTGTATCTCCATTTGTGTCCATTTTGTGTCCATTTGGAGGTCATAGGAGTGTCCTTTGTGTTGTGGTTGTGTCCATGTGGGAAAATCCCAAATTTGGACACACTATGTGTTGTTGTTATGTATGAATGAATTATTACATGTTTAATCTCATATTTTTGTATTGGAGATGTGTTCTGTAGTGTCTCATATATATATATTAGTGTAGAGAGTGAGTTCTTGATATATTATGTTATATACTTGTGTTCTTTTGTCTCAAACTACCCAAGGCTGTCATGATTTTTATCCACGTTTTTAATTTTAGCCCTAACTTAGAAATATCATAACTTCTAGCTCAAAGCTCGGTTTAATCTCCCGTTTTTTTAAAAGAAGCATATTGAAGTTAGCTTTCCAAAAACATGTATTAATAGGACTATTTCTTTCTGTAACTTTCTGGAGAATTATTTGAGTGTCAGCTGTATGAAAGACAAACGCGTTCTCGGTGTTTTCGCGATTCTGGGTGTTTCCGGAAACGAAAACGCGATCCGTTTGAAGTTTTGGAAAGCTAACACATAGATCTATAACATACTTTAATCCTAAATTTTAATTCATGCTGAGATGGTACAGTATTGATTATTAGTAGGAGTTACTATTCGGCATATACATTTTGTGCACCCTTGTGTGTAATATAATGTTCTATTTGATTTTAACCCATGTTAATGTATATACATTATGTAATTAAATAGAGAATGCCAGCATGAGTAAATGGTTAAATAAAAGATGTATGAGGTGTAAGTATCCTATCTAATGTAAGCATGTATAAGTATGGCTTGTAATAAATATGTAGGTTCCATAGTATGTAATGTATGGTGCATATAGTGGTGCAAGAGAATAAATGAATGATGAATGAATGCAAGCATGAATGTAATGTAATAATAGATGTAATGTATGCAATATACAAGTTAATGAGATTTTATGTTCTATGTTAATACAAATCATATATTACCTCATGTACCCCTTACACTATGTTGACACTATCACACTTGACACTTTGTTCACTTACACTTTGACACTATTTGATATGTATACACTATGTATGCCCATTTAACCCTCACTTGCCCCTTTGCCATGTTCACATACATACACATAGCCTCTTAAATAAGTATTTATGAATATAGTTAACTTAGCTATGTATGTATATTATATATATGATAGCATATTGTATTGTAATATATAAGTTTATATAGCCATTGAAATGCCATGATTATAGACCTAATGTTGAATACTAATATATGCATGTGTACATATGTGTAGACATGTATAGCTTAAAGTAATAGATTACCTAGTGTATATCTAATGTGAATTCTTGCCTATTTGAGTATTGAAAAATTTCATGCTATATAGAGTTGGGTGTATGTTGGCTTGTATAGCCTTGTATTGATGTGTGCTTGCTAGGATAGTCTTGGTTAGGCCTAGTAAGACTTGCTTGGTTAGGACATGACCTAGCTTGACCTAGTTTGACTAGTGCAGTTGACCAGTGTTGACCAAGGGTTGACTTTGGCCTAGTTTGACCTAGATTCATGTAGAATGCATTGTAGTGCTTTATATTACCCATTCTGGACATGTTGTGACTTGTGCTGTTCTAATTAGGAGCCAAACACCTCTCCTCGGACAGTATCTTTACCTTGGACATTCAGATATCAGGCGAGTACATTCTCTGTCATTTCATATCCTGCTTAGAATTATTTTCCTACTTTAAATTACTTTACTTGATACTGTCACGTTGGTCACACGGATTGGTTCTATATGGATCCTTTCTTGAGATGTTATCCTTTAGGAGCATCGGATATTACATGTTCTGTGTGTTTCACTTACATTGTGTATCACTATGCTTCTTGGTTCATTGATCACTTGTGACATGTACCCTCATGATCACAGAGTCTCCTTGAATCACTCACTGTTGGGTAACCCCCAGAATCACCCATTTATGGGCATCCATGTATCACCCTGCGGGGCCATTGCATGGAATCATAACATAACCTGGCTGGATCCTTGTGTATTGATTGGGGGTACGGGGGAGTAGAATTGGACATGTGAATAATACCCAAGTAGTATCTTATCAGAATCTCTTCCATAGTGTCTTATCATAATCTCCTATGCCATTTACATGTCTATATTGTACTCTGACTCACTAGCCACTGTTAGTTCTCTATGTATAGTAGATATTTCTATTACAGCTCTCTCTCTGTTTATATACTGCATTTCTTTCAGTATCTGTATCTTACTTCACAGTATGATTATATTTTCTAACCTACTATGATCTGTTGAGGTGTAATGTACTCGCTCCTGTCCTGACTGGACCTGTTGATAAATTTTACAGATAGCCTGGAGGTTGCCTGCTAGGCTAGAGGAGACAGTAGAGGTTGCATAGATAGCTAGGATTTTTGCTTATAGTTTATTTTCGGTCATCTTGAGTTGTATTTATGGATTACTGTATTTGGGTTTTGAGATGTATTCTGAGTTTGTATCTTAGACACTTAGACTTCTATCTGTTGTATCTCTTTTCGATTTCATGTTTTATCTATCTTCCTTTATGCTCTACCTTAGATGTGATTGAGTTTACATTCTGCTATGTCACCCCTATTCGGGGAGTATAAACTGTTTAGTCTTATACTGTTAGATGTATTGAGACCTAAGATAGCGTTCTACCGCCGACACTGCGGCGTAGGCTGGACGTTGTTACGTTCTCGTGCCCTAACTCTAGGGTACGGGTCGTGACACTAACCCAGGGTACGCCAAGGATAATTGGCCCATAAAATGTCCTGTGCTAAGTTTCTCAGTACAGGCCCACCATTCCTCATCATGCCCCGGGAGCCCGGCTGCTCCATGGCATTCTTTCTCCCGATACTCGGAACACCCACGACACCATTTTTGTGGAACCATTCTGGGTATCCCCAATCAAACTTGTTATTCGTACCTAAAACCAGGGTATGCCAAGGGTAACAGGTCCACAAACAAGTCCCCCATGCGGGGCAAACACTACCACAATACCACAAGCACAACAAGCAAGACAAATGAAGGGTAGAATGGAAAATACTCTTTATTTGAAAGTCAAAAAAAGTATTACATGTTTTGGGACCACGTCCCTCTCTCAAAAGAAAAAAAATAGAACAGAACAAAAGAAGGAAAAGCCGACTGTAGTTCGGCATTACACAACTCCAAGAGACGGTTTCTCACCAAGGCAGTACCCCATTCAAGCCTCTATTTCGCTCGACGCTCAGCCGGCTGGGATAACTGCTCCGCATCATTCAGATACATATATGCCTGCCAGTCATTCTCTATCTTCTCCAGGGCAAGTTCTAGATTGGCAGAAGCTCTACTAAATTTGTCAGCCTCCTGAATGACAATCCCTTTCTCAGTACGAGCAGCTTCAAGCTCGGACTCCAGAAAGGCCAGCTTTCTCTGGAGCTCGAGAATCTGCTCCCGGGTGTCAGTTACCCCGCAGGAGGCAGTCGCTTCCCGAGTCGCACAATCTTCAGTACGACGGCTCCATTGATCGTACAACTGAGTCAGATCCCGACGGTCCTTCAATATAGCTGGCTTGAGCGATTCCCGAGCAATCTTCACCTTCTCTAGCGCGGTTGCGAGGATGGTATGCTCTTGATCTATTGCCACTGATAAATCATCTTGCCGCAGTACGCGAAACTGGGCCACAAGACGATCAGCCTCTAACAGCTTAGGCTCCAGAAGCGCAGCCAGTCCCGCCCCACCGGGGAGTGTTCTAAGGATATTAATCTGGCCACCAACGTATTGGCTGGCCATAGCAAAGGGAGTCCCCCTCTCCACAGCTGCCTCGATCCCCCTCTTCAGGTGTTGGTGGAAACTGTCGACCACATCCTGGGACACTTCATCCAAAACCTTTGTAGAGGACGGCATCAAAGGGAGTGTGGCGGGCAGTACCGAAGGAGTAGCCTCAGAACTTGCTGTCCCCGCCACCAGGGAAACAAATTCTGTGCAAAAAGATGCATGAATAGCAGCTAGCTCCTCTTTCGCCGCCCGAAGATCCTGGATGCTTGGCAAGGCGGAAAGATTAACCCCCGAAACTATATTCGCAGAGGAAGGCACAGGAAGCATCATCCCTTGCCCCAGCTGTACTGCCACTTGGGCTCCCGAACTCGACCCGGCTAGAGGCCCCTTAATATCGGTTGGAAAAGAAGGTGGCACACATGCTTCCATCAGATCCCCTCTGGCAGAGTTCGCCCTGGCAATGTCCGTCACCGGCAATAAAGGGGTGGGACCTGTACGTCCGAAGCAACCATTAATCCACATAATCCGAAGGACAGGAGGATAGAGCAAATATGCCTCCCCACAAGTTAAGATTTGGTTTATCTTACCAGGAGAAGAGCATGGAGGCTGCAGTTCGTTCGCAGCTGGCATAGTCTCCCCACCCGCGGATCCCAAGTCAAATTCAACCGGTTTCTCTGCCCCAGCCACCCCTGAAAGGGAGCCAGCCAGGTCAGTGTCATCCTGTTGAAATTCAGCTGTCTCGGAGACAGGTGCAGTAGAGCCCCCCATCCCTATGGGTTCATGTCTCAACAAGACGAGACTCCCCGGCCGCCTCCGGAAGAACCCCAGCAGAAATAATAGCGGTGCACACATCATTGACCAAATTAGACAAGACCTGATCATCCTCGACAATCGAATCCTGAGAAGCAGACTCCTTTAACGCCTACAAAGGGCAAAAGAAAGAAAAAATAATTAGGCCATAGTTTAGAAAAAGAAGGTGAAGGTAGTTGAAATCCCAAATCACCTCAGAAACAGCGTCAACATCATCAATAAACAGCCTACGACGTCTTACCGCAGCCCGCTTAGTGGAGTAAGTCCTGCCATCGTCAGTGGACATACGTCTGCCTCAATTGTGCGAGGCACCAGGCACAACAGGTGGTTGATCCTCTACCTCTCCGTATTATAATAATGCCAAGCCCTGATACCATCGAGAACACTGCCCTCAAAGCCCAGACAAGCACTGGGGCAATCAAGGAATAGCTGACTATACCCAAATTGACGAGAAAATTGGCTGGGCAAATACGGCTCCAAGTATACGTTATTTCGGTAACTATATACTAGGTGTGCGGGACGAATGTTGCACAGCCAAAGAAGCATCTTCTCAGATAAGATGTGGGGAGGTTCAAGGCCATCAACGTGTACCCCCCACTTCTCTAGGGGTAAATTAGGGAAGAGACACAAAGAAGTCGGGCTCGTCAACCCTCGCCAACGCCCTCCGACAGGCTGGCATGGTGTCGTACTCCCAAGACTGATGACGGTATCGAAAAAGAAAGGCGTCATTAGCAGAAACATCATCCACTATTCCGGGTCTCATCAACGTCTTGTAGTGCATCAATAACCATCCCATGAGATAATGGTAAGGTAGCTCTATCTGCTCAAAGTCCAGTATCATCTTGCGAGCAATGACTTTAGACGAAAAGGTGCGGAGGCCATGGTGTACGCTACACACCATGGCCGACAGAAGGGCCAGTCTAACTTTAAAAACCAGCTTCACAGCCGAAAGAATAAAGTGGCGGCTGATCCTTTCAGTAGAACCTGCCCCTCCTGAGACTACGCAATTCTGTAGCCACACCATCAAGAACCCGGCCAAGAGTGCTTTCTCAGACATCTGCCGGGTACCGTGGTGGAAATAACTGAAGGAGTCAGTGCGACTCCCAAACCGGTCACGGGTGGACCTCGACCTTTTGGCCTTCACCATCAGGTCCTTTACCTCCTCCTGGATTTGAGGACCTCGAGACGAAACCCGGCCGGAAGTACGTAATTTGAAAAGATACGCGACCCAAGCCGTGGTATGGGGGGCGTTCCCTTCTGAGCTATTTTCCTTCTTGATAGCAGTCTTGTGACAGATGCTATGGTGGCACAACAGTTCCCGGTACGCAGCAACGAAACCTGGGAATCGTCGATCCAGATCATCGAATTCCTCATTCGTCGGGGTGTATACATTAAAGGCCTCGCCCCCCCCCCACGGCAACTTAGAAACGACATGCATTTCATGGAGAACAAGGCCCAACTCCCCTCCGGGCGCGAAGAAAGTCCCCGTGTGCCGGTTATACATCTCTAAAAGGGCCATGTACAATGGCTTGTTATTGGACAGCCCGTCACAAGTACCCCGGATGGCGTAGTAAAGATCAATCTTCCGAAAGAATTCTTCGTGGTTTCTCACGATCCATAAGGATAGATTGGCCCATGTGGGAATGGGGTTTATCCAATTCAGCAGCGACAACCTGCCCACGGGATAAGACCCCTTGCGAGCGAGCTGATTCAGGAAGGTATCAGCTCGAGTAAAAGTGAAGTTAGGACCAGACACGTTTATAAAAGTACCAGGAATCAGCCCCACCACACTCCGACTGACTGACTCCCTGCTCGCACATGCTGACCTAATACTAATATTATAGTGGATGTTGCCCACGAACATCCCCGATTGAGTGGGAGTTAGGGAGCCCACCATTTTCCTGCTCAACGGTACCATGTTAAACCACGAGAGGGAAAAGTGCCGTTCCATCTGCGGAATATGGATCTCCACCCCGACCACAGTAAAATCCCAGCTCTCGGAAATATCCAACACTCGGGAGTTCTTTATGGAAAAAGCATCTCCAAAAAAAAAGCTGGTTTCAGATATTCACCGTTTAGTTTCCCCGAATTCATCATAGTGCAAAGAAAGTGGAACGGCTGGTTGTTGATGGCAGCCACCCTCTCCAGAGGCTCATCGGTGGGAAGCTGATCCGTCACATGTCGAATTAAGCCATCGAGCTGCACACCCATGGCAAATTGAGTTGAACCCACCAGAAGCTCTCCTACCGGGTTGGTTGGGAGGTTCACTGGAAAAGGACAAAAAAACATGATTAAAGGATGAATACAACGAAACCACTTAAAGTTCCTCAAAAAAGAAGTTCCTACGAGCCCAAACGGCCCGGATCAACGAAGTCTTATGCGGCCCAATTCCGCTGGATTTCATGCGGGCCTATGCGACTCGGGTCAATACAGCCTCATGTGGCCCAATTCAGTTGAGAGTTCTATGTGACACTGATTCGATAGCTTATGCAGTCCAGTTGAACTTAAGCGGTTCTATCTAGCAGAAGAGCTTATGCGGCGCGAATTAGCAAAATCTTATGCGCGCCGGATTGAACTTATGCGGTTCTATCTTGTAGAAGAGCTTATACGACACGACTTAGCAAAATTCTATGCGGTCCAGTCTGTCAGAAACATATGCGGCCCCGTTCAAAGGAGACTTCATGCGGTTCATATCCAGAAGTAATCCTACGGCTCAAATCCTTCTCATGCGACTCAAACATAGGGCATCTCCTATGCGGCTCGGATGTGAGAGGGTCATGCGGCCCATACAACATTGCGGCTCCATTATAATCGAACTTGGACAGTTCAAACAAAAAATGAAGGCTTATGCATAGATCATGCAACAGAGCCTTGGGTTCTTAGGGTTCAAAGTATTCAAAAGCAAATCCTTACCCTTGAAAGCAGGGTGGACATCGGGGTACACTTCGGGCACGACGGCCGACGAGGAAGCCGCCTTCTTGCCCTTCGCAACAGCAGAGGCGACCTTGGAAGTCTTGGGGGCCATTTTCGACGGACGGAGAAGGAAAATAGGGAAAGAAAGGAAAGACAGCAACAGTTGGGGACGAAAGAAAAAGTAAAGAAATTCCTCCGACTGAACTCATCCATATTTATAAACAAAACCAAGGTACTTCGATTCTCGTGCAGAACGAAAACCAACTCTTCGGTTATCGAGGCGAGCCGCCTAAAATAAAGGCCAAACTCCTGGGATTCCGCCCCGAAAAGTGACCATAAAACTGACAGCAAATCAACAGCATTTAATACAAGAGATTTCCATACGTGGCAAGATGACGTGGCGGAAAGACCCTACGGCTGAGACATCTATGTGGACCGAAAGTCCCTGCGGCTGAGACATCAATGCGGTCCGAAAGTCCCTGCGGCTGAAACATCCATGCGGCCAAGACATCCATGCGGCCAAGAAAGTTTATGCACAGCCATGCTTCTCATTAAAAGTATTTCAATTTTACAAATTGAAAACTTTGAAGGGATCTTGTAGAAGCATGGAAAAGAATAATGAAAGATCCATGCGGCTAGGAAGTCCCATGCGGCTCAGAGAGCTCGTGCGGCTCAGGGATCCATGCTGCTCAAGTGACTATACGGCTCGATAAGTTCCATGCGGCTCAGAGAGAAGCCACGTGGCTTGCAAACAGCCCTTCCCTTTGTCCTATACCGCTTTAATTGCCTTGACGGCTGACAACCCTGACAAGGTGACAGCTCTGACACAAAGATGTAATTATGACTCTGTCATAATGGCAGACTCCTAGGAAAACAAAGAAAATCTCTGACACAAATCCCCCGAGGTCCAGAAAGTGTCACGCGGCCTTGACACGTGGACAAGTCGTATGCGGCTCGAGCAGAGACTCCCCATGCAGCTTAGGTCGAAGCTGTCCCATACGGCTCAGATCGAAGCTGTCTTATACGGCTTAAGCAGAGGCTCCCCATGCAGCTCACGAGGACTATCTCCATGCGGCTCATGAAGAAGCTACCCATTATGCGGCCGCCTACGCTCATGCGGCCCAAATCATCATTATGCGGTTCAAATGTTCAGGGGCCACTCCCTAAGCTGCCTTGACACGTGGCCAGTCTTATGCGGCTCAATCCCCATGCGGCTCAGATTTCCTCAGTGGCTCGCGGTTGAGCCACGTGGCAGGACACGTGTCATAAAGTCAATCAATCTCAATAACCCAGATTTACTGCAATCAAAGATTGGGTCAAATCCCAATAATCTGGGACATTGGCGGAAGAATGAATTAAATTTATTCATTCAGATTTATAAACATCAAAAAATCATCATAATGGAGATTTTTTGCAATCAGCATTAATTACTGATAGAATTTGGCACAATCTACATTAATGGCCCAGATTCATCACACTCGAGACTAATGGCCCAGATTGATCAATCAACAAGCCGCCGCCACTTCAAGAAGTGACAATCATTGCAAACCCTAATGATGACCCCATTCCTATAAATAGCAATGTGTCATTCCCTTGCAAAAAGGACAAAAAGGAGAGAAGAAAAAAGAAAGAGATTCTCTGATAAAAATAGAGAGACACAGAGATCCAGAGAGCGAGAGAGAGAATACCCAAGGAAAGCATTTCTTCATCAACGCCAAGCAGTTCTTCTACAGAGCCAAGGCTGCACCCGATCGTCCAAGGAGTAAGGCAGAGCTGCCATCGCTTTCCCAAGCCTCTATCGTCACCCCAGAATCTAAAATAAACAATTGTACTTAGATTGTTGTACCTAGGCTTTCGTCCCTAGGCTTTCTTTGTACAAGCGAGTTTGTATCGTGAAGTAAAAGTCCGGTTCTCCGACAATTGTTCTGTTCTTTTTTATTTCATGGCAAACAAGTGCCCCCCTGCGGGTACTGTTAACCCGGGTTTTTTTTCTTTTTCCTTTCCTTTTCTTTTTCTTATTTCTTTTATCTTTTTTTCTTTAATTTATAAAATCAATATTTCTTTCTTTTATCTATATACATATATAGATAGATATATAGACACACTTAATTAAATCTAATTACATTGTAATTTTTTTTTAAAATTACAAGAATAATTGATATTTTCTAGTACAGTTTTGGCATAACCTATATTTGTTTATATATTGTGTAGCCCTTAACTGCTATTTTTAATAATAACAAAAATCACAATTTAAATGTAAATGTTGTTTTCAAAATTAAAAATGAAATAAAGTTCCTCAAAACTTCAAAACTAATGTAATTATACTTCTATTTATTTTGTTCATAAATTTAAGTAAGTCAACTTTATCTATATTTACATCTATTGTAGCATTTGACTGGCTACCAAATTATTCGCAAAATATAAATAATAAAAATCAAATAAATTACAATTACGGTAAAAATACATTAAAAAGAAATAAAATCATCAAAAAATTTGGGATTTTACATTGGTCCTAGTAGAGTCGCTAGCTTGGCGGTAAGCTCTACGCTTTTGTTATTGTTGTTGATTTCTCTCGCTTTACTTGGGTTTACTTTTATCAAACAAAAGTGATGCTATTTTTGAATTTCAGATATTTTACAAAAAGGTACAAAACAAAAAAGGCTTCATGATTACTCGTATCCGAAGTGATCATGGTGGTGAATTCGTAATTCTGATTTCAAAAAGTTTTGTGATGAGTGGATATTACCATAAATTTTCTTGTCCTAGAACTCCTCAACAGAATGGTGTGTGGAGTGGAAGAACCGTACTCTAAGCGAAATGGCTAGAGTCATGCTGAATCATCATATCTTCCTAAGTATTTTTGGACAGAAGCTGTTAGCACAGCCTGTCATTTTAAATAGGTTCTTAATTCGACCTATCTCGAAGAAAACACCATATGAACTTTTTAAAAGGATTTCAAACATTTCTTACTTTAAAGTTTTTGGATGTCGCTGCTTTATCCTGAACACTAAAGATAACTTGGGCAAGTTCGACTCTAAAGCATGAACGGATATTCTCGGATATGCTGCTAAGAGTAAAGGATATAGAATTTTTAATAAAGATCTATGATTGTTGAAGAATTATTAACGTTACTTTTGATAAGCTCAATAGCCACAGATCTAGCGACAGTGATGATGAAGATGTACAAGAAAAAAATGAGAAGAGTCCTGTAGAAGATCTGACTCAAAAATTTGATTCATTAAAGTTCTTACCAGATCATCCAGAGACACTCATAGGTGACGTATCAAAAGGTGTAAGTACACGCTCCTCTCTTAGGAATTCTGAAATAGCAGCAAATATAGCTTTTATTTCTCAAATAGAACCTAAGAATATAGAAGATGTCTTTTCTGATGAGTTTTGGATTGAAGCTATGCAAGAGGAACTAAATCAATTTGAGAGAAACCAAGTTTGGGAACTCATTCCTAAACCTATTGGTCAATCAATAATTGGTACCAAATGGGCGTTCTGAAATAAACTTAGTGAAGATGGACAAGTCTACGCAACAAGCGCGTCTAGTGGCACAGGAGTATAATTAAGAAGAATGTATTGATTATGACAAGACATATGCTCCTGTTGCTAGACTAGAAGCCATCGTATGTTTGTGCATTTGCATGTTTTAATAATTTTAAATTATTTCAAATGGACGTGAAAAGTGCATTTTTGAACGGATTTTAAAAGAGGAATTTTGTGAAACAACCCCCTGGTTTTGAAGATTTTCAAAAACCTCATTATGTCTTCAAGCTTAAGAAAGCACTATAGGACTCAAACAGGCACCTCGTGCTTGGTATGAACGCCTAAGTATCTTCTTACTTGATAATGGTTTTTCAAAAGGAAGAGTTGATACAACTTTGTTTATCAAATTTTTAAATGATGACAATCTTCTTGTAAAATATCTAGATAACATTATATTCGGTTCTACTAATGAAAACTTTGTCAAGATTTTGCTAAGTGTATGCAGAGTGAATTTGAGATGAGTATGATGGGAGATTAAACTTCTTCCTAGGACTTCATATCAAACAACACTCAAAGAGAACATTCATCAACCAAGCCAAGTATACGAAGGACATACTGAAAAAGTACGACTTCGATAATGTAAAGACAATCGGAACTTCAATAGCTACAACCATAAAGCATAATTCTGATGAAACTGGCAAACCTGTCGACCAGCGTAAGTATCGAGGTATGATTGGCAGCTTATTATATTTAGCTGCTAGTCGTCCTGATATTATGTTCTGTTTGCATCTATACACGATACCAGGCAAATCCTAAGGAATCACACCTAAGTGCCGTTAAGCGTATCTTCCGATACCTTAAAGAAACTTCTACAGTCGGCTTGTGGTATCCTAAAACCAAATCCTTTGACCTGATAGGTTACTCGGATACAGATTTTGTAGGATGCAAAGTAGACCGTAAAAGTACCAGCGGTACGTGTCATTTCCTAGGAAAGGCCTTAGTCTCTTAGTTTAGCAAGAAGCAAAATTCTGTAGCATTATCAAATACTGAGGTTGAGTATATCGCCGTAGGACATTGATGTGCTTAAATTTTATGGATGAAACAAACCCTAGAAGACTACAATTTGTACTACACTAAGATTCTCATTTATTGTGATAACACTAGTACCATTAATCTGACTAAGAACCTTGTATGTCACTCATGCATAAACACATTGAGATACGTCATCACTTTTTAAGTGATCATCAACAACACGGGAATATCTGCTTAGAGTTTATTTACACAAATTATCAACTGGCAGACATTTTCACAAAACCACTAGCGAAAGACCGTTTTAACATAATGAGACGAGAGCTCGGTATACTTGAATTTTCAGATTTATAGTGTAGTATGGTAATTAAATTTAATTTTATGACTCGAAACTTTAAAAATTATGTAACTAAAATTATTTTTTGGTACAAGCCTACAAAGGGTCTATTTGTTACAACGACTACGGTCGAAGCAAAGCGGTATTTAAGAGTTTCCCGGTGAACCTCCGTTAGTTGGGACAGTGCCCCTACAGCTAACCCAAAAAATAATAGACGTTATTAAATGTAGAAGATAAAAGTCATAAAGTTACAGTTTAAAATACCAAAACTGTATCTATTACCTCAAAAATACATGTAGCCGAACTCGGACCGAACTCTGACTGAGTTCGGACCGAATTCGGGCCGAGTCCGGTCGGCGCTGTTCAGCTTCCAGAACCGAACAATCGGCCCTAGCCCTTTATAGACCCCTCATCTCTTCATATTTTCACAAAACTTTTTGTGAAAAATCCTCTACTCCTCCCAAAAACTCCTTCCTACTCTTTCTTGCAAGTTTTCAAGGAGTTCCAGTGGGCTAATCAACTTCATCTTCTTCCTCCTCTTCTAAGGTACTTCAATTTCTTTTTTTCTCATCTATGGCTCCCAAATGTCACGACCCGCACCCTAGAGTTAGGGCACGAGACGTAGGTACGTCCAGCCTACGTCGCAGTGTCGACGGTAGAACGCTGTCCTAGGTCACATACATCTAACAATATAAGGCTATGCAGTTTATACTCCCCGAATGGGGGTAACATAGCAAAATGTAAACTCAATCACATCTAAGGTAGAGCATAATGGAAGATAGATAAAATATGAAATCCAGAAGAGATACAGCAGTAGAAGTCTAAGTGTCTAAGATACACAAACCCAGAAATACATCTCAAAGCTCAAATACAGTAATCCATAAAGTAAATACAACTTCAGACAACTAAAAATAGCTAACTAAATAACCTCTAATGTGTCTCTTTTAGGCTAGCAAGCAACCTCCAAGCTATCTGTAAAATTTATCAACTGGTCTAGTCAGGACATGAGCGAGCACAGTACATCTCAACAGTTCATAGCAGGTTAGAAAATAATCATGCAATAAAGTAAGATATAGATACTGAAGGAAATATAGTATATAAACAGAGAGAGAACTGTAATAGAAATATCTACTATAAGTAGAGAGCTACCAGTGACTAGTAATTTAGAGTACAAAGTCGACATGTGAATGGCTTGATTTGCACATGGCTATACTAAAGAGGCGTACATGGCTATTCTACTTTGGAATTGTTCATATGGCTATTTATACTCCCACGAACCCCCAACTAATACACAAGGATCCAACCAGGTTATGTTATGATTCTATGTAACAGCCCCGAAGGGTGGTAAGCTCCCGAAAGGTGATAAGCCCCCAAAGGGTGATAAGCCCCCAAAGGGTAATAAGCCCCCAAAGGGTGGTACATAGTAGTTCCATAAATGGGATAAGGATTCAAAGAAGACTCTGTGATCATATGGGTATATGTCACAAGTGATCAAAGAACCAAAGAAGCATAGTGATATGCCATGTAAGTGTAACGCACTGAACATAGAGTACCCCGATGCTCCCTGAAGGAAGAACATCTCAAGAAGGGATCCATATAGTACTAATCCGTGTTACCAACGTGACAGTATCAAGTAAAGTAATTTAATGCAGGAAATAATTCTAAGCAGGATATGAAATGATCAGAGAATATACTCGCCTGATAATCTGAACAGCTGATAAGTATAGGGGGTCCAACTGAAGCCACAGAGTCCTATTTAAAGGAACACAGGTTACAAGGTGTTCAATTTGTAATAAATAAATCTTTACAAGCAATCTATTTTATCCTAGGTTCTTCTAAGTCAAAACAACTCTAAGTCAACTCCGATCAACCGTGAAAGTCAACCTAGGTCAACTATGGTCAAACTAGGTCTAACAAGTCTAAATTAGGTCAAACAAGTTATTCTAGGTCTAAACAAACTAAGTATGTGCAAATCAAGTATCCAAGATAGCTACTAACTCATAGCCTAAGTCACTTGCTAAACCAAGCACAAAACTAAACCATAAACTAATAAGGCACACAAACTTAGCCATATAATATATATTATTCACATTCACATTTCATATACATAGATATATATAGGAAAGCTATATATAGGCACATACATACATATATATATATATATATTATTATATATATATTATATATATTATTATATATATATATATATTATATATAAAGAAAGAGAGATAAAAGAGTAAGTGAGTATGTGTGTGTTGGCATGTGTGTGAAAGGATATGTGTTAATGTTCTAAAATTTAGTGATAGGTAGGTGTATGTGACATGGGATACATGATGTCAAAGGGTGTATGCATGCATGTGTGTAAAAGGTTATAGGTTAACTCAATTTATAGAAATACATACATACTTACCTTGTATACATACATACATACATATCATGATATTATATTTACATGATACATACATGTATACTTGTATTATATTATACTTACATTCATGCATATTAGATACTTGTATTTATATTAACATATTGCAAACATTCATTTTATTCATGCATCTATGCATTACCTACATGTTTTATACATATGCATACATTGTATATTTATATCATTTCATACATTAACATAGAGACATACAAACATGCACACATCATATATTTTATACCTTGTATTACTTACATTGTTATATTATCATTCATTCCTTTATATATTACATTATCTTTAAGTTGAATACATCATATATGGATACAATACATTATCTTGCATGCTTGCATTCATATATTACATTCTATATTACCTATATACATATATTTCCTCCATTCATTCATGCTTGCATCATACTCTACATTATCATACATGTTATCATTGTATATTGCATTACAATATCTATATATTATGCATTCATATCTATCATTACATATATATCTTGTATTCATATCTAGCATTCATATATACTTTCATGCATACATTGTATATCATTCTTTCATTCATGTATTGCTTAATATATTATATTAATTGTATTCCTATATGCTTGCATTCAACCATATATACATTAATGTAAAAAAATATTATCATTATATATTATTCATTCATCTATATATCATGCATTACATACTCTATATTCATTTAATATCCATACTACATAGGCTCATAGGTTACACAAAATGCATATATCGTGTAGTCACTCTTCTACTTAAACTAATGCTGTACCAATTGGCATTCACTAAATTCTAGGATTAAAGTATGTTATAGATCTTTGTGTTAGCTTTCCGAAACTTTAAACGGATCGCATTTTTGTGTCCGAAAGCTCCCGGAATCGCAAAAACACCGAAACGCGTTCGTCTTTCGTACAACTGACACTCAAATAATTTTATAGAAAGTTTTAGAATGAATTTGGCTTATTAAAATATTTATGGAAAGCTAACTTCGATACGGTTCTTTTAAAAAAAATGAAAGATAAATCGGAGTTTTAAGCTAAAAGTTATGACATTTCTAAGTTGCTATTGGTACTAAAACGTGGATAAAATTATAACGAATTTAGGTAGTTTGAGACAAAAGAAACACAGTAATATATATATATTATATAAGACTATAGAACACATCTCTACTACAAAAATATGAGATTAAACATATAATAATTCATTCATACATAACAACAACACATAGTGTGTCCAAATTTTGGGGTTTTCCCACGTGGACACAACCACAACACAAAGGACACTCCTATGACCCCCAAATGGACACGAAATAGACACAAATGGAGATACAACCATGGGGGTCATTCCTATGGGTTCAAAATATTTTTATATGCATGTAGGGATAGATTAGAGGAGAGATTATACCTTCCGGGAGAGAGATTCAAAGGAAAATCCTTCCGACACGACACCGACACGTAGAGATTCTAAAAGAACACGAACGAGCTCCGAATCCTCCCAAACTTGGCTAGCATCCTCTAACCATAGAGTAGAGGAGAAATGAAGAAGATTTGGTAGAAGAAAGGGTTGATTTGGAGATAAAATCAATGGAGGTTCATCTCTAAATTAATTTGGGGAAGAACAAGAGAGAGAAGTGGATGAAAACAAATGAATGAAGGAGTGACTCACTCCTTATCCCCCATAGGTGGCTGTCCAAAAAGGATGAGGTGTCCCCTATTTGAATGTTCAAAATGCCCTCCACTAATCTATTTAATTTAAATTAGGAATAGGTTAAAGGTTGAGGTCAATTTAGTCTAGTTTTAAGTCTCGAATTAAACTAAACCTATCCATAAATAATTAATCTAACTACTAACTAAAATTAATATCATGTGGACTAAAATTAATATCGTATGGGCCATGCCTAACTAGTGTGTGGGTCCCATTAGAGTCAAACTACCCTCCGGGTTCCCGTTTCAAGTCGGATTGAGTTAAAATTCGAACCCGACTCAAATAACCCCAAAACAATATCATAAATAATAAAATAAATTTCAACCCCGAAACAATATCATAAATAATAAAATAAATTTTAAAAATATTCAAAAATATAAAATGACAAAGATACCCCTGTTTCTGAAAACTGGGGTGACACCAAACGTCAGAAAAGACCGATTGATCCTTCACAAGCAGGGTCTTCCTCGTCTGACTACATTCCTACTAGTTTTTTCAGTCCTGCTAGACCATTAGGTTTAGATGACTTTGATTCTGGTTTATTTCCTGATAAGGAATTTTCTAACCTTTGGTTTGATTCTTTCTCTGGTCGTAAAATATGTACTGGAGCTTATGTTAACTTTATTACTTTTCTGAGTACGCTCCCATATTTGACCATCTCGGCTATCGTGACTTCTTCGAAGTAGCCGAGAACATCTTCGACAATGCTGTCCGTATGTTTTACTGCAACTTCCAGGTAAAACCAAACAAAAACTTCGATTCTTGCGTTGCTGGGCAAGAATTGGAGTTCAGAGCCACTGACATCAGCAAATATTTCCATGTTCCTGATATGGGTGAAGCTCTTGTGGATATTCATCATATCCAATTTCCAGAAGATGTTACACTTAACTCTTTCAAAGAACTTATTTGCCATCCACCCTGTTCCTAGAAGAGTCTTTTCAAGAGATCTTAATCAAAACTTCTATGAACTCCATTATTTTATTTCTCTGTTCTCCTTCCAAAGAAAGGATCATCTGATGAGATTACTTGCTTAGAGCTATCTGCTATGTATCATATATTTGGCATTCTTTTTCTATCCCCAAGACCATAATGGCCTGAATGTTGAATTGCAAAAAGATAGGACGCAACCTGGTCTATCCTATGCACCTGGTCTCCATCTTTCGTAGGTTTGATATTGATCTTCAAACCTGTGCCTACTCCTCCACTGACATAGAGCTCATCCGATCTCGTTGATATCCTACTCCATCTCTGCCTCCTGGAGCTCAGCCTGTTCCAGCTGCTGATGCTGAGGCTCCTTCTCCTGATGCTCTAGCTCCTGCTCCAGCCCCTGATCCGAGTTTTGACCCAGGATTCTATCAGCAGTTTGATGACTTTGTTGATCTCTCTGCGCAACGTCATTAGAGCTACCTCGAATCGGAGTTCCGCCACATCTACCAGGCTCAGGTGTTACGGAATGGGATTGCTGATCTCTACTGGAGTCTCTCACAGGACCCATCACATCCAGTAACTATCCTTCCTCACCCAGGCTTCTCAGGCCCCAGGTTCGGAGAGGCAACTTTCCCTTACTTTGATCATACTGCTGCTTACTTTTCTTCGGATGCTCCTGGCGGTGATGACCCCACTATGTGATGCGGGCTTTGCTGGTGGATAGTGGATAGGATGTTAGCTGATGATCTATGCTATGATGTAGTTTTTTTGTTGTCTAAACTTTTCAGTTAGACATATTTAGCACTTTATGATTGTATCTTTTCTTTTCAGTGAGACATTGTTATGCATGATATTCTAGTTTATTCAGTACTAGTTATCTTTTGTGCACTTTGTGTTATTTGGTTTTCTCTAGCTTCACTTTGTCTGTTTGTTGTAAATTATTGGCTTCACACATTATGGGGGAGCCAAAGCCATTTTTATATTAACAAAGGGGGAGAACAAGTACAAACCAAAAATCAACAATCAAAGAGAAAGGCAATCACAACCATTTTTCAGGTAATTTTATTTGTTCTATTTTAGATATATTTTGGTATAAACTCAAGTTTGTCAATTATCAAAATGGGGGAGATTGTTGGCCCATTCCATGGTCACACCCAATTTTAATAATCGACATGAACTTAAGTCAATACAAAAAATATTTGAACTGCTGCTAATTATTTCAGGACATGTGAAATCAATATCAATGAGCGTCGTACTACATCATCAAGCATATAAATCATCAATCTGAAGATTACTTTCAATAGGATTCAGTTCGAGTCATTTTATAATTTATTATATATTTTATCTTTATTGAGTCTAGGATTTAAATTATAAGATCGACTAGGTAATACTAGCTTAGGTTAATCCCAGTCCACATTTCTAAAAAGCCTACCTATTCCCATTTTATTTCTAACAAAAGTTCAAAATTATTTTTGCAACAAAATTTGACAAATATTTCGAAATTCTTTTATACAGAACTCAGAACCGAGTTCAGCCCGAACTCTGCCCGAGTTCGGTCTGTTTGAATTCAAATATTCGTTGCCTCCAAATCTGCATGCAACGTACATATGCGAAATCTTTGCATCAGAACTCTGCCAGAACTCTACCCGAGTTCGGTCCCAGAAAACACCTATAAATAGGAGCGAGTTTTTTTTATTTCAAGTCACTAATTCATTCTCCATCTTCTTTCTCTATTCAATAAGTGCTTTCATCCGATCAAAAACTTTCAAATCACACCTATACTTCTCTTAGCCAAATGCCAGTAATATCTACTTTGATCTAGAGTCTTTTGGTGTTCAAGAGTTGTAAAGAGGTTGTTCAAAGTACAGCCATTATCCTTGTTGTGGAGCCGGTCGTGCGCTCGTCACCAAGCACGGTGTTGTAAAGTTGGTTGTGCACTTGTCACCAAGCACGATGTTGTAAGAGACTACAAGCTCTCAATTAGCTTGTGCCTTAGTGGATTGACATCGAGCAAGAGTACTCGAGACTGGACTAGTCCTCTCAGAGGGATACCAGTATACATCGCTGTGTCATTGAGTTTGATCTCTATCTCTTGCTTTATATTTACTGTCTCTTGTTTTCTGCCATAGTTTAAAATTTAAATTGGTAATTATTTTTTGCTGCACTCGCACTCACTTTATTCACCCCCTCTAGAGGTGCTCAATGGTCCTACATACGCGTCCTGCGCGACTATTCAACATGACAATAGGTTGAACGAACTTTCTATATTATGAACATAAAAAAGAGTACAATCGATTCTTATGCAAAAAATCTAAGTACAAAAGTTTCTGGAAAAGTGTGATGGTGGAGATCGAACACTACAGCGGCTCCTTTACTTCGTTGATAATTCGATGATGATATGAGACTTGCTCTAACTTTTTGGTGCCTTCGATGGAACACTAAGGTTGCCAATCAGGAGGATGCAGAAGTTGAAGATTGTGATAATCCAGTGGATCTTCTTCTCCTTGTCGATCTTGTTGTTGGAGGAAAACCTCTCATATTTATAGGGGAGAGGGGCACATATACGATGTGCATTAGGGTTTCGAGATATGAAGGAATCTGTCGTCCTTGTATGGTGCAGGCTTCTGTGGCACTAACACTTCGCGAATGTTGAGATTTCCCTAAAATGAGATCTTTGGCGGTTATCAAAATAAACGAAGGAGGTGACACATGGCGTGTGCCGATTTGCTTGTTCGGTTACAGTCGAACAAATCATAGAATTTTATCTCGGATTTGGATTTTGTGTAATCTTCGTCCAAGATTTAAATCAATCTGATAAGATATTCCAATTATCAACTTGACCAATCTCAATCCTATCTTTGAGAGAGCGGTTTAAGCAAACTGATTGGATGGAACCATGTCGTCTATGCTTCAGGCAAGGCTGGCTGCACTTTTGGAGAGATGAGTAGCCTTTGGTTCTGGAGACGACGGAGCTTTTGTGCTTTAGGACGACAAGTGGACTTTGTTTCGAAGACAACGGGGCCTCTGTGCTTTTAGGGACAATAAGTAGGATATATTTCGGGTAAAGTCACTATTCTTTAGGGCGACGAGTAGGCTACGCCTTCAGATAAACCATTTTACTATGTTTTAGAGTAGTAGTCGGGCTTGTGCTTGAGGCAAACGCTGTCTTCCAAGTCTTTGCTGAGAAAAAGGGGTCGTTGAACGGACAGGGTACTTGGACTGAACCAGCCGTCTATGCTTCTGAGAGGGGGATGTATTGTCTGCACCTTGGAAGCAAAAGAACATAGTTGGGTGCCTACGCCTTCGGTTGGAGACATCTTAGATTTTAAGTCTTCTTTTCAGTAGAAGTAAATGACTACCCTTGAATGCGGACTCCTTCAATTGCCACTGTTAATTGGGGAATTCTAAGGAGCATTTGAATAGTTTGGAGACTCACTTGAATGGGCCTATTAACTAAGACTCATTGTGCCGAGTCTTAGGTTCATCCCTTTAATGAGGGAATTTTGATCGTCGGCCAAGTGGCCTATAGTTTGGACCACTCCCGATCCTATAAGAGGGAAAGTGTTCCTCTGAAGAGTCTTATATTCATCCTGCAACCCTTCACCACCATATTTGATCCAGACTTAGCTTCAGACGGTCGCTGGCCTTGCATAAGTCGACTGTTGATTGGGGCTTTTCATGTTCGAATGGGCCATGTTCTTATAGAATAACTCTTTATAGAAGGAGTCGTCACTGCTCTTGAGAAGTATCAAATTATCCTCCCTAAGGAGTTTGACTATGGGCAACGTCTTCGAGGTCTTGGAGGTCTTGATTACGGGGTTAGGATTGGTTGCTCATCCGATGAGCAGCCGGCCGAACTTTACTCTGCTCGTTGAGGGCTATGGGGCTTCGCCATGCTGTGGTCTGGGTCTTCCACAACTTTTGTATATATTGGACCCCAGCTTCTCTCGACGATGAGATAATTTGCTCTGATGATTTTATATGTCAGTGGGGAAGGGACTTTGATGGAGACTATATACATCTCCTCTGGTCTTTCTGCCCATGATGATTACACTGTGGAGGCTATCCGGTGAAAATGAACCTTGTTGTGGATCTATAGGAGTTTATGTTCTCATTTATGTAGTAAATACTTTGCAATTGATCCCTGTAATTGGGATTCAGGAAGTTTCACTCTTATGTAATTGTGACAAGTCTGTGATAGACCCTTATAGCCATGATTAATAAAAATAGTCTTTTCTGAACTTTATTCTGAGAAAATCTCTGTCATTGGCTGGTCCGTGCGTTTGATCGCCTGTGCTTGTGTGAAGCTGGGGGTAATAAGAGTACCCGCCTGCGCTTATAGATGCTATATTTTTATGCTTCTACAATACCTCCTTCAAAGTGTTCTGAACTCGAGTCAAGCTCGGGATACTTTGAATAGAAGCATGACATGTGTTCCTTTGTAGGCTTACTGCACATCACGTATATTGCCACGGTGGCATCATGTATAGGCTCCGGCATTAAATTCATTGAGCCGTCTACTCCTTAAGCATGATCATGACTCCTCGTTTCTAGTAAACATTCTTCATGACCCTTTTTTTGAACCCATGACATCCGAAATGTTTTGCCTTCTCTTGTTGACATGGCTGTTCCTATAAGTAGGAATATTAGGGGAAGGAGAAATCTTTCTATCTTTACCTACTCCTCAGAAGTTTGTGTCAGAGTTCCTTCTTTTTTCAAACCCTAGCTTTTTTCGCCCTGCCCCAAGAAATCAAGCACTCTGAAAACGCCTACGGCTAATTCTAAGAAGGCAAAAGGAAAGAGGCCTGCCTCTGATGTTGGTGATTTCGACAAGCTTTCAGCTGCTGGTGCAGTGGTCTACCGTGACGTGCGCCCATCCGTAGTAGGTATCTATTTCTATCTTTTCGCTTCTAAGAGTGTCTGCGCAAACGTTTTACATTCTTACTCTTACGTCTATTTTTTATGCAGTTTATGTGACCATCCCATTGAGCGAAATCCTTTACGACTTCCCTTCCTTCTCATTGGGGATCGATCTCGAACAGAAACTCGTCACCCCATTTCGGAGGTCAGTTGTTGCAGCTCAACCGGAAGGGCGGTTGGAGGTAATACAGACGCAGACCTCGGCCTATTTTTGCCATATGCTGGGCCAAGGACGGTTGACCACTTCTCATGATGCTGATGCAAGGCAGTTGAAGCCCCAATTTCTTTTTGGCGAACGGTTAGTCCCGAAAGAGTCAAACTCTTCTTCATCAAATCGGCCTGGTTTATTATGAGTAATAACCTTCCTCTGGACATCCCTACAACCGAGCGCCACCTATCTTTGTTGGTCTTCTTCTACTTTGCTGAGGAGTGACATTTGGAATGGGGTCTGATCCCTAGTCATGTAGGTCTAGTCTCGGGCCAAATCCAGGTGGGTAAAGGTTCTAAGGGTCAGAGTACCCTGTACCTATTCGGGGCAGTCCGCCATCCTCTCTGCGAGTATTGCTCCCTGGGTGCAGGTTCAGCGATGTCCCTACCGATTTGTCTCTATCTCATGCTTCTATCTTTGCGAGCAGACTCCTGGCATATGGCTACGCTTATCCGACGGGTCTCTTTGGTGTCGAAGGATGGATCCAATTTCACAGTAAGTAGAGCAACCTGACTCAGTAGATGTTGGATACTTTCAAGGAGGATATTGCACGTGCTAACCTTCATTATGCCATCAGGGGTACTGAATATGACATTCCCTCCAATTGACCCATGTTCCTAGCTCTGTTAGAGTTATTCAATTGTTATACCGGGACCTTTTTTCTATCATGTGGAGAGATGGAACTGGCCCTCCAGATGTTCGCCGTCTCGAAGCTACCTTGTGGTGGGGACTTCAATAGAGAGTATTGCACTCCCTCAGAAGGGCTTGAGGGGCTAGAGAATCAGCACCCTGAGATGGCGACGGTGTATAAGGAGTTACTTTGTCATCACCAGGATTGTGTGTGCCTGGACTCTACGCATGCCCCGCCTCATTCTAACTCTTAGAGGTAATATTTCTTTGGTATTGGCCCACCAAAGGGTCAGGCTATCCAACCTTCTATTCGTGGGGCGTGTGGTCTTGCTGAAATAATAGGGATGGAAGTAAAATCCATGATGTAGCCTTATCCTACGGATGCCGAGGGGACCCCTGATCCTGTGTTCTTTAGCTGCTTCCACCAGAACTCGGCTCCTATCGGCCGCAAGGCAACGTTGGCAGCCTTTTTGATGATGTGGCTGTGGAAAGCTATGGTCTCCGGAGGCTTAGGCTCCGTAGGACGATTAGGTATGGAGCTCATCATACCGGCCGTGAGGTTGGCCTTTGGCCACTCACTGGCGTTGCTTTCGGCTATGGTCTGCAAACTTCTCCTAGGTTTGAGGGATTTTTCATGGAAGGTTATAAAGCCTCACGATAGGCGAGTGCTGGGCTGCCCGAATAGTTTCAGTTTTAACCCGCTTACCTTCTTATGGTGGCCACAGAGTCGGGGACGAACTGAGCGATCAAGCTGGAGCGGAAGGTGGACTGGCGACTGGTGCTTTTTACTGGTTGTTTTCTATTCGCCCTTCGCATTTGGTCAATTGAAGCCAGAATAAGGTATACTTGGAGCCTTATCTGCCAAGTCACTTTGTGCGATAGTTTAGCTACGGCCAAACCATAATGGGTAATCCTAGCCCCTATCTAGGATACTAGGAGAGTTTGTTGGATGGTGCCCGTGCCTAGAAGTACTATACCGTCGTCTTCACTGGGGCAACGTTTGCCTTCCCTGATGTGAACAAGGAGCCCTGCACTTTATTCTTCGTCGTTAGATTTTATTGCTTGGCAAACCACTTCTCACCAGGTTATGATCAGAGGCGGAGCTTCATTACGGGTACAAAGTTTGACAAGCTCCTACCAGAGCTTTAGAAAGCAGAGAGGATCGGCTATAGGTCTCTTGTCGTCTCGGATGACTCCCAAGAGCGAAGGGATGATAAAACACCCTTGAGCCTTCTGATAAAATGCTCGACTTCAATCGCCATGACTGCTCCTATTTGTAATAAGGTGAAGCGAGTGGCCTCTTAGGGCGGTTCTCTACGACGTAGCGCACCTTCCGTTGCCCTGGATTTCCAGGTTCATTCTGGTTCTTGAGTGCTATTTGAGTCATTGTCTGTGGTATATATTTTTTTCTTATTCTCCACTACTTTGTGGGCATATGCCCAGAGCACCCCTGTGCATTTGGCAGGGCCTCCAGTCCAGGCCGGGGATCCTGGTGTCGGGTCGGAGGAGGATCAGTTTTCTGAAGGCTCAATTTTGGACGAACTGTTGGTGGCGTTCACCCTTCCGCGTCCTCGTGTAGAGGTTATGGAGAAAGTCGAAACTCAGTTTCAAACGATGTTTCTTGATAGTGATACTGATGGACCTGTTGATGAGGGCCCTTCGATTTCGAAAAAAGAGGTAGAGTCAGCTGAAAGGATGACTCGTATCTTGGTAGGGGAGTCGTCCTGTGAGGTTTTGCCTAAGTTGTCCAGCGAGACTACTTGTGAGATTCTTGTTGAGGAGACCCTTAGTAAGTCGACCACTGGGGTTCCAGTCGAAGGGTCGGTTACGAGGGTTGATAAGGCGGCGAGTGCCGTAGTGGCACCGGCTCCGATCATTGTAGCTTCGAAGTCTGCTGAGGTGTTAATCGATCATCAGTCGATATCAACTCCCGTTCGCGTCTCATTGTCCGCTCTATTAAGGATGATGGTACCTCCGCTTTTGGCCGCACCTCCCGAACATCTACAGATTATTGGTTCTACTGATGAGCCATCTGCTGCGCCTCTACCAGTGCCTTCGACGAGTCAGGTGGATAGGGAGTACTATACAGGGCTCCTGCTGGATACCAATCGAAATACCCTGAGACATGGTATAGAGGGTGCTCTGCAAGATAGCCCATCGCTTAACCAGGTCCAGCATATAGTGGAAGGCATGTTAGTGCTCATGTACGAGTACCCGAAACACGAAGCGAAGGCTTCCGTGACGAGAGACTTGCTGGTCGGTTTGGAGGCCATCGCTCGGGAACTCCAGAACTTAGAAAACAGTCTCCAAACCCTTGCTGTGGCAGAGTTGAAAAGAATAATTTCTGAGAAATCATAATATGAACATAGTCGCCAGGTTCTGGCCGCTCGACTTGTCGAGGTTGACTCTGAGATTGAAAAGATGGCTGATGCTGAAGAAGTTCACATCTGTCGCCACGCAGCCATGGAGAAGCAGTATGCGGCTCTCGAGAGTAGATCCGTAAGTTGGAGATGACTCTGGATTTTGTCATTTGTGACTTGGAAAAGCTGATGGGTCAGGAGGAACTTCTGCACTAGCGTTCTGATACTTTGGCTCGGAAGAAGGAGGACATTGGCAATCGCCAGGCCGAAATGGTCCTTACGAATCAAGTCCTGTCTTATGTTGGGAATGAAGATGCCCAATGTCAGGAGGTTGAACGAAGGGTCCAGGCATCATTTGACGGCTAGAGAGACCATTTGAGAGGCCGTTTGGAGGAGCTTCGAAGTCAATTTTCTCAGTTCTGACTTTCTTCACTTTTTTTGTCTCTCTCTCGTGTGAGTGAATCTTTTGTAATAGCAAATATATTTCAATCACATATAAAATTTTTGTTTGGTTTCCTTTCTCTGTTCATATTCATATTCATATTTATGAAATCTGTAAAAGGATAGAAATTCCCATAAGGGAACGACTTTATTAGGGACAGGGTGTTTACTAAGAGGTAATATGGATATGGCAAACACCGAATCTTTATGGAGAAACTTTCTTACTCAGAGGTGATATGGACATGGTAAGGATAGAATATACGGGGGTATATAAATGACAACTATGGAGGATTGTCATAGAAAGGGTACTTTACTCAGAGGTAATATGGACATGGCACGCATCCTTCTACTAGAATAACAGTTCAGAGGTAATATGGACGTGGCTATATTCTAGGGAGTTATGACAACTTTGTGGTTATCGTAACGGGGATGACTACTCAGAGGTAATATGGACATGGTAGACATGGTTATAAAAGGACACTTCAGAGGTGATATGGACGTAAAATATTTTTAATGTGGTTATGATGACATAGAGTCTTTACGGGAGATGCAACTACTCAGAGGTGATATGGACGTGGTAGATGCACAACAGGGTGTAAGAAAGCGCTCCATAGGTAATATGGACGTGGAGGGATTTACTTACTGAAATTTAGTGTAGGAGGGTTGAACAAGTTTTCACAGGATCTAAGAGCACTCATTAGGGCGCATGAGCTCCTATTGGTGTTGCTGATGAAGATGGGTTTAGGGGAAGTTTTATTCCCTAAGTCGATCTGGACGACCTCATCCTCGATGGAAGGCTCTCACTGTTTGAAATGCCATTCCCACTAATTGCCAAGGTGTTGAGCTTAGGGCTCTTCTTTGAAGAAATCGAGTGTCTAGTCTTCTTTCTCTATGGGATCGTTTGTGAAAACCATGTTGACGGATGGTACCTTCTGGAGGTCCCGGCCTATACTGGTATCAGAATCCCAGGTTGAAGAGCCGAAAGAATGTGAGTGTAGGGGAGCCTCCGGTTCTGAACTCTCTGAAGTGGTCGTGGGAGTAATGTACCCCAACCCCCGGCGAGTATGTTGTTTGTAGTTCTGAGGCTTCCCTTTTAGAGTACGACCTCGTAAGGGAAGCCACCGACCTTTGCGGTAGTTCAGCCCTTTGTTGCTGTTCAGGTCATATCCCATCTTCTGGATGAACTATTTAGCTTGAGTAGCATAACGATAGAGTTGTATCTTGCCGTCGTCGGGTTCCAGTTCTCTTGGGCTAGCGCTGCAGAAGTTCCAGTCGACCGAAGATGATAGGTTGCTCCTCTCGGTTCCTTGGCAGGACTAGAAAGTAGGAGCCTTTGGGGGGCCAACTCGGTTTACAAGGTTAGTGGTTGTCACTTGTGTTTGTAGAGTACATAAAGCGTTGTCTAAGAAGTACCTAGTATTCCAATGTGCACAGGAGTAATTCGAAGATAACTTTCTATTAATAAAATACAAAATTTTATCCCGAGGGATTACATCATCTAAAGACTCTGCCTCAGTATTGGCGCAGACATCATCTTTGTAATTCCTCGTAGGCAAAGTTGCTATAGAAGAAGGTGGAGGAGATCTCGCTTCATCTTGATCAGCGTGGGAGGCGCAGCCAGAGTATCATGCTGCTTTGAAGTGGGTGTTTAGGCCTTTCGGGAGAGATTTATTTGCAGGTGCTTCTAGCGTGATGTCGTTAGAGGCGGCCGTACTAGAGCCGTGCCGCAGAGTTTGATAACGAGGGGGGCTGGAGTCTTAGGGAGCTTCTCTTTCAGTCGAACCCTCATGGGTCCTTCCGTAACCGCTGTAGCTTCTGCTTCGTCATCGACATCGTTGGATTCGTCGTCACAGGGGAGTGGTTTGTATAGATCGGTATCCGCAAAGCATCCTTCGAGACTTCAGAACGGGTCAATGTCAGTAAACTCTGCCATGACGGTCACCTCACTGGCCATGTACTTCATGTATTGGTGAAGGGTGGAGGGGACGATCATATACTCATGGATCCATGGCCGCCCAAGCAACATGTTGTAGTTTATGTCTGCATCGATGACGTAAAATGTAGCCTCGGTATGAATATCACTCTTTCCTGCGTTGAAGCTACTGATGGTGGTGTTCGATGCCGTGAGACGGTACATTAGGATCCCTAGAGCTTGGAGCAGACTTCGAAGGTTGATACTGAGTGATGAGCCCGGGTCGATGTGAATGTGATCGACCTTGATGGCTACCACGTATCCTGTGTAGTACATGGTTCAGTTGTGTCGTTTGTTCTTTAGCAGCATATCATATTGCGCGAAGGTGATGTTAGGAATCACCGCGACCATGCTATGGCAATATAGACATACCGCAGGGTCTTCCTTGGGCTGCTTCACCTATACGAGGTAAGCCTCTGTATTCTGCAGTGCCGCGCTGAGGGCGTCCCGAGTTGCTTTAGAGAGTCGGAGAAGCTCGAAGAGTGATAACCGAGCCGGTGGGTTGGCCTGCTGTGCCAGTATATCGAAGTTGTAGGGCTTGATTGGGCCTACTACCGAGTTCTTTCATAGAGGCTTATCGAAGCAGACCTCCTTCTATTTTTGCTTATCTGTGGCAGGAGGTTGAGAAGGTCCGGCTTGTGCTGTATCGGAAGTAGAATGGGTCGCCGATAGGGGTGCCTCTTCTTCAGGAGCCAGGATTTCCTCTCGCTACAGAGCCGAACAAGTGGTCACCCTGGTGTCTACTACCGAGGAGGAGACAATGCGACATGTCCTGACCTTTCTCCCTTTAGTCGGGCATGCTACTGGCGCGGTCATATTAGGAGTGAGATCTGGATGAACCCGTATCACTTTACCTTGCGATGTTATGAAGGGGATGAGGCCCTGATCATTGTCCCTGGCGGGTGGAAGGTTGACGACTTCCATCATTGCCTTTGGGATAGGGATGACGCCGTCTTGAGTCTCAACTATCCGGAAGCTCCGGAACTGTATTGTGACCATGTTGGCCATCACAGTATTTTTCTCATAATCGAGGAAGATGATGACTTTGGCATCGATAAAACGTTGAATCTGCCTTTTCAACATGTAGCAGTTACGTGTTGAATGGTCGATGTACTAGTGGTAATGGCAGTACTTAGGATTATCCACCTTTCCTACTTTGTCAGGACGCTTGGGAGGTGGAAGCTGCAGCCTCCCGCCCTTTGTCAGTATCTCGAATAATTCAAACATATTTTCGTTATTGAAGGAGTAGGTTTCCTTCGGTTTATGCGCTTCGGCTGGCTTGGAGCTCATGAGCACGGGACCCTTTGTAATATTGATGGCCATAGCTTGCTTGTCTTTACCGTCTCTTACTCGCTTTCCTTTATCTTCAATAGAGGGGGAGTTCAGACCGAGGAGTTATGCGTCCTGTGCCTTCTTCTGAGCTACGTCTGCTTCAGTAATGAAGGGCGTCCACTCGGTGCAGGAAGCACTGTGCCACAGTTTGATGGTAGGGAGCATATTTTTACGGCATAAATCCATGAGCATGGGCGCAGGCATGCCTGGAGGTAGCCTTAGGGCAGCCTGGCGGAAGCGTTCAATATACACTCGTACGGGCTCCTTTTCTTTCAGAACGATGTGCATGAGAGTTAGACTTCGTCATATCCAGCCCTCCTTCATAGAACCGTTCCAGGAACATGTTCTTCAGGTCTTCAAATGATTTAATGCAGTTGTGGGGCAAACTACAGAACCATTCATAGGCTACCCCTTGTAGAGCTCCAACGAAGATGCTGGTGATAAGGGCATCATCCTTTAGAAAGTGTCATGTTACTGAGACAAAGTACCTCAAGTATTGTCTGGGCGACTCCTTAGTATTATAAGGGGTGATAGTCTTTCGTTTATATTTGGGAGGATAAACCACATCGTCCCACTCAGCAGGATACTGTGGTTTATATTTGGGAGAATAAAACACATCTTTCCACTCAGTAGGATAAGGCTGTCGAATGCACATCATTCTGAGTGTGGCTCGCTTTTCTTTAGCATCATGGCGAGCGTATAACTCCTTGAGTTCTTGTTGTATTTCGTTGGACACTACTAGATTGATGGTTGACGGAGTGGCCGACGACTGTGCGACTTGGTTTATGACCGACAGGTACTAGACCCATCACGAACCGTCAGAGCCGCTAGTGTGGAGGCAGTGGGAACCAATCTGACCTTAATCTCCAGAATGACAGAGGCTAAATTCTGCATAGATATGTTTAATGCGTTAAGACTTCCTTCGAGAGCCTTAATGTGTTTCTACTGATCAGCACTTCCGCTTGATTCTTCGTTGTCATCAACTGCCATGTACACAGATGCTATGTCCGTGTAAGTAGAAGGGGTGGTAGATCTTTCGCTTTCTAGTTCGGAGTGCTGGTGCTTATCGTCTTATGGGAAGACTGGCAAGTTGCGATCGTCCTCTAACTCGACATTGTTCCTACACCCGGTCTTCTGACTGCTTGCGCCCGTTGTCACTACCACTTTTCTAGCTTGAGGGTATTTTGTTCATTTTCAAAATTTTTGGAATTAATTTGGAATTATTATGTATTATTAGATTTATTAGAATTAATATGATTTCTAGTGATTTTTAGGATAATTGATTTCGGTGTTTTAGTGACTTTGACTTATGTTGACTTTGAAACTAACCTAGTGGCTAACCAAGGTCATGACTATGGGATTTGGATATGGAAACCTAGGTTGACTTAAGTTAGTGATAATTAATCCATTAGAATTTATTTTGGGAAAATAGGATTTGAATTGTTTAAGGAATGGTATGTGATTTCACAAGTCATTATTGTGACTTAAAGGCTTAATGGCCCATAGGCCCACACCCCTTGAACAAAACCCTAACCTTAATAATCCTTTGGCCGGCCACTAGTGTCCCCCCTATTTATAGCACCTTGAAATTAGGGCTTGTCTCTTTATGAATCATTGCCATTTGGAAGAGGTGAGTCTCCATCTTTCTAAAATCTTAGAAAATCTATTTCAACTCCAATTTCCTCCAAACCAATTGCAATAGGACCTAATATTAGTCTACTTGCTGTTGGTGTTGAGTATTTTCAGGAAGGACACAATTTGAGGGAGTTTGGTGGCTTGAGGAACTCTTTCCATTTACGGATTTTGACCCTTTGTTCACCAATAGGTATATTTTAATCTACTCCATATAAATTCTGTTTAATTTCATTTCTAGGATGTCCTAGCCCTAACCTAACAGTAGGATAGGCTAACCCTAGATTTTGAGCCCATTACATGTCCGTATAGGACACGTATCAATGTGTATAGGAACGTATTCGACAAAATTCTTCAAAGGGCATTTCGTTTAATTTTGTGGACTGTGTTTGAATAGAAAGCTAGGTCTTCACCTCGCTTATGCATTTCTTTGGCACTGAGCACGAATTAGTGTCGGGTTGAGTCGACACAGGCACGTGGACACGCGGTCATGCGTGCGCGCGTGCTGGCAGGTTAATCCCCTGCTACTCGGGCAAGTTTCTGAGCTGGGCACGCCAAGTCGACCCACGAAAATTGGCAGACGTGTCATGTCTGTGACTGACACGGGGTCCCCCAAGTGGTTTGACCCATCGTGTCGTATCGGACACGCATTTGCCTGTGCACGTGTCGTGCACTGTGTGTGTCAATGTTTTGAAATTGTGTTCTTGTGTTTAATTCATTTTAATGCTTTTAAATCATGTTATTAATTATTGTTTAGATCCTAATTATGATATATTAACTATATTAGATTAGTTACATGTTTGGATTGGGTTTAATGTGGGAATATTGGATTCGAATGGGGTTGAACTGTATATTTCTGATACGTAGACTGATACACAGTATTTTTCCCATTTTTCTAAACTGTTAATTCTTGTGTTAACCTAAGTTAGATTGTTGTTCTGTTGTTTGATGATTCTCACATGATTGTTGGTTCATGTTAATGCAATATTTCATCCGAATTAGGCTTTGGTATGAGAATGGGATAGTTAGAACCTGAGTTAGCTCACTGTTCAGGACTGATACAGGTTCTTCTCAATACATGGATTGATTTTATTTTTTTAAACTGTTAATCCAATTCTAAATCTATTTTAATTGGTGTTAAATAGCCATGTATGATCCTAGACATAATTGTTAGTATATATTTGTTGACAACTACTTATTAGAATAGGTTGTTTGTTTGAGTAATGAGAGTTTGGACTGTGGTTGGGCTTCGAAATGCAGACTGGAAGCAGATTTCCCTTCCTATTTCCTGAGATGCATTTGCAGTCCTATTATTACATTGTTCCAGGTTTGAACACATGCCCTATTGTCTATGTTTTCCCAGGCTTGCATATCACTATTTTTCTTTTAAACCTTCACTGATTTTCCTATGCACATTCATTGATTTCATTATCACAAATGCATCCCTGTTTTCCTATTTTTTAGTGTACCCTTCAACTGTTATTTTACAGGATTTCCTTGTACATTGTTTTGCATTAGGTTGATTCCTATATCACTGTTTTCTAACGCACACAGGGTCACAATGTTACACTGTTTTCCTGTCAAAATTTTCCTAAAACCAGTGAATGCACTGAATAATAGCTCACTGCTTTCGTTTAATTGATATTGTGTTTCCTAAAACTGAGAAATGGTTGTCCTTAAATCTGAGATTACTTCCTAATTGAACTGAGGTTTGATTTCCTTTATTTTCTTAACTGATTTCATGAATGGTATTCCATTGTAACTGTCAACTGAAATTATTCTCTTTAATATGTCACTGAATCTCTAAAATGTTCTGAACTGTAACTGAATTCCTGTAATGCCACACTGTTTCCCTCATGAACCACACACTCACTCTTTTTCATATACTCACACACCCACACACTTGAGTATCATGTGTTTCCTTCTCTCTTTACATATGTATGTATATATGTTGAGGGGTATATATAGGCATCCTATATAATATAGTATTGTACTTATATATATTAGTTATATATATGAATGTGTGTAAATGTGTATATATATATGATATAATGTATTATATACATGATATGATATATGGGTGATATTGTATAGTGGCTATAGGTTAGGTATTTCTAAGTTACATTATAGCCTTGTCAATATGTGTATTGTTAGATATAGATAATATCTTGTGTGGATATGTGTTATAGGTTAGATAGGCATGATATTGCCTAGTAAACCTAGATTAGTCTTGTTAGAACCTAGAATGGCTTGTTAGACCTAGATTAGACTAGTTTGACTTAGGTTGACTTGGTTGACCTAGTTTGACTTCTAGGGTTGACCAGAGTTGACCAAGAGTTGACTTTGGTCTAGATTGACCTAGATTCATGTAGAACGCATTGTAGTGCATTTTATTACTATTCTGGACTTGTTGTGACTTGTACTGTTCTAAATAGGAGCCAGACACCACTCCTCGGACAGTACTTTCATCTCGGACATTCAGTTAGCAGGCGAGTACATTCTCTGATCTTTTCATACCTGTCTGGACTATATTCTTGCTCTAGATTACTCTACATGATGCTGACACATATCTTCACGGATTAGTACTATATGGATCCTTTCCTGAGATGTTATCCCTCTACGGGTGCATCGGGTATTTATGTTCATGTACTTTATCATATGCATTAGGTACTCCTTGTACTCGTACTAGTTCATGTTATTACATGTTCTCATGTGCTTTCATGTGCTTATCATGTGCCTCATGTACTACTCATTACATGAGTTCACGTATCTTAGCTGTAGTCATGTGCTTATAACGTAACTTGAATGGATCCTTGTGTATTGATTGGGGTGGGGTGAGTAGACTTGGTTAGGTTAACACTATCCCCAGTAGCTGTATTCATGTGCCTCCTTATTTGTATTCATGTGCCCGTAAGCCGTTTACATAACCATATTGTACTCTAAATCACGTAGCCACTTACAGTATCTACTATCATGTATTTACTTTCAGTTACAAAATATCTTCTGTTTACTCGTACTTCCATTCAGCACTTTCTGTATTTTACTCTATTGCATGATTTATACTCCTAACCTGCTATGAACAGTTTGAGAGATATGTGCTCGTTCCCATCCTGACTGGACCTGTTAAAAATATTACAGAAGACGAGGCTGAGGCGTTTTGCCCTACTTACTACGGTGCCACACTAGATGAGTGCCTGGACTTAGACCAGCAGCAGGATCCATTAACAGTAGACGACACTCCATTAGTTTAGGATTGTCTTACTTTTCTGGATCACTGTATTAGATTTTGAGGTATTCTGAGATATGTATTATTTTAGACACTTAGAATTCTGGATTGTATCTCTGTGATTCTCCTGTTCTGGATATGTTATCTTTCATTATCATTCTATCTCTTTCTGTTCTACCTTAGCTGTGATTGAGTCATATTTCTGTTATGTCACCCCCGTTCGGGGAGTATAACTGTTATTACCTTCAACTGTTAGATGTTGTGACCTAGGACAGCTTCTACCGCCGACACTGCGGCGTAGGCTGGACGTACCCACGTCACGTGCCCTTACTCTAGGGTGCGGATCGTGACACATTTTTAGTGGTGGCCCATGTAGGTCCTAAGTTGGAAATGTAGTGGTATTCGAACTAAAATATCACTGCAGTCTGCAGTAGGAATTAGTATATTTTTGAAGATACTCAATCACACTAGGAAAATTCTTTATCAGATTTCGTATATCTATTTTGCTGCTAATTGTCTTCCTTAGAATTTTAAACTGTCCTCCTTTGATTTTTCGACTCATTCTCAGTAATTGTTTCTTGTTTGATCTGTGTCTCCAGTATGGTTGAGACGAGATCGTATCGCCCCTTGATGGGAGAGGCTGGAGTGGGGTCTGCCACCTCTCGTGTCCAGCAGCCAGCTTCCAGTGCCACAGGGCCAGTGCAGCCCTCAGGAGTCGGTGTTTCTGCCACTTTTCGAGGAGCACCTCCAGCAGTCAGGAGGCCGGTTGTGATTCCTGAGATCCTTCCACCACAGCAGCCTTCGGCTGCGGGGATGGTAGATGCTGCACCTCTTTTCTCCTTCGTAGAGAGGATTCTGGAGTCGCATCAGCAGCAGCAGACGAGGTAGACTACCGATTTCTGTCAGGGGATCGATGAGGCACACCAGCTGGTTCGTACCACAGTCGAGATGATTACAGCTCAGGGGGCCCAGCAACAGCCCCGTCGGAGGGAGAGTGACATACAGGACTTCTAGAAGATGTACCCTCTGGAGTTCTTCGGCACAGAGGGCATTCACGTTACAGACGACTGGATAGAGCACATCAAGGAGATCTTCCGACTAGCAGAGATACCAGCTCGACTCCAGATCGAGGCGACGGGCAGCCAGATATAGGATTTGGCCCGTGCGTGGTATCAGGCAGATCCCAGGGTAGGAGTTGAGGGCCAGACTTGGGCCCAGTTCAAGGAACTATTTAAGGACCAGTTCTTTCCTGATGTGGCCTTAGGAGGTATCGAGGCACAGTTCGAGGCTCTGGTTCAGGGGAACCAGACGGTAGCTGAGTATGTCGGGGAGTTCTGCAGACTGGCCCGGTTCATTGATGATTTATCTTAGAAGACGAAGGCGAGGAAGTTTTGCCGAGGTTTGATTAGAGAGGTTCGGTCGCTGACTAAGAGCGACTGGAATGCCACTTATGCTGAGATATTTTCTGGGGCTATGACGGCGGAAGACGACCTAGGGCTGAAGCAGAAGAGGGGTTGTGACTTCCAGGGTGGCAGCAGCAGTCAGGAGCAGGCCAAGAGGCCTCACTTCCAGCAGCAGCAGCAGAGGCCAGCTCAGCAGTATCAGCAGCAGGGTCGTGTACCCTTTCAGCAGCAGCACCAGCAGCAGAGAGGGCAGCAGGCACCTTGTCAGGTAGTCATTTGTACCTTCTGCAAGAAGTCGGGCACATGATCCATGAGTACAAGAAGAAGCTAGGCAAATGCCTACTTTGTGGTGCGGGAGATCACCAGTTGAGGGATTGCCCTGGGGCTTTTGGACGAGGACAGCCGAGAGGTGGAGCCAAGGCTCCAGCAGGCCAGCAGAGGGGACCAGCCCTGCTGACCCAGCAGCAGAGATTCCAGGAGCACCAGTAGCAGGCATGAGGTGGACAGCAGGGACGAGCTTTCGCCATGGCAGCTAAAGATGCCGAGGCCATCGGAGAGCTGATAGCAGGTTCGGTTCTTCTCGACTCCCTTCCAGCATTTACACTTTGATTTCGGGGCTTCCTACAGTATTGTGTCAGTATCGTATGCTATTAGGCAGTTTGGTTTCTGAACCATTGCCTAGGACCTACAAGATCACGATCGGGGGTGGGGTCATCCTCATGAGTGATGTTTGCAGAGGGCGGAGCATCGTATTGGGAGGCCGAGAGTTGGGAGTGAGTCTACTAGTCATGCCATTACCGAACTATGACATTGTACTAGGTATGGACTGGCTGAGTAGACACAACGCCCGTATTGATTACCGTGGGGGTAGAGTTTTGTTCGAGGCGCCAGAAGAGCCAGAGTTTGAGTACACCCGGCGGCAGGCAGAGCAGGACGGCGGAGTCTTCTGTGGAGCTTCAGTTGAGGAGCAGGTGGCTCCGCATCCCTTGATCGTAGAGTTTATGGACATATTCCCAGAGGAGTTGCCATGGCTTCCACCGGACAGAGATGTAGAGTTCTCGATAGACTTGGTTCCCGGTGCGGAACAGATTTTCCAGCATGTCTATCGAGTGAACAGCAGTGAACTGGTGGAGCTGAAGAAGCAGGTGGATGAGCTGTAGGACAAGGGCTTCATCCATTCGAGTTCTTCACCTTGGGGTGTACCTGTACTCTTCGTACCCAAGAAGGATGGGTCGGTACGGATGTGTATCGACTACAGGGCACTTAACAACCTGACAATCAAGAATAGATACCCACTGCCGCGGATCGATGATCTATTTGATCAGTTGAGCGGAGCTCGGGTGTTCTCCAAGATTGATTTGAGGTCGGGTTATCACCAGGTGAAGGTGAAGGGAGAGGATATTCCCAAGACTGCTTTCAGGACGCGGTACGGGCAGTTTGAGTTTTTGGTTATGCCGTTTGGGCTAACCAATGCACCAGCAGTGTTTATGAATCTAATGAACAAGGTGTTCCACGAGTACTTGGACAAGTTCATGGTGGTGTTCATTGATAATATCTTGGTATATTCCAAGACTGAAGAGGAGCACGAGGAGCATCTGCGGATAGTGCTGGAGACTCTCAAGAGGGAGCAGCTTTATGGAAAACTCTCCAAGTGTGAGTTTTTCTTGGACCAGGTGGACTTCTTGGGGCTTGTGGTGACTGGAGATGGTATCTCAGTTAACCCCAAAAAGATTGTAGCAGTTGAGGCATGGGCAGTGCTGACTTCAGTGGCAGAGATCAGGAGTTTCCTGGGGCTGGCAGGATACTATAGGAGATTTGTGCAGGATTTCTCCCGGGTTGCAGAGCCGTTAACACGGTTGACCCGGAAGGATGCTGAGTATGTTTGGTCAGAGGAGTGTCAGGCAGCTTTTGATGAATTGAAGAAGCGGCTTACGACAGCTCCGATTCTGACATTGCCTTCAGGATCAGGTGGATTCTCTATTTATAGTGATGCTTCAGGGAAGGGGCTGGGTTGTGTCTTGCAGCAGCATGGGAAGGTGATTGCCTATGCTTTCAGGCAATTACGTCCCCATGAGAAGAACTACCCTACCCATGACCTGGAGCTGGCGGCGGTGATTTTTGCTTTGAAGTTATGGAAGCACTATCTGTATGGCGAGAGGGTGGAGATTTTCACAGATCACAAGAGCTTAAAGTATGTGTTTACACAGAATGAGCTCAACATGAGGCAGCGCAGGTGGCTTGAGTTGATGAAGGACTTTGACATCGCACTTCAGTATCACTGGGGAAAGGCCAACGTGGTTGTCGATGCCTTGAGTAGGTATCCGACTGCCATGTGTTTGACTATGGATCGGCACCTGCTTGCAGACTTGGAGAGCCTTGGGATAGCGGTGATTGTGCCCGGAGTGCAGATGCAGTTATGGGGCCTTCAGATACAGTCGGACTTGATGGACAGGATCAAGGCGACACAGTTCGAAGATGTGGCTCTGCGGTGTATCCGAGAGCAGATCAGTGCAGGATTGGAGGATAGTGAGTTTTCACTTGCAGAGGATGGTGCCCTGAGGCACGGTTCCCGGTTATGTGTGCTCAGTGGGGAGCTCAAAGAGCAGATTATACATGAGGCTCACAGATCGCAGTACTCTATACATCCTGGTGCCAACAAGATGTACAGGGACCTGCGAGAGCATATCTGGTGGTACGGGATGAAGCAGAAGGTGTCCCACTTCGTAGCTAGATGCTTGGTCTGTCAGCAGGTCAAGGCAGAGAGGCAGAGGCCCGGAGGATTATTGCAGCCGTTGCCCATTCCAGAATGGAAGTGGGAACATATTACCATGGATTTTGTATCGGGGTTGCCGCGTACACCAGGAGGGAAAGATGCGATTTGGGTCATCGTTGACAGGTTGACCAAATCGGCCCACTTCTTGCCATTTAAGGTGGGTACGTCTACAGAGGGGCTTGCAGAGTTGTATATAAGACAGATAGTCAGGATTCACGGAGTTCTCGTCAGCATAGTCTCAGATCCGGATAGTCGCTTTACATCTCATTTCTGGAGGAGTCTGCTGACTAGCTTGGGCACTCAGCTAAAGTTTAGTACTGTATACCACCCCCAGACTGACGGACAGTTAGAGAGGACTATTTAGATACTTGAGGATATGCTACGGACGTGCGTCCTGGATTTTGGGGGCTCCTAGGAGGATGATCTACATTTGGTGGAGTTTGCTTACAACAAAAGTTTTCAGGCCAGCATTGAGATGTCACCGTTTGAGGCTCTGTACGGGCGTAGGTGTCGTACACCCTTGTCTTGGGATGATGTTGGAGAGCGAGCTTTACTGGGACCATAGATGGTTGTTGACGCAGCCGAGAAGGTGAAGCTCATCAGGGATAGACTTCGCGTGGCGCAGGACATACATCGGCACTGGGCGATAGCCACCGGAGGCCGCTGGAGTTTGAGGTACAGATTTAGAGATAGGATTAGAATTTGGTTGTATTTTATTTTATTTTGTTTGATTGATCGTGTTTGATTTTTAGTAACTTGAGACCTTGCTTGTGATTAGGTTGGAGACATGGTTTTTCTGCAGATATCTCTGACTCGTGGTACGATACATTTTGGTGGAGGTGGAAAGCTTAGCCCGCGCTTCATCGGCCCTTTCGTTATCAGCGGGAGAGTCGGTGACGTGGCATACATGCTAGACTTGCCACCTGCACTAGTGGGAGTTCACAACGTATTCCACGTATCACAGTTGAGACGGTACGTGGCTGACCCTAGCCATGTGCTCGATCATTCGAAGATTAAGGTTGGACCTACTCTCAGTTATCCAGAGCAGTCTGTGGAGATTCTGGATCGTCGAGAGAAGGTATTAAGTAACCAGGTGATACCCTTGGTACGCATCGCATGGAGGTATCATTCTCCAGGAGAGTCTACCTGGGAGCGGGAGGATGAGATATGCGAGTGGTACCCCAATCTTTTTGGACCTTGAGGTATACTTTTCTATCCTTCTTAGCAGTTAGTTTTGCCTTTAAATTTCGAGGACGAAATTATTTTAAGGGGGGTAGATTTGTCACTACCACTTTTCTATCTTGAGGGTATTTTGGTCATTTTCAAAATTTTGGAATTAATTTGGAATTATTATGTATTATTAGATTTATTAGAATTAATATGATTTCTAGTGATTTTTAGGATAATTGATTTTGGTGTTTTAGTGACTTTGACTTATGTGGACTTTGGAACTAACCTAGTGGCTAACCTAGGTCATGACTATGGGATTTGGATATGGAAACCTAGGTTGACTTAAGTTAGTGATAATTAACCCATTAGAATTTATTTTGGAAAAATAGGATTTGAATTGTTTAAGGAATGGCTTGTGATTTCACAAGTCATTATTGTGACTTAAAGGCTTAATGGCCCATAGGCCCATACCCCTTGAACCAAACCCTAACACTAATAATCCTTTGGCCGGCCACTAGTGTCCCCCCTATTTATAGCACCTTGAAATTAGGGCTTGTCTCTTTATGAATCATTGCCATTTGGAAGAGGTGAGTCTCCATCTTTCTAAAATCTTAGAAAATCCATTTCAACTCCAATTTCCTCCAAACCAATTGCAATAGGACCAAATATTAGTCTACTTGCTGTTGGTGTTGAGTATTTCCAGGAAGGACACAATTTGAGGGAGTTTGGTGGCTTGAGGAACACTTTCCATTTGGGAATTTTGACCCTTTGTTCACCAATAGGTATATTTCAATCTATTCCATATAAATTCTATTTAATTTCATTTCTAGGATGCCCTAGCCCTAACCTAACGGTAGGATAGGCTAACCCTAGATTTTGAGCCCATTACGTGTCCGTATCGGACACGTATCAGTGTGGATAGGAACGTGTTCGACGAAATACCTCAAAGGGCATTTTGTTTGATTTTGTGGATTGTGTTTGAATAGAAAGCTAGGTCTTCACCTCGCTTATGCATTTCTTTGGTACTGAACACGAATTAATGTCGGGTTGAGGTGACACAGGCACGTGGACACGCGGTCGTGCGTGCGCGCGCGCTGGCAGGTTAATCTCCTGCTACCCGGGCTAGTTTCTGAGCTGGGCACGCCACGTCGAAAAACGAAAATTGGCACACGTGTCGTGTCCGTGACTGACACGGGATCCCCCAAGTGGTTCGACCCCTCGTGTCGTATCGAACACGCATTTGCCTGTGCACGTGTCGTGCACTGTGTGTCAATGTTCTAAAATTGTGTTCTTGTGTTTAATTGATTTTAATGCTTTTAAATCATGTTATTAATTATTGTTTAGATCCTAATTATGATGTATTAACTATATTAGATTAGTTACATGTTTGGATTTGGTTTAATGTGGGAATATTTGATTCGAATGGGGTTAAACTGCATATTTCTAATACGTAGACTGATACACAGTATTTTTCCCATTTTTCTAAACTGTTAATTCCTGTGTTAACCTAAGTTAGATTGTTGTTCTGTTGTTTGATGATTCTCACATGATTGCTGGTTCATGTTAATGCAATATTTCGTTCGAATTAGGCTTTGGTATGAGAATGGGATAGTTAGAACCTGAGTTAGCTCACTATTCAGGACTGATACAGGTTCTTCTCAATGCATGGATTGATTTCATTTCTTTAAACTGTTAATCCAATTCTAAATCTGTTTTAATTGGTGTTAAATAGCCATGTATGATCCTAGACATAATTGTTAGTATATATTACTTGATAACTACTTATTAGAATAGGTTTTTTGTTTGAGGAATGGGAGTTTGGACTGTGGTTGGGCTTCAAAATGCAGACTGGGAACTGATTTCCCTTCCTATTTCCTGAGATGCATTTGCAGTCCTATTATTACATTGTTCCAGGTTTTAACACATGCCCTATTGTCTATGTTTTCCCAGGCTTGCATATCACTGTTTTTCTTTTAAACCTTCACTGATTTTCCTATGCACATTCACTGATTTCAGGATAACAAATACGTCCTGTTTTCCTATTTTTCAGTGTACCCTTCAACTGCTATTTTCCAGGATTTCCCTGTACATTGTTTTGCATTAGGTTGATTCCTATATCACTGTTTTCTAATGCACACAGGGTCACAATGTTACACTATTTTCCTATCAAAATTTTCCTAAAACCTGTTAATGTACTGAATAATAGCTCACTGCTTTCTTTTAATTGATATTGTGTTTCCTAAAACTGAGAAATGGTTGTCCTTAAATCTGAGATTACTTCCTATTTGAACTGAGGTTTGATTTCCTTTTTTTTCTAACTGATTTCATGAATGGTATTCCATTGTAACTGTTAACTGAAATTATTCTCTTTAACATGTCACTGAATCTCTAAAATGTTCTGAACTGTAACTGAATTCCTGTAATGCCACCCTATTTCCCTCATGAACCACACCCTCACTCTCTTTCATATACTCACACACCCACACACTTGAGTATCATGTGTTCCCTTCTCTCTATACATATGTATGTATATATGTTGAGGGGTATATATAGGCATCCTATATTATATAGTATTGTACTTATATATATTAGTTATATATATGAATGTGTGTAAATGTATATATATATATATATATATATATATATATATATATATATATATATATATATATATATATATATATATATATATGATATAATGTATTATATATATGATATGATATATGGGTGATATTGTATATTGGCTATAGGTTAGGTATTTTTAAGTTACATTATAGCCTTGTCACTATGTGTATTGTTAGATATAGATAATATCTTGTGTGGATATGTGTTATAGGTTAGATAAGCATGATATTGCCTAGTAAACCTAGATTAGTCTTGTTAGAACCTAGAATGGCTTGTTGGACCTAGATTAGACTAGTTTGACTTAGGTTGACTTAGGTTGACTTGGTTGACCAAGTTTGACTTCTAGGGTTGACCAGAGTTGACCAAGAGTTGACTTTGGTCTAGATTGACCTAGATTCATGTAGAACGTATTGTAGTGCATTTTATTACTATTCTGGACTTGTTGTGACTTGTACTGTTCTAAATAGGAGCCAGACACCACTCCTCGGACAATACTTTCATCTCGGACATTCAGTTAGCAGGCGAGTACATTCTATGATCTTTTCATACCTGTCTGGACTATATTCTTGCTCTAGATTACTCTACATGATGCTGACACGTATCTTCACGGATTAGTACTATATGGATCCTTTCCTGAGATGTTATCCCTCTACGGGTGCATCGGGTATTTATGTTCATGTACTTTATCATGTGCATCAGGTACTCCTTGTACTCGTACTAGTTCATGTTATTACATGTTCTCATGTGCTTTCATGTGCTTATCATGTACCTCATGTACTACTCATTACATGAGTTCACGTATCTTAGCTGTATTATTGTGCTTATAACATAACTTGAATGGATCCTTGTGTATTGATTGGGGCAGGGTGAGTAGAATTGGTTATGTGAACACTATCCCCATTAGCTGTATTCATGTGCCTCCTTATTTGTATTCATGTGCCCCTAAGCCGTCTATATAACCATATTGTACTCTAAATCACGTAACCACTTGAAGTCTCTACTATCATGAATTTACTTTTAGTTACAAAATATCTCCTGTTTACTCGTACTTCCATTCAGCACTACATGTATTTTACTCTATTGCATGATTTATACTCCTAACATACTATGAACTGTTTGAGAGATATGTGCTCGTTCCCGTCCTGACTGGACCAGTTGAAAATATTACAGAGGATGAGACTGAGGCGTTCTGCCCAACTTACTACGGTGGCACACTAGATGAGTGCCTGGACTTGGACCAGCAGCAGGATCCATTAACAGTAGACGACACTCCATTAGTTTAGGATTGTCTTACTTTTCTGGATCACTGTATTAGATTTTGAGGTATTCTGAGATATGTATTATTTTAGACACTTAGAATTCTGGATTGTATCTCTGTGATTCTCCTGTTCTGGATATGTTATCTTTCATTATCATTCTATCTCTTCCTGTTCTATCTTAGCTGTGATTGAGTCATATTTCTGTTATGTCACCCCCGTTCGGGGAGTATAACTGTTATTACCTTCAACTGTTAGATGTTGTGACCTAGGACAGCGTTCTACCGCCGACACTGCGGCATAGGCTGGACGTACCCACGTCACGTGCCCTTACTCTATGGTACGGGTCGTGACACATTTTTAGTGGTGGCCCATGTAGGTCCTACGTTGGAAATGTAGTGGTATTCGAACTAGAATATCACTGCAGCCTGCAGTAGGAATTAGTATATTTTTGAAGATACTCAATCACACTAGGAAAATTCCTTATCAGATTTCGTATATCTATTTTGCTGCTTATTGTCTTCCTTAGAATTTTAAACTGTCCTCCTTTGATTTTTTGACTCATTCTCAGTAATTGTTTCTTGTTTGATCTGTGTCTCCAGGATGGTTGAGACGAGATCGCATCACCCCTTGACAAGAGAGATTGGAGAGGGGTCTGCCACCTCTCGTGTCCAGGAGCCAGCTCCCAGTGCCACAGGGCCAGTGCAGCCCTCAGGAGTCGGTGTTTCTGCCACTTTTCGAGGAGCACCTCCAGCAGTCAGGAGGCCGGTTGTGATTCTTGAGATCTTTCCACCAAAGCAGCCTCCGCCAGCGGGGATGGTAGATGTTTCACCTCTTTTCTCCTTCGTGGAGAGGATTCTGGAGTCGCACCAGCAGCAGCAGACGAGGCAGACTACCGATTTCCGTCAGGGGATCGAAGAGGCACACCTGCTGGTTCGCACCACAGTCGAGATGATTACAGCTCAGGGGGCCCAGTAGCAGCCCCGTCAGAAGGAGAAGGACATACAGGACTTCCAGAAGATGCACCCCCGGGAGTTCTTCGGCACAGAGGGTATTCACGTTGCAGACGACTGGATAGAGCACATCGAGGAGATCTTCCGACTAGCAGAGATACCAGCTCGACTCCAGATCCAGGCGGCGGGCAGCCAGATACAGGATTTGGCCCGTGCGTGGTATCAGGCAGATCCCAGGGTAGGAGTTGAGGGCCAGACTTGGGCCCAGTTCAAGGAACTGTTTAAGGAGCAGTTCTTTCCTGATGTGGCCTTGGAAGGTATCGAGGCACAGTTCAAGGCTCTGGTTCAGGGGAACCAGACGGTAGCTGAGTATGTCGGGGAGTTCTGCAGACTGGCCCGATTCATTGATGATTTGTCTGAGAAGACGAATGCGAGGAAGTTTTGCCGGGGTTTGATTAGAGAGGTTCGGTCGCTGACTAAGAGCGACCGGAACGTCACTTATGCTGAGATATTTTCTGGGGCTATGGCGGCGAAAGACGACCTAGGGATGAAGCCGAAGAGGGGTTGTGACTTCCAGGGTGGCAGCAGCAGTCAGGGACAGGCCAAGAGGCCTCACTTCCAGCCGCAGCAGCAGAGGCCAGCTCAGCAGTATCAGCAGCACGGTCGTGTACCCTTTCAGCAGCAGCAGGTACCTCGTCAGATAGTCATTTGTGCCTTCTGGAAGAAGCCGAGCTCATGATCCATGTGTACAGGAAGAAGCTAGGCAACTGCCTACTTTGTGGTGCAGGAGATCACCAGTTGAGGGATTGCCCTGGGGCTTTTGGGCGAGGACAGCCGAGAGGTGGAGCCAAGGTTCCAGCAGGCCAGTAGAGGGGACCAGCCCTGCAGACCCAGCAGCAGAGATTCCAGCAGCACCAGCAGCAGGCACGAGGTGGACAGCAGGGGCGAGCTTTCGCCATGGCAGCTGAGGATGCCGAGGCTATCGAAGAGCTGATAGCAGGTTCGGTTCTTCTTGACTCCCTTCCTGCATTTACACTCTTTGATTTTGGGGCTTCCTACAGCTTTGTGTCAGTATCGTATGCTATTAGGCATAGTTTGGTTTCTGAACCATTGCCTAGGACCTACAAGATCACGATCGGGGGTGGGGTCATCCTCGTGAGTGATGTTTGTAGAGGGCGGAGCGTCGTATTGGGAGGCCGAGAGTTGGGAGTGATTCTACTAGTCATGCCATTACCGAACTATGACATTGTACTAGGTATGGACTGGCTGAGTAGACACCACGCCCGCATTGTTTGTCGTAGGGGTAGAGTTTTGTTCGGGGCGCCAGGAGGGCCAGAGTTTGAGTACACCCGGCGGCAGGAAGAGCAGGACGGTGGAGTCTTCTGTGGAGCTTCAGTTGATGAGCAGGTGGCTCCGCATCCCTTGATCGCAGAGTTTATGGACGTATTCCCAGAGGAGTTGCCAGGGCTTCCACTGGACAGAGATGTAGAGTTCTCGATAGACTTGGTTTCCGGTGCGGAACTGATTTTCCAGCATGCCTATCAAGTGAACAGCGGTGAACTGGTGGAGCTGAAGAAGCAGGTAGATGAGCTGCAGGACAAGGGCTTCATCCGTTCGAGTTCTTCACCGTGGGGTGCACCGGTACTCTTCGTACCCAAGAAGGATGGGTCGGTACGGATGTGTATCGACTACAGGGCACTTAACAACCTGACAATCAAGAACAGATACCTACTGCCGCAGATCGATGATCTATTTGATCAGTTGAGCGGAGCTCGGGTGTTCTCCAAGATTGATTTGAGGTCGGGTTATCACCAGGTGAAGGTGAAGGTGAAGGGAGAGGATATTCCCAAGACCGCTTTCAGGACGCGGTACGGGCAGTTTGAGTTTTTGGTTAGGCCGTTTGGGCTAACCAATGCACCAGCAGTGATTATGAATCTAATGAACAAGGTGTTCCACCAGTACTTGGACAAGTTCATGGTGGTGTTCATTGATGATATCTTGGTATATTCCAAGACTGAGGAGGAGTACGAGGAGCATCTACGGATAGTGCTGGAGACTCTCAAGAGGGAGTAGCTTTATGGAAAACTCTCCAAGTATGAGTTTTTCTTGGACCAGGTGGACTTCTTGGGGCATGTGGTGACTGGAGATGGTATCTCAGATAACACCAAGAAGATTGTAGCAGTTGAGGCATGGGCAGCGCCGACTTCAGTGGCAGAGATCAGGAGTTTCCTGGGGCTAGCAGGATACTATAGGAGATTTGTGCAGGATTTCTCCCAGGTTGCAGAGCCGTTGACACGGTTGACCCGAAATGATGCTGAGTATATTTGGTCAGAGGAGTATCAGGCAGCTTTTGATGAGTTGAAGAAGCGGCTTACGACAGCCCCGATTCTGACATTGCCTTCAGGATCAGGTGGATTCACTATTTATAGTGATACTTCAGGGAAGCGGCTGGGTTGTGTCTTGCAGCAGCATGGGAAGGTGATTGCCTATGCTTCCAGGAAATTATGTCCCCATGAGAAGAACTACCCTACCCATGACCTGGAGCTGGCGGCGGTGATTTTTATTTTGAAGTTATGGAAGCACTATCTGTATGGCGAGAGGGTGGAGATTTTCACGGATCACAAGAGCTTGAGGTATGTGTTTACACAGAAGTAGCTCAACATGAGGCAGCGTAGGTGGCTTGAGTTGATGAAGGACTTTGACATCGCACTTCAGTATCACTCGGGGAAGGCCAACGTGGTTGTCGATGCCTTGAGTAGGTATCCGACAGCCATGTGTTTGACTATGGATCGACACCTGCTTGCAGACTTGGAGAGCCTTGGGATAGAGGTGATTGTGCCCGGAGTGCAGAGGCAGTTATGGGGCCTTCAGATACAGTCGGACTTGATGGACAGGATCAAGGCGGCACAGTTTGAGGTTGTGGCTCTGCGGTGTATCCAAGAGCAGTTCAGTACAGGATTGGAGGATAGTGATTTTTCACTTGTAGAGGATGGTGCCCTGAGGCACGGTTCCCGGTTATGTGTGCTCAGTGGGGAGCTCAAAGAGCAGATTATGCAGGAGGCTCACAGATCGCAGTACTCTATACATCCTGGTGCCAACAAGATGTACAGGGACCTGCGAGAGCATGTCTGGTGGTACGGGATGAAGCGGAAGGTGTCCCACTTCGTAGCTAGATGCTTGGTCTGTCGGCAGGTCAAGACAGAGAGGCAGAGGCCCGGAGGATTATTGATGCTGTTGCCCATTCCAGAGTGGAAGTGAGAACATATTACCATGGATTTTGTATCGGGGTTGCCGCGTACACCAGGAGGGAAAGACGCGATTTGGGTCATCGTTGACAGGTTGACCAAATCGGCCCACTTCTTGCAGTTCAAGGTGGGTACGTCTACAGAGAGGCTTGTGGAGTTGTATATGAGACAGATAGTCAGGATTCATGGAGTTCCCGTCAGCATAGTCTCAGATCGGGATAGTCACTTTACTTTCCATTTCTGGAGGAGTCTGCAAACTAGCTCAGGCACTCAGCTCAAGTTTAGTACTGCATACCACCCCCAGACTGACGGACAGTCAGAGAGGACTATTCAGACACTTGAGGATATGCTACGGACGTACGTCCTGGATTTTAGGGGTTCCTGGGAGGATCACCTACATTTGGTGGAGTTTGCTTACAACAACAGTTTTCAGGCCAGCATTGAGATGTCACCATTTGAGGCTCTGTACGGGCGTAGGTGTCGTACACCCTTGTCTTGGGATGATGTTGGAAAGCGAGCTTTACTGGGACCATAGATGGTTGTTGAAGCAGCCGAGAAGGTGAAGCTCATCAGGGATAGATTTCGCGTGGCGCAGGACATACATCGGCACTGGGCCGATAGCCACCGGAGGCCGCTGGAGTTTGAGGTACAAATTTAGAGAAAGGATTAGAATTAGGTTGTATTTTGTTTTGTTTTGTTTGATTGATCGTGTTTGATTTTTAGTAACTTGAGACCTTGCTTGTGATTAGGTTGGAGATATGGTTTTTCTGCAGATATCTCTGACTCGTGGTACGATACATTTTGGTGGAGGTGGAAAGCTTAGCCCGCGCTTCATCGGCCCTTTCGTTATCAGCGGGAGAGTCGATGACGTGGCATACATTCTAGACTTGCCACCTGCACTAGTGGGAGTTCACAACGTATTTCACGTATCACAGTTGAGACGGTACGTGGCTGACCTTAGCCATGTGCTCGATCATTCGGAGATTAAGGTTGGACCTACTCTCAGTTATCCAGAGCAGTCTGTGGAGATTCTGGATCGCCGAGAGAAGGTATTGAGGAACCAGGTGATAACCTTGGTACGCGTCGCATGGAGTCATCATTCTCCAGGAGAGTCTACCTGGGAGCGGGAGGATGAGATGCGCGAGCGGTACCCCTATCTTTTTGGGCCTTGAGGTATACTTTTCTATCCTTCTTAGCAGTTAATTTCGCCTTTAAATTTCGAGGATGAAATTATTTTAAGAGGGTAGATTTGTCACTACCACTTTTCTATCTTGAGGGTATTTTGGTCATTTTCAAAATTTTGGAATTAATTTGGAATTATTATGTATTATTAGATTTATTAGAATTAATATGATTTCTAGTAATTTTTAGGATAATTGATTTTGGTGTTTTAGTGACTTTGACTTATGTTGACTTTGGAACTAACCTAGTGGCTAACCTAGGTCATGACTATGGGATTTGGATATGGAAACCTAGGTTGACTTAAGTTAGTGATAATTAACCCATTAGAATTTATTTTGGAAAAATAGGATTTGAATTGTTTAAGGAATGACTTGTGATTTCACAAGTCATTATTGTGACTTAAAGGCTTAATGGCCCATAGGCCTAGACCCCTTGAACCAAACCCTAACCCTAATAATCCCTTGGCCGGCCACTAGTGTCCCCCCTATTTATAGCACCTTGAAATTAGGGCTTGTCTCTTTATGAATCATTGCCATTTGGAAGAGGTGAGTCTCCATCTTTCTAATATCTTAGAAAATCTATTTCAACTCCAATTTCCTCCAAAGCAATTGCAATAGGACCTAATATTAGTCTACTTGCTGTTGGTGTTGACTATTTTCAGGAAGGACACAATTTGAGGGAGTTTGGTGGCTTGAGGAACTCTTTCCATTTGGGAATTTTGACCCTTTGTTCACCAATAGGTATATTTCAATCTATTCCATGTAAATTCTATTTAATTTCATTTCTAGGATGCCCTAGCCCTAACCTAACAGTAGGATAGGCTAACCCTAAATTTTGAGCCCATTATGTATCCGTATCGGACACGTATCAGTGTGTATAGAAACGTGTTCGACGAAATGCCTCAAAGGACATTTCATTTGATTTTGTGGATTGTGTGAATAGAAAGCTAGGTCTTCACCTCGCTTATGCATTTCTTTGGCACTGAGCACGAATTAATGTCGGGTTGAGGCGACACAGGCACGTGGACACGCGGTCATGCGTGCGCGCGCGCTGGCAGTTAAATCCCCTGCTACTCGGGCTAGTTTCTGAGCTGGGCATGCCACGTCGACCCACAAAAATTGGCACAAATGTCGTGTCCGTGACTGACACGGGGTCCCCCAAGTGGTTCGACCCCCTCGTGTCGTATCGAACACGCATTTGCCTGTGCACGTGTCGTGCACTGTGTGTGTCAATGTTCTGAAATTATATTCTTGTGTTTAATTGATTTTAATGCTTTTAAATCATGTTATTAATTATTGTTTAGATCCTAATTATGATATATTAACTAGATTAGATTAGTTACATGTTTGGATTTGGTTTAATGTGGGAATATTGGATTCGAATGGGGTTAAACTGCATATTTCTAATACGTAGACTGATACACAGTATTTTTTCCATTTTTCTAAACTGTTAATTCCTGTGTTAACCTAAGTTAGATTGTTGTTCTATTGTTTGATGATTCTCACATGATTGTTGGTTCATGTTAATGCAATATTTCGTTCGAATTAGGCTTTGGTATGAGAATGGGATAGTTAGAACCTGAGTTAGCTCACTGTTCAGGACTGATACAGGTTCTTCTCAATACATGGATTGATTTTATTTCTTTAAACTGTTAATCCAATTCTAAATCTGTTTTAATTAGTGTTAAATAGCCATGTATGATCCTAGACATAATTGTTAGTATATATTAGTTGATAACTACTTATTAGAATAGGTTGTTTGTTTGAGGAATGGGAGTTTGGAATGTGGTTGGGCTTCAAAATGCTGACTGGAAACTAATTTCCCTTCCTATTTCCTGAGATGCATTTGCAGTCCTATTATTACATTGTTCCAGGTTTGAACACATGCCCTATTGTCTATGTTTTCCCAGGCTTGCATATAACTATTTTTCTTTTAAACCTTCACTGATTTTCCTATGCACATTCACTGATTTCAGGATAACAAATGCATCCCTGTTTTCCTATTTTTCAGTGTACCCTTCAACTGTTATTTTCCAGGATTTCCCTGTACATTGTTTTGCATTAGGCTGATTCCTATATCACTGTTTTCTAATGCACACAGGGTCACAATGTTACACTATTTTCCTGTCAAAATTTTCCTAAAACCTGTGAATGCACTGAATAATAGCTCACTGCTTTCTTTTAATTGATATTGTGTTTCCTAAAACTGAGAAATGGTTGTCCTTAAATCTGAGATTACTTCCTATTTGAACTGAGGTTTGATTTCCTTTTTTTCTTAACTGATTTCATGAATGGTATTCCATCGTAACTGTCAACTGAAATTATTCTCTTTAACATGTCACTGAATCTCTAAAATGTTTTGAACTGTAACTGAATTCCTGTAATGCCACACTGTTTCCCTCATGAACCACACCCTCACTCTCTTTCATATACTCACACACCCACACAATTGAGTATCATGTGTTCCCTTCTCTCTATACATATGTATGTATATATGTTGAGGGGTATATACAGGCATCCTATATTATATAGTGTTGTACTTATATATATTAGTTATATATATGAATGTGTGTAAATGTATATATATATATATATATATATATATATATATATATATATATATATATGATATGATATATGGGTGATATTGTATAGTGGCTATATGTTAGGTATTTTTAAGTTACATTATAGCCTTGTCAATATGTGTATTGTTAGATATAGATAATATCTTGTGTGGATATGTGTTATAGGTTAGATAGGCATGATATTGCCTAGTAAACCTAGATTAGTCTTGTTAGAACCTAGAATGGCTTGTTAGACCTAGATTAGACTAGTTTGACTTAGGTTGACTTGGTTGACCTAGTTTGACTTCTAGGGTTGACCAGAGTTGACCAAGAGTTGACTTTGGTCTAGATTGACCTAGATTCATGTAGAACGCATTGTAGTACATTTTATTACTATTCTGGACTTGTTGTGACTTGTACTGTTCTAAATAGGAGCTAGACACCACTCCTCGGACAGTACTTTCATCTCGGACATTCAGTTAGCAGGCGAGTACATTCTCTGATCTTTTTATACCTGTCTGGACTATATTCTTGCTCTAGATTACTCTACATGATGCAGACACGTATCTTCACGGATTAGTACTATATGGATCCTTTCCTGAGATGTTATCCCTCTACGGGTGCATCGGGTATTTATGTTCACGTACTTTATCATATGCATCAGGTGCTTCTTGTACTCGTACTAGTTCATGTTATTACATGTTCTCATGTGCTTTCATGTGCTTATCATGTGCCTCATGTACTACTCATTACATGAGTTCACGTATCTTAGCTGTATTATTGTTCTTATAACGTTACTTGAATGGATCCTTGTATATTGATTGGGACTGGGTGAGTAGAATTGGTTATGTGAACACTATCCCCAGTAGCTGTATTCATGTGCCTCCTTATTTGTATTCATGTGCCCCTAAGCCGTCTACATAACCATATTGTACTCTAAATCACGTAGCCACTTGCAGTCTCTACTATCATGAATTTACTTTCAGTTACAAAATATCTCCTGTTTACTCGTACTTCCATTCAGCACTACATGTATTTTACTCTATTGCATGATTTATACTCCTAACCTGCTATGAACTGTTTGAAAGATATGTGCTCGTTCCCGTCCTGACTGGACCTGTTGAAAATATTACAAAGGATGAGGCTGAGGCATTCTGCCCAACTTACTACGGTGGCACACTAGATGAGTGCCTGGACTTGGACCAGCAGCAGGATCCATTAACAGTAGACGACACTCCATTAGTTTAGGATTGTCTTACTTTTCTGGATCACTGTATTAGATTTTGAGGTATTCTGAGATATGTATTATTTTAGACACTTAGAATTCTGGATTGTATCTCTGTGATTCTCCTGTTCTGGATATGTTATCTTTCATTATCATTCTATCTCTTCATGTTCTACCTTAGCTGTGATTGAGTCATATTTCTGTTATGTCATCCCCGTTCGGGGAGTATAACTGTTATTACCTTCAACTGTTAGATGTTGTGACCTAGGACAGCGTTCTACCGCCGATACTGCGACGTAGGCTGGACGTACCCACGTCACGTGCCCTTACTCTAGGGTGCGGGTCGTGACACATTTTTAGTGGTGGCCCATATAGGTCCTACGTTGGAAATGTAGTGGTATTCGAACTAGAATATCACTACAGCCTGCAGTAGGAATTAGTATATTTTTGAAGATACTCAATCACACTAGAAAAATTCCTTATCAGATTCCGTATATCTATTTCGCTGCTTATTGTCTTCCTTAGAATTTTAAACTATCCTCCTTTGATTTTTCGACTCACTCTCAGTAATTGTTTCTTGTTTGATCTGTGTCTCCAGGATGGTTGAGACGAGATTGCATCGCCCCTTGACGGGAGAGGCTGGAGAGGGGTCTGCCACCTCTCGTGTTCAGCAGCCAGCTCCCAGTGCCACAGGGCCAGTACAGCCCTCAAGAGTCGGTGTTTCTGCCACTTTTTGAGGAGCACCTCCAGCAGTCAGGAGGCCGGTTGTAATTCCTGAGATCCTTCCACCACAGCAGCCTCCGCCTGCGGGGATGGTAGATGTTGCACCTCTTTTCTCCTTCGTAGAGAGGATTCTGGAGTCGCACCAGCAGCAGCAGACGAGGCATACTACCGATTTCCGTCAGGGGATCGATGAGGCACACCAGCTAGTTTGCACCACAGTCGAGATAATTACAGCTCAGGGGGCCCAGCAGCAGCCCCGTCGGAGGGAGGAGGACATACAGGACTTCCAGAATATGCACCCTCGGGAGTTCTTCGGCACAGAGGGCATTCACGTTGCAGATGACTGGATAGAGCACATCGAGGAGATCTTCCGACTAGCAGAGATACCAGCTCGACTCCAGATTGAGGCAGCGGGCAGCCAGATACAGGATTTGGCCCGTGCGTGGTATCAGGCAGATCCCAGGATAGGAGTTGAGGGCCAGACTTGGGCCCAGTTCAAGGAACTGTTTAAGGAGCAGTTCTTTCCTGATGTGGCCTTGGGAGGTATCGAGGCACAGTTTGAGGCTCTGGTTCAGGGGAACCAGACGGTAGCTGAGTATGTCGGGGAGTTCTGCAGACTGGCCCGATTCATTGATGATTTGTCTGAGAAGACGAAGGCGAGGAAGTTTCGTCGGGGTTTGATTAGAGAGGTTCGGTCGCTGACTAAGAGCGACCGGAATGACACTTATGTTGAGATATTTTCTGGGGCTATGGCGGCGGAAGACGACCTAGGGCTGAAGCAGAAGAGGGGTTGTGACTTCCAGGGTGGCAGCAGCAGTCAGAGGCAGGCCAAGAGGCCCCACTTCCAGCAGCAGCAGCAGAGGCTAGCTCAGCAGTATCAACAGCACGGTCGTGTACCCTTTTAGCAGCAGCACCAGCAGCAGAGAGGGCAGCAGGTACCTCGTCAGGTAGTCATTTGTGCCTTCTGTAAGAAGCCGGGCACATGATCCATGAGTACAGGAAGAAGCTAGGCAAGTGCCTACTTTGTGGTGCGGGAGATAACCATTTGAGGGATTGCCCTGGGGCTTTTGGGTGAGGACAGCCGAGAGGTGGAGCCAAGGCTCCAGCAGGCCAGCAGAGGGGACCAGCCCTGCAGACCCAGCAGCAGAGATTCTAGCAGCACCAGCAGCAGGCACGAGGTGGACAGTAGAGGCGAGCTTTCGCCATGGCAGCTGAGGATGCCGAGGCCATCGGAGAGCTGATAGCAGGTTCGGTTCTTCTCGACTCCCTTCCAGCATTTACACTCTTTGATTCTGGGGCTTCCTACAGCTTTGTGTCAGTATCGTATGCTATTAGGCACAGTTTGGTTTCTGAACCATTGCCTAGGACCTACAAGATCACGATCGGGGGTGGGGTCATCCTCGTGAGTGATGTTTACAGAGGGCGGAGTGTCGTATTGGGAGGCCGAGAGTTGGGAGTGAGTCTACTAGTCATGCCATTACCGAACTAGGACATTGTACTAGGTATGGACTGGCTGAGTAGACACCATGCCCGTATTGATTGCCGTGGGGGTAGATTTTTGTTCGGGGCGCCAGGAGAGCCAGAGTTTGAGTACACCCGGCGGCAGGCAGAGCTGGACGGTGGAGTCTTCTGTGGAGCTTCAATTGAGGAGCAGGTGGCTCCGCATCCCTTGATCGCAGAGTTTATGGACGTATTCCCAAAGGAATTGCCAGGGCTTCTACCGGACAGAGATGTAGAGTTCTCGATAGACTTGGTTCCCAGTGCGGAACTGATTTTCCAGTATGCCTATCAAGTGAACAGCAGTAAACTGGTAGAGCTGAAGAAGAAGGTGGATGAGCTGCAGGACAAGGGCTTCATCCATTCGAGTTCTTCACCGTGGGGTGCACCGGTACTCTTCATACCCAAGAAGGATGGGTCGGTACGGATGTGTATCGACTACAGGGCACTTAACAACCTGACAATCAAGAACAGATACCCACTGCCGCGGATCGATGATCTATTTGATCAGTTAAGCAGAGCTCGGGTGTTCTCCAAGATTGATTTGAGGTCGGGTTATCACCAGGTGAAGGTGAAGGGAGAGGATATTCCCAAGACCGCTTTCAGGACGCGGTACGGGCAGTTTGAGTTTTTGGTTATGCCGTTTGGGCTAACCAATGCACCAGCAGTATTTATGAATATAATGAACAAGGTGTTCCACCAGTACTTGGACAAGTTCATGGTGGTGTTCATTGATGATATCTTGGTATATTCCAAGACTGAGGAGGAGCACGAGGAGCATCTGCGGATAGTGCTGGAGACTCTCAAGAGGGAGTAGCTTCATGGAAAACTCTCCAAGTGTGAGTTTTTCTTGGACCAGGTGGACTTCTTGGGGCATGTGGTGACTGGAGATGGTATCTCAGTTAACCCCAAGAAGATTGTAGCAGTTGAGGCATGGGCAGCGCCGACTTCAGTGGCAGAGATCAGGAGTTTCCTGGGGCTAGCAGGATACTATAGAAGATTTGTGCAGGATTTCTCCCAGGTTGCAGAGCCGTTGACACGGTTGACCCGGAATGATGCTGAGTATGTTTGGTCAGAGGAGTGTCAGGCAGCTTTTGATGAGTTGAAGAAGCGGCTTACGACAGCTCCGATTCTTACATTGCCTTCAGGATCAGGTGGATTCACTATTTATAGTGATGCTTCAGGGAAGGGGCTGGGTTGTGTCTTGCAGCAGCATGGGAAGGTGATTGCCTATGCTTCTAGGCAATTACGTCCCCATGAGAAGAACTACCCTACCCATGACCTGGAGCTGGCGGCGGTGATTTTTGCTTTGAAGTTATGGAAGCACTATCTGTATGGCGAGAGGGTGGAGATTTTCACAGATCATAAGAGCTTGAATTATGTGTTTACACAGAAGGAGCTCAACATGAGACAGCAAAGGTGGCTTGAGTTGATGAAGGACTTTGACATCGCACTTCAGTATCACCCGGGAAAGGCCAACGTGGTTGTCGATGCCTTGAGTAGGTATCCGACAGCCATGTGTTTGACTATGGATCGACACCTGCTTGCAGACTTGGAGAGCCTTGGAATAGAGGTGATTGTGCCCGGAGTGCAGATGCAGTTATGGTGCATTTAGATACAGTCGGACTTGATGGTCAGGATCAAGGCGACACAGTTCGAGGATGTGGCTCTGTGGTGTATCCGAGAGCAGTTCAGTGCAGGATTGGAGGATAGTGAGTTTTCACTTGCAGAGGATGGTGCCCTGAGGCACGGTTCCCGGTTATGTGTGCTCAGCGGGGAGCTCAAAGAGCAGATTATGCAGGAGGCTCACAGATCGCAGTACTCTATGCATCCTGGTGCCAACAAGATGTACATGGACCTGCGAGAGCATGTCTGGTGGTACGGGATGAAGCAAAAGGTGTCCCACTTTTTAGCTAGATGCTTGGTCTGTCAGCAGGTCAAGATAGAGAGGCAGAGGCCCGGAGGATTATTGTAGCCGTTGCCCATTCCAGAGTGGAAGTGGGAACATATTACCATAGGATTTTGTATCGGGGTTGCCGCGTACACCAGGAGGGAAAGACGCAATTTGGGTCATCGTTGACAAGTTGACCAAATCAGCCCACTTCTTGCCATTCAAGGTGGGTACGTCTACAGAGAGGCTTACGGAGTTGTATATGAGACAGATAGTCAGGATTCGCAGAGTTCCCGTCAGCATAGTCTCAGATCGGGATAGTCGTTTTACATCCCATTTCTGGAGGAGTCTGCAGACTAGCTTGGGCACTCAGCTCAAGTTTAGTACTGCATACCACCCCCAGACCGACGGACAGTCAGAGAGGACTATTCAGACACTTGAGGATATGCTACGGATGTGCGTCTTGGATTTCGGGGGTTCCTAGGAGGATCACCTATATTTGGTGGAGTTTGCTTATAACAACAGTTTTCAGGCCAACATTGAGATGTCTCCGTTTGAGGCTCTGTACGGGCGTAGGTGTCGTACACCCTTTTCTTAGAATGATGTTGGAGAGCGAGCTTTACTGGGACCAGAGATGGTTGTTGACGTAGCCGAGAAGGTACAGCTCATCAGGGACAGACTTCCTGTGGCACAGGACATACATCGGCACTAGGCCGATAGCCACCGGAGGCCGCTGGAGTTTGAGGTACAGATTTAGAGATAGGATTAGAACTAGGTTGTATTTTGTTTTGTTTTGTTTGATTGATCGTGTTTGATTTTTAGTAACTTGAGACCTTGCTTGTGATTAGGTTGGAGACATGGTTTTTCTGCGGATATCTCCGACTCGTGGTACGATACGTTTTGGTGGAGGTGGGAAGCTTAGCCCGCGCTTCATCGGCCCTTTCGTTATCAGGGGAGAGTCGGTGACGTGGCATACATGCTAGACTTGCCACCTGCACTAGTGGGAGTTCATAACGTATTCCATGTATCACAGTTGAGACGGTACATGGCTGACCCTAGCCATGTGCTCGATCATTCGAAGATTGAGGTTGGACCTACTCTCAGTTATCCAGAGCAGTCTGTGGAGATTCTGGATCGCCGAGAGAAGGTATTGAGGAACCAGGTGATACCCTTGGTACGCATCGCATGGAGGCATCATTCTCCAGGAGAGTCTACCTGGGAGCGGGATGATGAGATGCGCGAGCGGTACCCCTATCTTTTTGGACCTTGAGGTATACTTTTCTATCCTTCTTAGCAGTTAGTTTCGCCTTTAAATTTCGAGGATGAAATTATTTTAAGGGGGTAGATTTGTCACTACCACTTTTCTATCTTGAGGGTATTTTGGTCATTTTCAAAATGTTGGAATTAATTTGGAATTATTATGTATTATTAGATTTATTAGAATTAATATGCTTTCTAGTAATTTTTAGGATAATTGATTTTGGTGTTTTAGTGACATTGACTTATGTTGACTTTGGAACTAACCTAGTGGCTGACCTAGGTCATGTCTATGGGATTTGGATATGGAAACCTAGGTTGACTTAAGTTAGTGATAATTAACCCATTAGAATTTATTTTGGGAAAATAGGATTTGAATTGTTTAAGGAATGGCTTGTGATTTCACAAGTCATTATTGTGACTTAAAGGCTTAATGGCCCATAGGCCCACACCCCTTGAACCAAACCCTAACCCTAATAATCCCTTGGCTGGCCACTAGTGTCCCCCCTATTTATAGCACCTTGAAATTAGGGCTTGTCTCTTTATGAATCATTGCCATTTGGAAGAGGTGAGTCTCCATCATTCTAAAATCTTAGAAAATCCATTTCAACTCCAATTTCCTCCAAACCAATTGCAATAGGACCTAATATTAGTCTACTTGCTGTTGGTGTTGAGTATTTTCAGGAAGGACACAATTTGAGGAAGTTTGGTGGCTTGAGGAACTCTTTCCATTTGGAAATTTTGATCCTTTGTTCACCAATAGATATATTTCAATCTACTCCATGTATATTCTATTTAATTACATTTCTAGGATGCCCTAGCCCTAAACTAACAGTAGGATAGGCTAACCCTAGATTTTGAGCCCATTACGTGTCCGTATCGGACACGTATCAGTGTATATAGGAACGTGTTTGACGAAATGCCTCAAAGGGCATTTCGTTTGATTTTGTGGATTGTGTTTGAATAGAAAGCTAGGTCTTCACCTCGCTTATGCATTTCTTTGGCACTGAGCATGAATTAATGTCGGGTTGAGTCGACACAGGCACGTGGACAAGCGATCTTGCGTGCGCGTGCGTTGGCAGGTTAATCTCCTGCTACTCGGGCTAGTTTCTAAGCTGGGCACGCCACGTTGACCCACGAATATTGGCACAAGTATCGTATCCGTGACTGACACGGGGTCCCCCAAGTGGTTCGACCCCTCGTGTCGTATCGAACACGCATTTGCCTGTGCATGTGTCGTGCACTGTGTGTGTCAATGTTCTGAAATTGTGTTCTTGTGTTTAATTGATTTTAATGCTTTTAAATCATGTTATTAATTTTTGTTTAGATCCTAATTATGATATATTAACTATATTAGATTAGTTACATGTTTGGATTGGGTTTAATGTGGGAATATTGGATTCAAATGGGGTTAAACTGCATTTTTCTAATACGTAGACTGATACACAGTATTTTTCCCATTTTTTTAAACTTTTAATTCCTGTGTTAACCTAAGTTAGATTGTTGTTCTGTTGTTTGATGTTTCTCACATGATTGTTGGTTCATATTAATGCAATATTTCATTCGAATTAGGCTTTGGTATGAGAATGGGATAGTTAGAACCTGAGTTAGCTCACTGTTCAGGACTGATACAGGTTCTTCTCAATGCATGGATTGATTTCATTTCATTAAACTGTTAATCCAATTCTAAATCTGTTTTAATTGGTGTTAAATAGCCATGTATGATCCTAGACATAATTGTTAGTATATATTAGTTGATAACTACTTATTAGAATAGGTTGTTTGTTTGAGGAATGAGAGTTTGGACTGTGGTTGGGCTTCGAAATGCAAACTGGGAACTGATTTGCCTTCCTATTTCCTGAGATGCATTTGCAGTCCTATTATTACATTGTTCCAGGTTTTAACACATGCCCTATTGTCTATGTTTTCCCAGGCTTGCATATCACTGTTTTTCTTTTAAACCTTCACTTATTTTTCTATGCACATTCACTGATTTAAGGATCACAAATGCATCCCTGTTTTCCTATTTTTCAGTATACCCTTCAACTGTTATTTTCCAGGATTTCCCTGTACATTGTTTTGCATTAGGTTGATTCCTATATCACTGTTTTCTAAAGCACACAGGGTCACAATGTTACACTATTTTCCTGTCAAAATTTTCCTAAAACCTGTGAATGCACTGAATAATAGCTCACTGCTTTCTTTTAATTGATATTGTGTTTCCTAAAACTGAGAAATGGTTGTCCTTAAATCTGAGATTACTTCCTATTTGAACTGAGGTTTGATTTCCTTTTTTTTCTTAACTGATTTCATGAATGGTATTCCATTGTAACTGTCAACTGAAATTATTCTCTTTAACATGTCACTGAATCTCTAAAATGTTCTGAACTGTAACTGAATTCCTGAAATGCCACGCTGTTTCCCTCATGAACCACACCCTCACTCTCTTTCATATACTCACACACCCACACACTTGAGTATCATGTGTTCCCTTCTCTCTATACATATGTATGTATATATGTTGAGGGGTATATATAGGCATCCTATATTATATAGTATTGTACTTATATATATTAGTTATATATATGAATGTGTGTAAATGTATATATATATATATATATATATATGATATAATGTATTATATATATGATATGATATATGGGTGATATTGTATAGTGGCTATAGGTTAGGTATTTCTAAGTTACATTATAGCCTTGTCAATATGTGTATTGTTAGATATAGATAATATCTTGTGTGGATATGTGTTATAGGTTAGATAGGCATGATATTGCCTAGTAAACCTAGATTAGTCTTGTTAGAACCTAGAATGGCTTGTTAGACCTAGATTAGACTAGTTTGATTTAGGTTGACTTAGGTTGACTTGGTTGACCTAGTTTGACTTCTAGGGTTGACCAGAGTTGACCAAGAGTTGACTTTGGTCTAGATTGACCTAGATTCATGTAGAACGTATTATAGTGCATTTCATTACTATTCTGGACTTGTTGTGACTTGTACTGTTCTAAATAGGAGCCAGACACCACTCCTCGGACAGTACTTTTATCTCGGACATTCAGTTAGCAGGCGAGTACATTCTCTAATCTTTTCATACCTGTCTGGACTATATTCTTGCTCTAGATTACTCTACATGATGCTGACACGTATCTTCACGGATTAGTACTATATGGATCCTTTCCTGAGATGTTATCCCTCTACGGGTGCATCGGGTATTTATGTTCATGTACTTTATCATGTGCATCAGGTACTCCTTGTACTCGTACTAGTTCATGTTATTACATATTCTTATGTGCTTTCATGTGCTTATCATGTGCCTCATGTACTACTCATTACATGAGTTCACGTATCTTAGCTGTATTATTATGCTTATAACGTAACTTGAATGGATCCTTGTGTATTGATTGGGGCGGGGTGAGTAGAATTGGTTATGTGAACACTATCCCCAGTAGCTGTATTCATGCGCCACCTTATTTGTATTCATGTGCCCCTAAGCCGTCTACATAACCATATTGTACTCTAAATCACGTAGCCACTTACAGTCTCTACTATCATGTATTTACTTTCAGTTACAAAATATCTTCTGTTTACTCGTACTTCCATTCAGCACTTCCTATATTTTACTCTATTGCATGATTTATACTCCTAACCTGCTATGAACTGTTTGAGAGATATGTGCTCGTTCCCATCCTGACTGGACCTGTTGAAAATATTACAGAGGATGAGGCTGAGGCGTTCTGCCCTACTTACTATGGTACCACACTAGATGAGTGCCTGGACTTGGACCAGCAGTAGGATCCATTAACAGTAGACGACACTCCATTAGTTTAGGATTGTCTTACTTTTCTGGATCACTATATTAGATTTTGAGGTATTCTGAGATATGTATTATTTTAGACACTTAGAATTCTGGATTGTATCTCTGTGATTCTTCTGTTCAGGATATGTTATCTTTCATTATCATTCTATCTCTTCCTATTCTACCTTAGCTGTGATTGAGTCATATTTCTGTTATGTCACCCCCGTTCGGGGAGTATAACTGTTATTACCTTCAACTGTTAAATGTTGTGACCTAGGACAGCGTTCTACCGTCGACACTGCGGCATAGGCTGGACGTACCCACGTCACGTGTCCTTACTCTAGGGTGCGGGTCGTGACACCCGTAGAAGTGTCGGTGTCATATATCTCTTTGTCATGCTAAAACGAAGGGTTGTTATACACCATTACAGGCTGTCTACCCTAGCAGGTGCAGCGGTCAATGAACCGTCTTCTTGCGATGATGATCGCTTTTAGAGCGCGTGTTGGAACACGCCTTCCTTGGGCACAGGCTTCTTGCTACCCCCAGGCCGGTATTTGGACTTGCCAACTGTAGAAAGGGGTTTCTTGGATAGCTTCTTCTGGAACGGAGAGTCCAAAGCAACATTGTATGAAGCAATACGGAGCTCTTCTTCTTCCTCACAAGTTCTCGGTCGTATCCTTTGAAAGACGGACCTCCTTTTTGGCGGTGATGGATTTGCTTGACAACAGCAGCAGTTGATGGTAATCTGAGTACAGTTGGATCTTGCAGGAAGCAGACGAATTCTTCATGCCTCTACTTCCTTCATGTAGACAGGAGCGTTGTGCGCAGCCAAAAATATATGGAGAAGGCATTTTTCCTTCGAATTCCTGTGTGTGAGGTTCGAGTATGCCTCGATCTGAGAGTTGCTGATAATGCACCCCAAGTCTTGAGTAGTGCGAGTGGGTGCTCAAGGGGTGACGGGGTTCCGCCGGATGAGGCTTCGGAGAGTCTGGGATGGTCTTGTATAGCTTTTTATCGGCTGCGTGCGTTACTATCAACGCGGGCATCCAGTCCGCCATAGGCGTAACACTTTGATTGCATGGGGCGAGTAATGTCTTGGATCTCCTCCTACCACGATTAGATGATGCTTAGTATTCAGAATAAAACATGTCCATACATGATGGACCGATTATTCTATCGAAGATGGATGTTCTCTCCGGTGCAACATCCTCCACGAACGGGCGAGCCATCATCTTCTCCTTTCAGCATTGCACCTTTGTCACGCTTGTGATAGGATAGTTGTGATATTCTCTGCATTTCTCGAGCATGGGATCTGAGAGAGATGGCCTCGCATCAGCCGTCGAAGGGATCTTTGGGGCGTCATCGACGAGGAGGGTCTGAGACGTGGTCTCCTCCGTCGTATTTTTCGTCACAGCCACCTTAGGCACCCAGGTTCGTCGAGTCTTCTTCGGTTTTACGAACCGCTTCGAAAGACTCGACTTCTCTTCAGAAATGAGATCTTCAAAAGCTTGTCGGTTGAAGCGTACGACCAACATCTTCTAAGAGGATCCCAGCAAGTCATCATCGGATTACGTCACCACCTTCTCATTGGAGGAGAAGGTAGTCCCCAGCAGAGTCTCCATCTTGTTCGACATGACAAAAGGTTGACCGAACATTTTGTATTATGAACATAAAAAAGAGTACAATCGATTCTTATGTGAAAAAAATCTAAGTTATAATAGTTTCTGAGAAAGTATGACGGTGGAGATCGAGCACTGCAGTGGCTCCTTTACTCCATTGACGATCCGATGATGATATAGACTTGCTCTGACATTCTGGTGCCTTCGATGGAACTCTAGGATAGCCGATCAGGAGGACGACGAAGTTGAAGATTTTGATAATTCTATGGATCTTCTTCTCCTTGTCGATCATGTTGTTGGGGGAAAACCTCTCCTATTTATAGGAAAGAGGGACACATATACGATGTGCATTAGGGTTTCAAGATATGAAGGAATCTATCGTCCATACACGGTGCATGCTTCTGTGGCGCTAACACATGGCAGATTTTGAGATTTCTCTCAAACGAGATCTCTGGTGGTTATTAAAATAACCAAAGGAGGTGACACGTGGTGTGTGCCGATTTGCTTGATCGGATCTAGCCGAGCAAATCTTGGGGTTTCATCTCAGATTTGGATTCTGTGTAATCTTTGTCATAGATTTAAATCAATCTTATAAGATATTCCATTTATCAACTTGATCAATCTCAATCCTATCTTTGATAGAGGCAGTTTAAGCAAATCGATTAGGTGGGACTATGTCGTCTGTGCTTTAGGCAAGGCTGGCTGCACTTCTGGGGCGAAAAGTAGACTATGTTTCGGGAGACGACGAAGCATTTGTTCTTTAGGGCGACAAGTGGACTATGTTTCGAAGACAATGGGGCCTTTGTGCTTTTAGGGGCAACGAGTAGACTGTATTTCAGGTAAAGTCACTGTTCTTTAGGGCGACGAATAGGTTGTGCCTTCAGATAAACCATTTTACTGTGTTTTAGAGTAGCAATCGGGCTTGTGTTGGAGGCAAACGGTGTCTCCCAAGTCTTTGTTGAGAAAAAGGGGCCGTTGAAGAGGCTGGGTACTTGGACCGAAGCAGCTGTCTGTGCTTCTGAGTGGGAGATGTACTTTCTGCGTCTTGGAAGCAAAGGAACACAGCGTGGTGCCTACGCCTCCGGTTGGAGACAGCTTGGCTTTTAAGTCTTCTTTTCAGGAGAAGTAAATAACTACCCTTGAATGCAGACTCCTTCTTAATTGCCACCATTAATTGGGGAATTCCAAGGAGTATTTGAACAGTTTGGATACTCACTTGCATGGGCCTATTAACTGAGACCTATTGTGTCGAGTCCTAGGTTCATCCTATTAATGAGGGAATTTTGACCGTCGGCCAAGTGGCCTATAGTTTGGACCACTCCCGGACCTATAAAAGGGGAAGTGTTCCTCTAAAGAGTCACTATCTTCTTCCTGGCACCCTTCACCACGATGTTTGATCCAGACTTAGCTTCAGACGGTCATTGGCCTTGCATAAGTCGGGTATTGATTGGGGCTTTTCTCGTTCGAAGGGGCTCTGTTCTTGTAGAAGAACTCTCTGTAGAAGGAGTCGTCACCGCTCTTGAAAAGTATCCAAGTATCCTCTCTAAGGAGTTTGACTCTGGGCGACGTCTTAGAGGTCCTCACTATGGGGTTAGGATTGGTTGCTCATCCGATAAGCAGCCGGCCACACTCTGCTCTGCTCGTTGAGGGCTGCAAGGCTTCAACTTGCTGTGGTCTGGGTCTTCCACTGCTTCTGTATATATTAGAGCCCCAATTTCTCTCGACGACGAGATGATTTTCTCTAACGATGTTATAAGTCTGCAGGGATAAGTCTTTGATGGAGAATGTATACATCTTCTCTGGTCTTTTTGTCCATGATGATCACACTGTGGAGGCTGCCCGGTGAAAACGAACCTTCTCGTGGATCTATAGGAGTTTCTATTCTCACTTATGTAACAAAGACTTTGCAATTGATCCCTGTAATTAGTATTCAGGAAGTTTCTCTCTTATGTAATTGTGACAAGTTTGTGATAAACCCTTGCAGCCATGATTAATAAAAAGAGTCTTTTCTGAACTTTATTTTGAGAATGTCTCTATCTTTGGCTGGTTTGTGCATCGATTGCCTGCGCCTGGGTGAAGCTGGGAGTTAATAAGAGTACCCGCCTGCGCCCGTGGATGCTGTATTTTTTATGCTTCTACACCGATCAACGTGCTACGCCGACCACCATATTGGATTCTGAATACTACGCACCTTCCAGGGGTAGTAGGAAGAAGTCTAAGGCTGTATGCACTTCGAGCGACCAACGTGCTATGCCCACAGCCTACCAAAGCTATACATTGATAGACACGCGCATAGCCGAAAAAATTGCACAAGATTCATTCGAGTGCTTTGATGCCTCGACCAATAAAATCTGGCTGTCACTTGAGCGCTCATGCGCATGATTCAAGTTAGGGGTACATACTGTGGGGATGGACTCATGCGAGCTGCGTTGCTATAAGCATGAAGTGAGTCTACTCATGAACAACTCTCTAACCAGGACCTAAATGTGTCTTACGCACAGTAACTGGGAAGAGGGAAGCTACCTTCACATCTTCACTCATGTGCAGTATCTATGTGCGCACGAAATGAGTATAGATGTGGAGACTTCTGATCTGTGAAACATGATCTCTTACAAGTACAAGATGAGGAAAGACTTTGTTGTGCACAACATGCCTATCTCAAGGAACACATGTGCCAAAATCACCATCCATTGTTGTTTCCACCAAACAGCAGCATCATCACCAAGGAGGTAGTCCGTTTTCCAATGACTGCAACCGATGATACCTGTACATAGACTCGACGAGTGATTACCGAATGCAGAAGAAGATGAACTCATGATTGCTTCATGCTTTATCGCCTGGGGTCGCCATCCCTCAAGAAGCTCTCCAAGAATACGTCCATCTCGGCTAGCATGTCCAAAGGCCGACCCGGAAGCATCAAGCTGGTAGTGCCCAGTATGGGTGTGTTCCAACATATGTGTGCCAAGTTCAGACCCTTATCGCAAGGGAATGTCGCTTCAACCGCAACACAGGCTAGGAGGAGCCAAATCCCTACGATCCATGGCAACCTTTCGTTCTAACTGGGCGAAGATGTGTACGGGACCGACACAGATGCCTCCGAAAGTGCAATCTATCAGCAAGCTGGGGGTAACAAATGCTTTGAGGCAGAGGACGATTACAACTTACCTGTCTACCCTCACGAAGGCAAAACTCAAGTGTAGAGCCAGAGAGCGAAAGATCCACTGTTCTCTCTATTTTCCCCTACATGATGTCCATCTGCATGGCCGAAAGTGACAACACGGGAAGCAGTGAGGGGTCCAATCATCAACAACGTATAGAAGCCCTTGAGATGGGCTTGAATACATTAAATAAGACCATGCAAGCCTTGAATTTTGTCATCCTGGAGATCAAGAACAGATTGACATACAACGCTTCTACTCCAGCAAATCAAGACCTGGGAACGAATGCGGAGTCCAATGCACCTCCTCATGGGCCAACTCCCATCGTGAACCAAGCACTACCGCAGTCGTCTACTCCGTCAACGACTGGACCCATAATGTCAAATGACATGCAGTAGGCTCTCAAGGAGTTGTACGCTCGCTTTGATGCCCAAGAAAAGAAATAATCACTCCAAAAGATGGGGATCCGGCAACCATATCCCTCTGAATGGGACAATGATATATCCTTCCAAGTATAAAACATAGACACTCACACCATTCGATGCGAAGAAGACTCCTCGTCGATACTTGAGGTACTTTGTCTCAGTAACGGGGCATCTGCCAAAATACAACGCTCTGCTTATGAATATATTCATAGGGGTGTTGCAGGGGGTAGCCTATGAATGGTTTTACAGTCTTTCTTACAATTGCATCTCATCGTATGATGATTTGAAGCGTCTCTTCCTTGCTCGGTTCTACGAATGAAGAATGTACATGATGATGTCTACTCTCATGGACATTGTCCGAAAAAAGAAAGAGCACGTACGCGCTTACATCGAGCACTTCTGCCAGACAGCTTTGAGGCTACCACCTGGTGTACCCGAGCCCTTGCTTATGGATTCGTGTCGCAAGGACATACTCCCTGCAATCAAACTGTGTAACACCCAGTTTTCTAAAATGAGGGTAATTTTGAAATTTTATATTTTAATTTATTTAATTATGATATTTAAATGATAATATAATTTTTGGTGATTTTAATCATTCTAAAACTATTTTTAAATCATGACTTATGATTTTGGTGTTTGTCTAGTGTAACCTTAGAGCCTAGCCATGTGATTAGGATGTTTGACTAGTACATTTAGCTTAGAGGGTATTTTGGTCATTTTAGGATTTATTTGAATTTAATATATTTTATTAGAAATTTTTGAATAATTTAATTGAATGGTTGATTTAAATACTAATTTTGTTATTGCCTTGTGTTTTGGTTAGCCTAACCTAGATTGGACCTAACCTAGATGAGTCATGACAAACTTAGTGAGCCACTTTGAGAATTAGATGGGTTGGTTAAGGGGTTAAGTCAAGTTTAGTCATGGTTAAGTGATTTGCAAAGGACTAAGATAGAACCCTTTGTTCTAGGCCATCTATTTTTCTTGATTCAATCCTAGCCATAGGATGAAACCTAAAAACCCTAACCCTAACTTTTATGACCAGCCAAGACCCCCCTTGCCTATGTAATGTCTCTATGGGGATTTGTGCCTCCTTCTTCAATAGTTCTTCATTTCTTAAGGAAATAGGTAAGCCTTCATAAATTCCTTCCTAGTTTAATCAATAGGACTCCTTTTTGATTGAAATTTCTTCCATTAGGATCTAATCATTGTTCTCTTGCTGTTTGTGGTGTTCAAACTCAGCTTTGGGGCAATTTGGAGAAGTTTGCTAGCAAGAGGAAACCCCCCCATTTGAGACTTTTCTTGCATTTTGACACCAATAGGTAAATTATTGTAAATACCATTAAAATTCTAGTTTCTTTGCGTGTAGACCTAGCCCTAAGTGTCCTGGTCCTGTAGGTATTCCTAGACCTAGGTTTTGTGTCCATTTCGTGTCCTAAATGGACACGTATCAGCCTATAGACATAGGTGTTTGATGAAATGTCCCAATGGACATTTCGACCTGATTTTAGGAAACTTTTTGAATAGGAATTTAGGGTTTGTTGTCGCTTATCATTTTCTGTAGGACTGAGCTTGTGATTGTGTCGTGTCGTGTCGAGATCTGGACACGAACACCCTGTTCTGTCACAGTGCACATTGCCCTGCTACTCGAGGGCAATTGCTCCCTGTACACAACACGTGGACACCTAGGATTTGACATAGCCCTAGGGGCAGACACTGACACGAGGTCCTCAAAGTTTGAGACACCCTCGTGTCGTGTCGGACATGCACTTGGCCACGCACGGGTTTTGCTTTGGTCTGCACAGTTCAGTTTGGGTTCTGATACTTGCTTCGTGTCTCACCTTGATACGACGAGGACACAGGGAAGGTTGCCGACCTAGTAGTCCTATAGGTTACCTATCTTCTGACACGAGCACGTGTCCTCTAGTGCCTGGTGTCGCGAGCACTAGGGCTCGACACTGCTCGACCACACTGTCTGAACACAGTTTCTGTGGTTGAGTCCTATTTTCGTTTGGACATGTTTGTGTCTAAAATTTTTACACATTATGGTCTGTTGGACATGTACATATAAAACACTTTGTCTACCAACCATTTGACTGATCATTTAGTTGTAGTTTGAATTTGATTTGGGTTTCCCCTATATTTACTGATACACGTTTTCAGCTTGCAATTTCTGAAATTCGATTTCTGTTTAAACCTGTTTTTGATGTTAATTTTCCATGTGAGATTCACCCACACATGTATTAGATTACTGTTAAGGATTGATTCATGACTTGGGTTGATATTAACACAGGAATGGGATTTACGAAATTGGGTTGAGACAGTCATTTTGTTCTCAGACTTCCTAAGAACAAAATCACTGATTTATTATTCCTATTCACCATTCAATTTCATATTGACACTATATTGCTACATTCCTGAGTTGTATTACACTCAAATCCCCTAATCCTTGCACTGTTAGCTAATAGTCACATTGCCCATGTTGTAATAACTGTCATTTACTCAAGTATTCAATGTAAACTGTCAATCGAATTTTGTATATCCTGAGATACACGTCATGTACATTACACACATCATTACTGTCACATTTTGCTAAACCCCCCCCCCACATTCCTGTCATAGGTAGAATGTCTGAGACACATGTGTTTTCATGCCACTTAATACTTGATACATACACAGTACACAACCTATACACTATTTTCCCTATTGTCTATTTTTCCTGTACATACACAAGTTATAGAGTAGCCACTGAATTGTTTTCCTTTTTTTTCCTTTTTCTGAGTTTGGGAATTGAAATTCAAAACTGAGTTCAGGAGAGTTAAAAACCTGAGATTCATCTGTCTAAATACCTGAGATTATTTCTTGCATTAACTGAAATGGGGTCCCTTCCTTTTTACTGTCAACTGAGACTGGGGGTTTGTATTGGACTGTTAAATGTCTGAGATCGCATTATGATTTTGAACTCAAGAACTGAGTTCTTATAACTGAGAGAGGACTCTCAAATTCCTGATGTAGTGAACTCAAGAACTGAGTTCATGCAACCTGAATTTGTGTAGGTTTCATGATTAATTTCCTTTCCTTTTGTAAGCTGATTCGAATGTTAAGTTTCGTAAATTGTTCATCTATACAAATGTATTATTTTCCTGCTAGTTGGAAATTGCAACTTAGAATAGGTTTTGAATTGATAATGTAAATCCTGATATGTTATTTGAGTTATAACTGAGATTTTGGTTAATGAGAAACTGATATGGGATGGTGTTCCCAGTTACATATAAACCTGAGATTGATTCTTAAATCACCTGCAAACTGATTTCCTTTCAAAGGCTACCAAATCTGAGATTTCCCCTTAGTTTAATGCCTTAATTAGTTTCCTTTCCTTCTCATCTATGTTGTTGTTAACTAATCATTTAAAAACCTGAGAATAGGTTCACCTTGGGTTATAAACTGTCAATTGCTAATCCTGTTTTAGCCAAGTCTTGATACTAGGATTCATTCATGAAAATTGTATTAACTCACTGATTTCTAATGCTAATTCCTATGATAAATCCTCACATGTATTCACTGTCCTCTAGCCTACCCCATCTTGCACTTCACTGATTTTTCCTTTCTTCTCAAAAACTGTAAACTGTTTAACGTGGAAATTGGGATGAGTTGTGTGGTTGCTGTTAACTGTTAATGCAATGTTTGAGTTCCTATTTTCAGGATGGCTCTTATCTACTGATTTTAGGACTGCACACTGATTTCAGGGTCTCCTAATACACTGCTACTGTTTCATTTTCCTCACACCCTCACTCTCTAGACACACACCACACACACAAGCTCTCATGAATGTTTCCCCAACACACACTTAGTAGTCTGCCCCCTTCACTCCTAACCATTCTATATAGGACTATATGAGCAGTCCCTCCTAGCATATGTATATAGCTTGTATATCAACACACACACATTTTCATATCATCACTCCCTTCACACACACAAGCATGTACATACACATCATCATCCCTCACTCACACACATTAGCATGCACACTTGACACCATGTTCACTCTCACACACCCTCATGTATGCCTCACACACAAAGCCACACACATTGTTTGTATGTCCTATTTACACACACATGTATAGCTTAATCTCTCTCTAAATCTCTATGTATATATGAATATATGTAAATATGTATATAGGCTTGTATGATATGTAAAATAGGTAATACAATATATGCATGGATAATGTGGTATGTAAATTGTAGGGTTGATAGCTTGTATAGCCTTGTGATTGGTGTGTGATTGCTAGACTAGGCTTGGTTAGGCCTAGTGAGACTTATTAGACTTGTTGGGCTAGAGCTTGACCTAGTTTAACTAGTCTAGTTGACTGGAGTTGACCAAGTGTTGACTTTAGTCTAGTTTGACCTAGACAGCATGCAGATGCATTGTAAATTATATATATCACCCTCTGTATACATCTTGACTTGTGTTGCTCTAACTAGGAGTCAGGTACCTCATCTCGGACAGTACATTTACTTCAGACATTCAGATACGAGGCGAGTACATTCTCTGATCATTTTATATCCTGTTTAGAATTATTTTCCTGCTTTAAATTACTTTACTTGATACTGTCACGTTGGCCACACGAATTGGTACTATATAGATCCTTTCATGAGATGTTATCCCCCTCGGGAGCATCGGATACAGCATGTTTTGTGCGTTTCACGAACCATCACGTATCTCTATGCTTCCTCTGATTCACGAACCGCCTGTGACACATGTACTCTTATGTTCACAGAGCCCCCATGAATCACCTTCACGTACCACTCATTTTATGAGCCATGTGAAGTTTTACGAACCTTAACATAACTTGAACGGATCTTTGTGTATTGATTGGGGTTGGGGGAGTAGAAATAGACATGTGAATATTATCCAAGTAGCTGTAGTCATGAACCACTTCCTTAGCTGTAGTCATGAACCTCCTATGCTATTCACATGTTTATATTTTACTCTGACTCACTAGTCACTATTAGTTCTCTATGTATAGTAGATATTTCTATTACAGTTCTCTCTCTAATTACATACTGCATTTCCTTCAGTATCTATATCTTACTTTACTACATGATTATATTTTCTAACCTGCTATGAACTGTTGAGATGTACTGTGCTCGCTCCCGTTCTGACTGGACCTGTTGAAAATTTTACAAAGGATGATGAGGAACTCTGCACCCTTACTTGGAGCTTGCCAAGATGACACTCGCGACCTGGACCCCTGGGGAGGTTCAGGCAGGTGCTCAGGATGATACCTTGTATAGTGTAGATAGCTTAGACTATTTCTTTTCATGATTAGCTGTTGTCTTGGTTTCAGAGTTATATATTGTAGAGATGTTGAGACTTGTACTTCTTTTCTGTTGTACCTCAGTTGAGGATTCTCTTGTCTATTTTATCGTGCCATATCCTATCTCTCTAGATTGTGATTGAGTTGTACCTCTGTGTTGGCCTCCTTATGGAGAGTATTCATATTATGTTAGTTATAGTTCATGACCTAGAACAACGTTCTATCGCCGACACTGCGGCGTAGGCTGGGCGTTGTTACGCTCTTGTACCCTCACAGTGGGTGCGGGTCGTGACAAACTGTGGTATAGTGCTCCATGCATAGAATGGACGCCTTTTATTACCGATGCGGATGTTGTTGAAAGAAAAGCTCGGGACACACAATTGCTGTAACTGAGTTTTCCCCGCTCGAAAACAAAAGAAAATGCTCGTCTAGCAATAACCCTATCCACAAGGACGGAAAGGGGAAGCAAGCCCTGGCCATCAACATCTCCAAAGGTTCAGTGCCAACGAACCAGAAGCCTGCAAAAGCACCAAAACTGAAGGACAGCTACTCCTTCAATGATGAAGATGTGGTAGAAATTTTCAACATGCTGATGAAGGGTGACAAACTTCAACTCCTTTCTTCTAAGCATCCTGACGAAATGGGAAAGATGACAATCCAATGTTCTGTCACTATCACCAATACGTTCACCATTCAACATGCAACTGCTACAAATTGAAGAAGCAAATTCAGCGGCTCATTGATGCCAAGGTCATCTCTCGACTATGAGGACAAGACGGTCACTGCCAACATGTTGACCCTCCAGTTCGGAAGCTTCCCGAGGATAGAGGCTCAAGATGGTGTCGTCCCCATCCCTAAGGCAATAATAGAAGTGGTCAAACTTCCACCAACTTGTGACAATACTCAGGACCTTATCTCGCTTACAATGCTGTGAGGTGAAGTTATGCAGGTCCATCATGATATCGCCCCAGACATGATGCTTCCTGCAGCACGCTCCGTTATCGAAAAGTAAATCGGCGTACCGTATGGTTTCTACATCGACCAATGATGCTCTGGATACCACTTGCTCAACTCACCAGCGAGAAAATAACCAGGCCCCAGAGGAGGAGGTACTTTTGCTTGCTACTGCTACCGTACCTAATACATCTAAAGAAGGCCCATCTCAAACTCCTGCAGCAGATAAGCAGAAGCAGAAGGCGGTTCGCTTTGGCAAACCTCTAAGAAAAGATTTAGTAGTAGGGTCGATCAAGCCATACAACTTTGACATATTAGCACAGCTTGCCATTGCCCCAGCCCGGCTGTTACTTTTCGAGCTCCTCCGTCTCTCCAAAGAGACTCGGGACGCCCTTAACGAGGCCTTGTAGAATGCTGACTCGCTCCTTACCCAGGTGCAACCGCCCAAGAAGGATCCTGTCTTTTGTCCACATTGCTATAACATGATCGAGGTGATTTCTAACATCAACTTCACTCAGCATGATATGTTGCTGAAGAACAACCGACATAATAGACCCCTGTATTATACAGGGTATATTGGTGCTATCAAGGTCGATCGCATACACATCGACCGTGGCTCCTCCTTCAACATAATTCTCTGGAGTTTACTCCAAACCTTGGTGATTCTGATGCATCGGCTGACCGTGTCAAATACTACAATCAGCGGTTTCAATGTTGGAAAGAGTGAGCCCTTGGACAAGATTCGTCTGAAATGCCAGATAGGGGATCTCCATACAGATGTGACTTGTTATGTCATTGATGCAGACATAAACTATAATATGCTGCGGGGTCGACCATGGATTCATGAGTACATAATCGTACCCTCCACTCTTTATCAATGCATGAAATATGTGGCCAGCGATGGGACCATCAAGACAGAGTTCGCGGACATTGGCCCATTCTGAGGACTCGAAGCGTACTACATTGATGTTGATCTGTATAAATTAGACCCCTGGGACGACGAAGCCAACGATACAGATGATGAGACAGAAACTGCATCGGAGAGCACAGTTGTTACCGAAGAACCACTGAAGGTTCGACTAAAAGGGAAGCCTCCCCAAACATCACCACCTCTTATCATCAAGCTTCGAGGAAAGGCTCCTGCTCACTCATCTCTAATGGTATCAATCGCTAGTCAAGAGCCTATTCAAATAAAGCTCCATGAAGAGACCCAAAAGCAGCCATGAGGTCACAAGAGTCTCCAGCTCCAGCTCCCTTGGTAGCAAAACTGAAGCTGAGACCTCCTCCCCTTCTTTTATGGCATCTCCGGTTCTTACTGATGAGGAGTTAGGGGACTACATATACACCAATGCGGATGCACAATCTTAAGATGATGTAATCCCTTGGGATAAAATTTTGTATTTCATTAATAGAAAGTTGTCTTTGAATTACTCTTGTGCACACTGGAATACTATGTATTTTTAGACAATGCTCTGTTTATGCTGCAAAAACAAGTGACAACCATTAATCTGGCAAGCCGAGTTGTCTCTTCCTGAGATGCTTACTTCCTAGTACCAGCTGAGAAGAAAGATGAAGAACCCATCATCTTCGGTCGAGTAAAACATCCTTAAAGACTTACTCCCGTAGAACCGAAACCTGACAACAAAAAGTTGCAGCTCTACCATTACACAGCTGAAGCGAAACACCTTGTCCAAAAGATGGGCTATGACTTGACAAGTGACAGATGTCTGATTTATAGCAAAGGCCGACGCCTTCCTTTACGACTTCATGCTCCAAAGGGAAAGGCTCATAATTACTACCAGCGCACTCACCAGGGGGGTATGTCACACCCATAACAACTTCAGAGAGTTCAGAGCCAGAGGTCATGATGCACTCTTACTCCTCTGATTCCTCAACCTGGGACTCTGATACTAGTATCAGCCAGGCCTTCAAAAAGATACTATCAGTCAATATAGTATCTGCAGATCCTCATGTCGTTGATGATGACTAGATGCTGGAATTCTTCAAGAATGAACCCTGGGCTCAACGCATGGGATCCCAATTAGAGTGGCACTTTGAACAGTGAGATCCTTCCACTGAAGATGAGGTCGTTCAAGTTGACCTAGGAGATGAAGTTTCGTCAAAACCCATCTTTATTAGCAAAAGCCTGACTGGAGAAGAAGAGAATCTATGGTACAACTTATTAGAGAGTACATCGATGTCTTCACTTGGCACTATGAAGACATACCGGGTTTAGACCCGTAAGTCGTAATGTACCGACTTAACATCCTGTCCAATGCTAAACCTGTTAAACAGCAACATCATCGTCCCAGCATCGTGTATGCTATTGAGAAAGAGGTCAACAAACTCATAGACATCGGCTTCATTCGTTAGGAACAACATCCAGATTGGGTGGCCAATATTGTTTTCGTCACTAAGAAGAACAAGAAGATTCGAGGCTGTATTGACTTCAGGTATCTCAACTCATCCTGTCCAAAAGAAGAGTTTCTTCTTTCGGTCATTGATGTGATGATCGATAATACTTGTGGCTTCGAATGTATGTCCTTCATGGATGAATTTTTGGGCTACAACCAGATTAAGCCGTTCCCTGAAGACGAAAAGTATACTGCATTCTGGACTCCAAAAGGAATCTACTGTTACACAGTGATACCTTTCAGTTTGAAGAATATGGAGCGATATATCAGCGAGCTATGAGCAACATATTCCATAAATATCTCCATAAAATGGTGGACTCTTATGTTGATGACATTGTCGTTAAAAGTTAGAGAAAAACCAGTCATCTGGACAACTTGAGGACAGTGTTCGATTTGATGCAGACACACGGCTAAAGATGATCCCAACCAAGTCTTTCCTGGGGGTTTCCAGCGACCAGTTCTTGGGCCTCATCGTCACAGCAAAGGGTATTCACATTGAACCTGAAAAGACCAAGGCCATTCTGGACATGGCTCCCCCGAAGAATTTGCGTGAGCTTCAAAGACTGCAAGGACGCCTAGCATACATCAGAAGATTCATTGAAAATCTTTTAGGGCAATGCTAACCGTTCACCAAGCTAATGAAGAAAGGGGTTTCTTATATATGGACCGAAGAATTCCAGCGCGCGTTCGACGACATCAAGAAATATCTCACCAGTCCACCAGTCCTTGTAGCACCAATTGTCGGAAGACCCTTCCTACTTTACGTCCGAGCTATGGACCATTCTCTGGGTGCTTTGTTAGCCCAGAAGAGCAACGAAGGCTACGAACAGGCAATCTACTATCTGAGCATAATTTGCGCCGAACATCGATATATTCCTATTTAAAAGGAGTATCTCGTGCTAGTCTTCACCATTCAAAAGACGCACCATTATGTGGCTGGACAGACAATTCACGTTATCTCCAGAGTCAATCCCCTCAGAGTCCTTATGACCAAGCCAAGGATGCTGAGCTCACACCTAACTACATGGGCAATCCTTTGACACCTTATGACATGGTGTTTGTCCCGAAAAAGGCTGTTATGGGCCAAGCATTGGCCAATTTCTTGGCGGCACATCTTACACTAGAAATGTCAAAACTTTATGATGGTATTCTTGATGAAGTCCTGGAATCTAATGCGGTTTCAGACAGTCTTGTCTGGTGAATGTTCTTTGACGGTGCTTTAAGAACATGCCCTAATGATGAAATCATCGCAGGGGTCAGAGTAGTCCTCGTCACTCCTGATGGTCTAGTCATCCATCGTGCATATTCTCTCATGGAATCATACACCAATAATGTTGTTGAGTATAAAGCTCTCACTATTGGACTCTAACTCACAAAAAAGTTGGTGGTTGACTACTTTGAGGCCTATGGTGACTTGAAACTGAAAATCAATCAGGTTCAAGGATAATATGAGGTTCGACATAAGGATCTGGTCCCGTATCATCAGAAAATGATAGATATCATCTCTACCTTTACAAGATTCATTACAGAGCATGTACCTCGCCAGTATCGTCGCTTCTCTGGCAGCTCCGGTCGGAACCCAGTTCTCCGTCACAGTAATGGGTCATGAACTGGTTTATCTGAAGAATAATCTACACATGTGTCTGAGTGAGCTCACCAGCTTGGTCCTAAGTTACAAGACCGACTATGTCTTATAGGATACTACTGACCCACCACGATGGCAGATGCCGTTGATTATGCAAAAAAGTGCCAGGTATGTCAGTTGTACACTGACTTTATTTACCAGCTTTTGAATTACTACACCCTACTGCGGCCGCCTGGCCGTTTGAAGCATGGGAAATGGATATCAATGGGCCGATCAACCCTCCATCCTCCAAAGGACACCGGTTCATCCTTGCCATTACCGACTACTTTTTTAAGTGGGCGCAAGCAGTGCCACTGGCTCAGGTGTAAACCTCAAATATGATCAGCTTTGTTAAGCATCACGTCATCTACCATTTTGAAGTTCCTCGAAGGAATATCCATGACAATGGCCCTCAGTTTGTGAGCCACGCATTCCATCGATTTTCTGATAAAAACTGGATACAGAATGTAGCGTCGACGGCCTACAATCCTGTAGCAAATTGGCTAGATGAAGCATTCAACAAGACAATTGCCAAGTTGCTCAAGAAAGTCGTATCTTCCAACAAGCACAATTGGAATGAGAAACTCGATGAATGTTTTGGGCTTACCGTACCACCGTTTGGATACCCACTAGCAACATGCCATTTTCTTTTGTCTACGGGAGTGAGGCAGTGCTTCCCCTGGAGATCTAAATTTTGTCTTTACGGGTAGCCATCACCAACCAGCAGACTGACAAAGACAATCAATGTCGTCGGCTACAGGAGTTGGAAGCGTTGGATGAAAGGCATCTGCTAGCTCAATAGTGTACCAAACTCTATCAAACTTGGATTTTTGGAGCCTTCAACAAAAAGGTCCAGGAAAGGACATTCCAAATGGGTGACCTCATCTTATAAGTACGAAGACCGAAGTTGATGACTCACAAGACTACTGGAAAGTTTGAACCCATGTGGGAAGGACCGTTCGTCATAGAGACGGTCTATTCCAATGGTGCTTACCGGCTGGGCAAACCTAACGGTAATTTGCTAATGATGTCGATCATTGGCAAGTTCCTAAAGGAACACTATATCTGAAGTCTAACTCAACATGTATTTCCATAACCCCCGCGGGTGTTTTTGGATTCTATTAACGAATTCATTTATTCCTCATTTTCCAATAGAAAATATTTCACGTCCATATTACCTATGAGTTGTTTTTTTATATACCCCAATGAAGTTCATGCCTACCATGTTCATATTACCTATGAGTAGACATTTCTTCCATGACAAACCTCGTGTTGTCATGATCATCTATAGAACATTTCACGTCCATACTACCTCTGAGTAAACACCATATCCCCAGCGGAGTTACCTCCATCCTCTCATGTTAAGACTACCTCTGAAAGTATTCTCACTACTATAAAAAGTTTATAATAAATGGACAAGCAAAGAAACGAAACTATGATTTTCATTTATGAAAAAGAAATTTTTTTCTTTATTTACTATAAAAAGATTCCCAAAAGAGAGGAACAAGAAGATGAAGGACATTAATATTGCAATCTTAGGCGACCGACGCATAAGTACTTCAAGCCAGCTCCTCAAAAAGGCAATCTTGGGCCCAACCAACTCTTTGGCTCGGTGCTCTGCCTCTTGTCGTCTGACGACCTCATCCTCAAGCTAGGACATGCTTTGGCATGCGATGTTTAGCTCTGCTTGACATGTACCGATGCTTTCCTTCTCCCGAGCTAAGGTAGTCATTAATCTTCCTAGGAGCACAGTGACTTCGTAAAAGATGTTGACTCAGCTTCCTAAAGGCAGACATTAATCTTTCTAGGAGCACAGTGACATTGTAAAAGATGTTGACATGCACCGATGCTCTCATTCTCCCAAAATGGCAATAATTAAGAAGATGTTGAATCAGCTGCCCAAAGGCAGTCATTAATATTCCTAGGAGCATAGTGACTTCATAAAAGCATAGCTCCTTCAGTCAATGCCAGAAGCCCAGCCCCTTCAACAGCTCCTTCATCGATCTCTCAGAGCTTTCCAGAAGCGTAGTGATTTCGTCGTCCAAAAGCGCAGTGACTTCGTCGTCTCAGAGGCACAATCTTCTCGTCGTCCAAAAGTGCAATGATATTTTCGCCTCAGAAGCAGTCTCTTCGTCGCCCAAAAGAGCAGTAATTTTGTCACCTTAGATGCATAGTTTCTTCGTCGCCCAAAAGCGTATTGATATTGTCGCCTCAGAAGCACAGTCTCCTCGTCGTCCAAAAGCGTAGTAACTTTGTCACCTTAGAAGCACAGTCTCCTCGTCGCCCAAAACTGTAGTGTCTTCGTCATCTCAGAAGCAGTGTCCTCGTCACCTAAAAGTGCAGTATCTTGGTCGCCTCAGAGGCACAGTCTCCTCATTGCCTAAAAGTACAGTTATATTGTTGTCTCAGAAGCAGTCTTCTCGTCGCCCAAAAGTGCAGTAACTTTGTTGCCTCAGAAGCACCTCCTCCTTTTCGCCCAAAAATGCAGTGACTTCATCACCTCAGAAGCACAGTCTTCTTGTTGTCCAAAAGTGCAGTGACTTCGTCGCCTCAGAAGCACAGTATCCTCGTTATCCAAAGCGCAATAACTTCGTCACCTTAGAAGCGCAGTCTCCTTGTCGCCTAAAATTGCAGTGGCTTCGCTGCTGCCAAAAAGTCTAGCTCGTATAGCGCGCAACTTCACCACAATATGGCATCATGCCCCGTAGGCAGTATGGCATCAATTTCTCTTCAGATACAATTACATCCAGTTTGTTCAAATGGCCGTATCTCCTTAGATACAATCGTATTTAATTTGTTTAAATAGTTGTATCTTTTGAGATACAATCAAGTCTGATTTGTTCAAACCGTCACCCTTATGATAAGATCGAAATTCAGTTTGTTTAAGCTGTTGTTCTTTCGTTAGGAGCAAAATCTATTTGGTTTCATCCGAGCAAGATAACGAGCAATGGACATGCGCCATGTGTCAGTTACTCGGTCATGTTGATGAAGGAGGCTAACCGTCCTAGATCTCAATAATGGAGAACTCCAACAACCGCCACATGTCAGCTCAACAGCAGCCCTTATGGTGGAGTTACAACAGATTTCCCTAAAATCTCGCACACGTAGCACTCCTGCGCATCAAAAAACCTCTTGTACATCGTATATGTGTATCCTATAAATAGAAGGAGTCTTTCTTCATTCAAGTGACTTTGACGTCTTCTTGATTGGCAACCCAGATTACCTATTATAGGCATCAGAAAGTCAGAGCAAGTTCAGTTCGTCGTCAGATCGTCAATGGAGTAAAGGAGCCGCTGTAGTACTCGATCTCCATCATGACACTTTCCCAGAAATTTTTGTACCTAGACCTCCTTTTTATGACTTTCGTACTCTTTTATACATTTTGAAATACAAAAAGTTCTTCAACTTTTGTTCATCACAAACAGTCCCCAACACATGGACATGTGTATAAACTATATTAAAATCATAAAACCAAAATTTTAATCATGATTTATACCTATTTTAACTCTGATTCCAGAATTAAGGTTTTGGACATGGTACAAGAAATTCTTTGCTTTACGCCTACTAGTTAATCATAGATTTGACCTAGAATAATACCAACACCTAGCCATGGCTTATTTCTATCAAATATGGCCACTAAATATTTAAAAATATGATTTTATTGAAAAATGTGATTTTTTATTAAAATATTTCCTACTTTTCAGCCCTAAAATAAGCAGCTTCATATGCACCGACGTAAGTCAAAACTATGCATAGGAATCTAGTTTCTTGACACACCAAGTTTAGGTTAGTTTTATATAACTAAATAACATGAAAAAATGTAATCATTGATAAAAGTAGCTTTAATATGGATTAGAACTCTAATTTATATCTTGCATATTTATTCTAAAAAATTCACACAATATCTAACCAGCATGCACAATTCTTGATTCCAATTTCTTTTCCAATTCAATATGCATGCATATGATCAACCCTAGGTTCTTTCATGGTTAAAATTAATCAAGAACATGGCTTTTAGAAAATGGTTCGATATTTATTTCCAAGAGAACTCATGGAAAAAATTCAAGAAAAGGGTTTTGGGTTGCTTACCAAGAAAGTGATTGGAAGCAAGTTCTTGATTTGCCCAATGTGTGCTCCTCCTTGCTTGCTTTTGATGTGCTCTTCTTAATTTTAGAAAGATGACGGGGATGGTGTTGATGGTGATTTAATGGAGACTTAATAGGATCGTTTGGAGAGAATGTGTTGTGGAGATTGAAGATATAAATGGAAAGATGGAGATGGTTGGTTTATGAAGGGAAGGAAATGAAATATGGGAGGGGTTGCAATTTTTTGAAAGGGGGTGCTCCTTGGGGTTTCGAATATTAGTGAAGAACACAACCAAAATTTACTGATTTAACGACGGCAACATCCGTCATCGATCCGTCACTAAAATAGTTTAGCGATGGATCACTAACGGATATTGACCAAAAAAATCCATCGGCAAACAGCTCGTCGCTAAATCTATCTGTCGCTAGGTTGTCTCCAGGCAACGATTTAGCGATGGATTTCCGTCATCCTTATTCGTACAACTAGCGACGAGTTGCCGACGGTTTTTTGTCAAATCAAGTATCAGAAAGTGAGTGATACAGAGAGTTTCTGATACGCAAAGTCCGTCGCTAATCCGTCGGTAACTTGTCGGTAAACGCGTATCAGAGAGTTTCTGATACGCAAAGTCCGTCGCTAATCCTTCGCTCTTCGTCGCCACCTCGTGATGGATTAGTGATGGAATAGCAGCGGTAGATCCCTCGATCTGATTCTGGAAATGTTTGACCTTTCCACAACCTTGGCGACGGATATTCTGTCGCTAATCTGTCGAAAATAGTCGCTAGCTTGTCTCTATTCAGTCGCGATGTTGGCGACGGATTATCCGTCGCTAAATCTTTACCGACATGTAGCGACGGAGTAGCGACGACCTATCCTTCGCTAAGGTTCTGTGTATCTTTTATATCTCCAGAACCTTGTCGACGGATAAGCCGTCGCTAGGTAGTCGCTATACGTCGCTAACTGGAAATTCCTGGAAATTCTCCAGTTCATGATGGATATTCCGTCGCTCAGTCATCGCGAGTGGTCGCTATGTAGTCGCTGATGGAACTGGGGATTCCCAGGACCCTTTCTTTGGTGTGCGTATTGATCGATAGAAATTTAAACATATCTAATACTTGTTCTAACCCTTCATAGGCGGAAACTAGGGTTCACGAATTATACCCTAATTCATAGAGGTTGTTGATCCATAATGAATCTCACTCTTTTATGAGTCAAAGTAATACACACTGCATATACATGTCCGTTATTATATTCGGATTAAGAGTACAAGCATCCATAATAACAGAGGTATTTGTTCTTTTATGTAGTCAGTACAAAGAGAACAACCTCAAGTGGTCATGTTCAACACACACAAAGTGTACTAGTGTAAACATATAGTCAAGATAGACTAATACCAGATTACACTACAACCTTTCCAATAGATTGTCCAAGTCCATCTAGGTTGTGAAATATTTATATACTCCATAGGAAACTGATAATATGATCTTCTGTGTGACACCACACACCATATTATCTACAATATAGAATATCAGACATTGGCATTAACACTTGCAACAAATACAATATGCAAACATTTGCCCATATGATTCTCATTCAAAATTTAAGGAAATAAGGTTACTACAAAAGTGATGCTTTTAGTATATAACCCTAACAGTCGCTAGTACGTCGCTAACTGGGAATATTTAAATTTTTTTGCATAAAATAGAGCATTCCATATTCGCACAACATCCGAAACATCGGAAAATCATAATATACAATCACACAAACCAATATATAATCCATTATACATCACCACCAATATATAATCCATCACAAATATGCATCACACAAACCAACATAAAATACACACCAATTATCCAAAAATTAACCATTATACAAAACATTCATCAAAATCTAATATCCGTCACTATAATATCCGAAATTCCCATAAATATTCAACATTTAAAAACTATTCAAATACAAAACATCAGGAGGAGGAGGAGTTCGATCGTCCGCTGGTGGTACTCCCTGCTGCGCCCGACATAAATACACATCCACCATGTATGGCGGCAATCCGTCGAAGATATGGTCTGGAAGTTGGCGCAGCTGCTCTGGCGACATCAGGTCAAGGAGTGCCGTCACAGTAGGAGGCGGTACCAGAGAGGCAGCAGGGTTAAAATAAAGACGTCCGGCGGAAGGAGAACCGACACCAGCAGTAGACGGACCGGCTGCAGCAGTAGACGAACCGGCAGCAGTAGAAGGAGGAGGAAAGTACGTGGCCAATTACTCCCGTAAGGACGATACTGCCTCGTGCAGATACGCAAGATGTGACCTCACATCATCGTCTGTCGGGGCCACGGGAGGAGGCTGGGGGGGTAGAAATCTCTGAACCGCCATGTGCAACGGCGCCAGGGAGCCGACTCCGTACAGGCGCCCTTTCCTAAAGTCGTCGACGGTATCTATGAACAAGTTATCGTTGCGAGCGGCCATAGAAGAGGGCATCCGAACGGACATCGTTTTGTCGACATCCTCGGCAGCAGATAGCTGAGCCCGACTAAGGGCCTCACGATACGTAACCTATCAAATGAATGTGTTTATACTATAAGTTTACCTAAGTTGTAATCTAAATTCTATGTTTTTCTAAGTTATAGTCAGAATCCTAAGTTTAACTAAGTTATATTCTGAATCCTAAGTTTACCTAAGTTATAATCAAAATACTTTTAATTCTAACATAATCTCATAAACGTAAGTACTTACATCAGTCTCCTTGGCCCTCTCGTCGACGAAGCTCATTTCATTCTGCCTCTTGTGCCTATGCTGGAATACATCGTGCATGGTGACCGAATCTGCCTCTTTTCTTTTTTTACCATCCGTTGGGTTTGCATACAAAATATTCGTAGAATTTAATTAATCTGTATATTAATAATACCGAATTATAAAGTAGAATGAACTTGCGGTATCTCACCAGATCTGCAAGCGTCGCTGCGTGGGGCCTTGATCCCCTTGTATGAAGTCTCGCGGCCCGTCGGTTCACCTTTGCATTCTCCAATTTCTTCTTGTATACAGGAGTATCCATCTTATCCAATACTTGCTCATAATAGTCCTGTCTGATCCAATTCGGCTTTGAATGTCTCGTTCGAAGGTCATGCATCGCGTCCCGTATCTTCTTTCCGGTGGTGCTTCTGTAGGTCCTGCGAATCGCCTCCTCGCGATGGGGGGCCACTAGAACATCCTCTGACATACAAATTCAATTATCACGTAATTAAGAAAATGGTTGATTAAAGAGTAACTAATAATTAACCACAAGATATATATATATATCTTCATCTCGTCGAGCCAGACGTATTACAAGTTTGCGGGTACCGACAAAAAATTGAGGTAGGGGCCATGGAAGTTGGCCCGGATAATGCCCCCTAGAATCCTGGCAACATCCCATAGAAAATCTACAAAGAAGTAACGACCAGATTATTAAGTTGAATAAATAAAACAAATTTAATAAATTATCTTAAATTTACTTACGATTCACCCGCGGGCCATAGCACTCATCGGAACTCGTCCATCTGCCTCTCTGGTGCCGTCGAATGATCCGCTGGTCTGTGCATGTACTCTCTAGTAACCGGATGGAACTGAGTATGGGGGTACTCCGGGGCCCACCATGCAGTAATTGGTGGATCCGCTGGTAGGACCGCTGGCGGAATGGATCTACTAGCGGATAGAGATGCAAGCCTCGATGAAGTTGTCTATCAACGACGGGATAAGTCTGTGTCTGGGGTACTCTCCGGGTCGGGATCGCTAGATAGGGTCACATCCCGGGAAGGTTGAATACGACCACGACCACCAGCACCACCACCAGCATGACCAGCAGCACGACGAGTGCCAGCCATCATGACCTGTGATTAGAATACATAAACATAATTAACAATATATAAGTATAAATGAATATAAAACTAAGCTAAATTATATATACCACCAGCAGGGCGACGAGTGCCGTCGCGATAAAAAGGACTAGGAGTGTCATCTGTAAAAAAAAAATTATACAATAAGTAGATGATTGAACGACAAAAGCATGAACTAAAATAAGAATGCAGAAGTTTAAACTAAATTCACTAAGTTAGTTGTAAGTGCTTTTACGAGGTCAAACTAAATTCACGTAATTGGAAGTATTTTTAATATACACCGATTTAATCTAATCATCGTCATCGTCATCATCTTCGTCCTCGTCCTCGGCCTCGTCTTCGTCATCATCCTCTTCCTCAGCCTCACCCTTATCCTTATCGTCGATTTCATCTGTATCCTCATACTCATTAAATTCTTCTTCTTCTTTTTTCTTCTTCTTCTTCTTCTTCTTTTTCTGCCTCAATATTTGGGACAAGATGCCTCTTTCTCCCCTGGTTGACAGCTAAGTCTTGTGTATCAACCTCTTCCTCCCCTGGTTGACAGTATTATCATCAAAAGCATAAGTAGCAGCATTCGCAACCTGTCTTTCTGCATATAGTTCACCTTACGATAACCACAGGACGTAATCACATACGAAACCCTTATGGGTCAAATGATCTCTCACAGTCACCACTTCTCCGTAATGTCTATTGCGACAATTACCACATGGACACTTAATTTTGTTACCGTCCATGTACTGAGCTTTGCTCTTGGCATACTTAAGAAACACTTCCACGTCTGCCTGAAAATCGTCACTCATACCTATTCTGTTGTCATTTGTACATCCATATACGATCAACGAAGTAACGATCCGTCACAGATTGGATGTGAAAATCTGTATCGTAAGACAAACTAAATAGAATTAGTATATAATCATGTACTCACCAGTAACCGAATATAACTGAGTTCGGGGGTACTCTGGGGCCCATCGTGCAGTAACTGGTGGATCCGTTGGTATAGGCCGGATGTACTTAGTATCGACCGTATCAGATTAGTATTGGTCTATAGGTTTGGTATAGGCCATATCAAATTGGTATTGGCCTTAGCGAATTGGTATCGTACTATCCGATATGTATCGGTCGTATAGCTAGGATTCGTATTGGCTTTATCGATTCGATATCAGCCATATCCAATAGGTATTGGCCGTATCGGATATGTATCGGCTGTATCATATTAGTATGGTAGAAGGTTTAGTAACAACTGTACTTGGATTTTTCTCTTCTCGAGCTAGAATACATTACAAGATAGTCACGAAAGAGCAAAAATCTCCTAAATATTGATGTTTACGAGAGTGATTGGCCAGTTACAGTAACATACATGCTGTATTTTCTATCAGAAAATGAGAGATTGAAAGCAATAACATATAGAGTTGTATTTTAGGAGAAGAACTCTTGTAAACTCTTTATTCTCAAAGCAAGCTGTAGAGAATACAGAACAAGTATCGAGTTCATAACCTACTTCACAAGAGAAGTATCTTAATATTCTATGTCAGATTAGTCCGACTTCAAGAGTAATAGAACATTAAGATACTTCTCTTACGAAATAGGTTATAAACTTGATACTTGTTCTATATTCTCTATAGCTTGCTTTGTGAACAAAGAGTTTACAAGAGTTTTTCTTCCAAAATACAACTCTATACATTATTGCCTTCAACCTCTCCTTTCTTGATGGAAAATACAGCATGTATGTTACTGTAACTGGCCAATCACTCTCGTAAACATTAATATTTAGGAGATTTTTACTCTCTTGTGACTCTCTTGCAATGGTATTCTAGCTCGAGAAGAGAGAAATCCAAGTACAGTTGTTACTAAACCTTCCATCATACTAATCCGATACGGCAGATACATAGCCGATACGGCCGATACCTATCGGATATGGCCGATACCGAATCGATAAGGCCAATACGAATTCTAGCTATAGGGCCGATACATATCGGATAGGACAATACCAATTCGCTAAGGCCAATACCATCCGATATGACCTATACCAAATCGATATACCGATACTAATCCGCTACGATCGATACTAAGTACATACGGTCGAGACGGTGGATCCGCTACCGATACTGAAACCGATTCTGATACAGATACTGATACCGATACCGATATAAAGACCAATAGTCCGATACCGATACCAATATCGATAGTCTGATACCGATAGGATGCTGATACGATATCGATACCGATTTTGATACAGATACCGATTCTAATTCCAATAACGACACCGATAGTCCGATATCGATAACAATACCGATTCTAATACCGATACCGATACCGATAGTCCAATACCGATAAACATAAACCTATCTATCACTAGTAGCCATACTCCTCTACATACTCCTCTACACTAGGATACACTAGTAACCATATACTCCCCTACACACTAGCTAATAGACATACCCCTCTACATACTCCTATACCCTATACACTAGGATACACTAGTAGCCACCAACGATCGAAATCTTTTTACTTCTAGGATAATCTATACACTCTTGATAGGATACACTAGTAGCCATTCTCCTCTATATACTCCTCTACACTAGGGGTGAGCATTATTCGATTTTAAAAAATTTGGTTCGGTTTCGGTTTTGAATATACTAAATTTACTTATTCAGTTTTGGTCCAAAGTTTATATATATATATATATATATATATATATATATATATATATATATATATATATATATATAACTCCACTTTTCCGTTTTTCGTAAATTTTTAAAATTTTCTGATAAAGATATAATAGGTTACTTTAAACAATTTTCCTTGAACAATTGTGATTAATTATTTTAAATAATTTTATGCTTGCTTTTTGAGGGAGAATTGAATTTTTGGCAAAGTAACTAATTTTCAATTTAGTTAGAGTGGTCCCCAACTTTTTAAAAAAATTTTCTAACAGATTATATGTGTTTTTGTAAATAATATAGTGGAAGGGGTGTTTCTAAAATTTTATTTGAAAGAGGGGGGCTAGGTTGTAATTTTTGAAAAGGGGGAGGGCTCCATTGGAAGTTCAACAATGGTGGGGTTTTTTTTTGTAAAACCTCCAACCAATTTGTTAGATCTGTAGTTGAGAGAGAGAAGCTCTCACTTTTCTTTTCTTTTCTGAAAGAGACTCGAGCTTCCTTTCTCTTCTTCCCAATTTCTTAACCTAACCCTAGCTCCCATAGAATCGATGACGGCAACAGTGGTTCCGACTCGACGGCGACAGTGGTTCCGACTCGACGGCGGCGGTGGTTCCGACTTGACGGAGATGGTGGTTCAGACTCAGCGGCGATGGCGACGGGGCGGGGCCAGCCTGGTGACGCGACAACGAGTTCGATCACCACGTCGGTGCACCCCGCTGGCGGTGGCGCTCTTCCCATGGCGGCGATGGCTCGGCGCCCTTCTCCACCGACGAGGCGGCTTCTCTTCGGCGGGGTACAAACGTCTCTGACGGCCACGACGATCTCTCCAGCGGTGGTGACGGCGGTTCCTTCGACTCAATGGTGGATGACAGGCTTGATTTCTTCCACGACGAATGACGATGGCGACTGAGGTGAGTCTCAGTTCTCGTTAGTCCAGATCGGGAAACAAATGAATATACTGTGTTCTTGATGAATTAATTGGCGTTGGGTTGTTTTTCGTAGTTGGGAATTTGGTCGAAATGTCAGATTGGTAGGACGAGTTGTTAGTCGAGATTCCAGTAGACAGATCTGGATCAGGAATGATCAGTCTATCCACTTCTCCGACAAATTATTCTGTTCAATGTATGGACCATCGGATCCGCGACGAATTGATGACGGTGACACGGTGAGCATCTGATAGAATTTATTGATTTGTAGAGTTCTTCTATTTTTGGTGGAATGTGTTGGACTGTCTTATGGATTCATTCTTGTTCTTGTTCGATACCGGTTGATGCAATGCCTGTGGAACTATCGAACAATACCCGTGCGAGGAGAAGTGTCCAATCAGTTGAGCGTGTCTGCAATATTCCTCTTAGGTATTGACTCAATTTTTGCTATTTTGGAGTTGTTGTCTTAAGTTTGAATGGTTGCAATATTGAACAGGTTAGTAGTGGTTGTAGGCTGTGTTCGTGTCAATACGACTTGTCATTCAGACCAGCGTGTGTTCTTTTCAGTTTGTGTCAGACTAAGACGTCGACCGTGTCCTAGTGTGGAGTTCGTGACCTGCTGCACTCATTTTAATTTGGTGTCTGTGTTCATATGGGTGTGTTCGAGCAAGCCGAGACCGGACGTACAATCGTGTCCAAGAAGTGGAGTGTGTCCATGCTCGGTTAGATGCAAGACCTGTAGCCGTGTCCGTGATTGGGGGAAGCCTACAGTAGTGTTATGAGTATTTAAATTAGCTTGGAAGAGTTGCTGGTTTTGTGTAAATACATAATAGTATTGGTTTTCTATAATTGAATTCATTAATTGATTGTATATATATTCTTTTCTTAAAAGTATAATTTTTCATTGGCTTGCAAGTATTCTCATTCTTCTCTCTGCTGCTTTCGAATGGGGTGTTTGGGTTGGCATAATGCTTGGCAACTTAGTAGTTTGAACTCAGATTTGTTAACTAAGTTTTTTTATGTCCCAATGTCGTATTCAAGTATGGAGTGGTTTGGCTTTGAGTATTCCTTCTTCTTGAATGCTTTCTGATTTTTGAGATCGGTTTGTGTGGTGTTTAGCAAACAGTATAGTTGATCTCAGTTCTGGAAATGACATTTGGGTTCTGCCTATCTTCCTCTATGAGTTTTTGATTGTGGCGTTTGGAGGAAAAAAAGAGTAGCCTGTGGATTTTCTAATATTATGGTTGAACTATAGCAAGGAATTGAAACTGGAAATGTTAGTTCTGTGTTGCTAAGTCTTGGTGAAGATTGGTCGAGTATAAACTCAGTTTATTATAGAGTTGGCTTTGCATTCAAACTGAAGACTTTTGTTTAGAAATTTTGTTACGAATTGCTAGGATTGGGAGATAAGCCAGGTAGTAAATATTGAGATTACATATGTGCGATTTGGTAATTTCAATAAGTTAAATTATTTTAAATACTTTTAAAATACATCCGTAGATAACCCTATTTATGTTTATACTATCTGTATGGATATCTGGTGGGCAATATTTAATACTTACCCTTTTGTTTTATAACTAGTAAGGTTGAGTATAGTTAATATACTCTTAAAACTATTCTATAAATAGTTTAAGGATAGATAGTAGATAGCTAGTGGTTATTGTTCAGAAATTAATCAACTTGTACACATTATCAAATTCAGGTGGACATAGAGACTACTATCTCCCTATTCCCGATCTTTCCGGAGCAAAGGCAAGTACACTCTATGGTCTTGTGCATTTCATTTTATCCTGTACTTTCTTGATTGACACATAGCAACACGTCATGTACTTTCTGGTGCTCTTGTTCCTTGTTCTTATTACTTGTACCTAGGGTGGGGAAATATACTATCTATGTGACCAATCCCAAGAAACAACTCAGGTGTGTTTAGCTTAGACCCCGCATCGTGCACGCGGGTCCTAAGTCGTACCATTTCATATGCTTTCATGTGCATACCCTAGCCGGTCACATATTTAGTTATATTTCAAATATAGTACACACATGTTCGGAAGATATACCTTGTACTTATTTTCTATGATTCCATGATATCATGTTCTTTCAGGTGCTTACATATCATGTTCTTTCAGGTGCTTACATTTCATGTTCTTACATTTCATGTTCTTTCATATACTTTACATACTGTTTCTTTCATGTACTTATACACCATGTTCTTTCTTGTGCTTTACATACCATATTTTCTTGTACTTTCATGTCATGATGTCTTGTTCATTACCTAGAACTGTACTTTGCTCCGCTCCTGAATAGGATATGTTGCAGGTATGCTTGTAGGACATTGTTCTACTCTATGGGCCAGATCCCAGGATTTAGCTGAGCAGGATGAGGCTTAGCTTGAGGCTTCAGGTTTATATTACTTAGCTTAACTTTGAGATATTGAATTTAGAGTTCATAGCACTTTTCATTCCTGTTGATTCTGGTACATTCTGATATCTGGATTTGTGGATTATGGTGATCATTCTGGGATATGTTTTTAGATGCTGTGATTCTATACTTTCATGTTTATCTGGCTAGTTTTTTCTAGCTTGGTACAGCTTACTTCGTCGTGTCTAACGACGAAGGCTGGGCGTGTCCGACTCGTGTCCGATTATTCGGGAGCGGGTCGTGACATGTTTTTAGTGGTGGCCCATGCAGGTTTAGCCTAATGGTACCTAGGTCTTAGTGTACTATTGGGGACTTGATTTTACTAGGGAAACTTGATCACAACATAGGAAAAATCAGAAAATAAGGGCATATCAGGTATATTGATATTCTATAAACACTTGTTGTATTTAGGTCTAGGTTATTTTAACAGTTTTCTATTTTTCAGATAGATCAAAAGCACGCGACACCGGAACAGTCGATCCACCTACACTTGAAGGTTTCGAGCTTCCACTACCTTCTATCGCCACTACTATCCCCATAGGTAGTACGTAGTTGACGAAGACGTTTCAAGAGTTCCTTGACACCAGCAGGCCGTCCTTTTCTAATCCAGACTTGTAAATACATTTTCCAAGTTAGAGAGGACTTTCAGACTATCAGACCTTGGACTTCCCCGACACCGAGCGCATATCTTGCACCGAGGAGCAGATCGAGAACCTGGAGCTGCCACTGTAGATCATCCAAGTTTTGAAGGATCCGACTCCTCTGAAGACTGAAGCCACTAGCCAGGAGATTCAGAATATAACACAGACAATAGAACGAGACGGAAAGTTGAAGCTCATGAAGGACATGAAGACTTATGAAAGGGATGACAACTACTGTGGATACACAAAGCATCATCAGACTCAGACAGTGTTTCTTCATTCGCATCATCAGATTCAGACAATGACCAATTGGGCTTTCTGTCGCCATCCAGGACATCGCTTAGAGGAGTACCGCAAAAGACGGAGGCTATGCCTGCACTGCAGATCGCCTGCCCACCAAGTCAAGAACTGCCCGGAGGCCACTGATTATACTGTCCAATGACAAGCACGAGGAGCACCAGTATCACAGAAGGACCCGTCTCCAGATTCAGCAACAGCATGAAGCACTACCACAGGGACCAGTCTATGACAGAACAGTTGAAGAAGGTTGAAGAGATTCCAGTCTCGGAGAAACACTGAAGTTAGAACTGAAGACAGAAGACTCTTTTGCATGGTTGGAGAAAACCATGGATCAGGATTCATAATCCAGTTTTTCCTTAGATTCCTCTTGCACCTAGTTTGTTTCTTAAAAAACTCCTTATTTCCTACCTAAGGATTTTATTTCCTCTTCTGAAACCTTGGTCACTATTCGAGATGTATTTTGAAAGTTTGTTTCCATTCTTGTTCGTAACTCTGCTCTTATTCGAGATTTTCTTCCTGCTCGATAACTTATTTCCTATGGCGTCGTTTCCTAATTCAAGATTTGGTTCTACTCGAATTTTATTTCCCATTCAGACCCTGTTGATATTTAAGACTTTAGTTCGGGATTACCTTCCTATTTGAACTTAGGCCATTCAAAACCTTGTTTGAATCTTGCTTCTATTCGAGATTTTATTTTCTATCTTTGAAATTTTGACTCGTTCTCTATGAGATTTTATTTCTCATTCGTGAATTATTTTTTTCGTTCTATTCACGATCTTGTTTGATCTTGCCTTGTATTTTGAGATTTTACTTGTTTCATATCCGCTATTTAATATCATGTTTTCATATTCATTTTTTACCACTTTGTTTTCTATTATTTGATTCTACTTGAAATTTTGTTTCCTATTTGAACTGTGTACTATTCGAGAATTATTCCTACTCGAAATATCATTTTGAAGCCTTGCTTGAACCTTCGCTTCTATTGATGCTTGTTGGGATTCTATTTTCTATTCCTAATTTTATCTTTATTCGAGATTGTCCTTTATCTGCGGCTTGTTTCAAACTTATTTGAGATTTGCTTGTCGCATATTTACGATCCAATACCTTGTATTCCATTCACTAAATGATACATGCTTTCCATTCACTCTTCGTATACTAGCTTTCTATTTGAGATTTCTATTCGTGATTTTGTGTCCTATCCGTGACTTTGTTAATACTTGATTTTCTATTGTTCACTGTGTACCTTATTGGAGAATTCATTCTCAATTCAAGTTTTGCTCGAGGTTTCATTGATATCGAGATTTTATTGAAACTTGTACAGAATTTTATTTATTTTGAAACTTGTCTCCTATTTGACATCTTGCTTCAGTTCATCCTTCGAGACTCTGTTATCCCTTCGGAATAATGTCCCATATATGGAATCTTGTTACCATTCCAGATATCAGTTGATATTCTGTCATAATTTGAAACTTCGTCCTGTCTGAAATTTTAAATCTCCCTGGTTGCCCTTTTGTATTCACTGATTGGATTCCTTGTCGTCTCTTAGTACCTAATAAACCCTTGTATTCTAAATAGTCAGATAACCTCATCATCTTCTTGACTTGGACTATTGAAACTATTTTGATTCCTTGAGATTTTCTATGGATAAAGTTGAAAGACTATTCGATGACCTACTAGGGCGTGACAGTTGCGCGTTGTAGTCGTTATCTGGATTGCGGAGACCGAAAGTTCACTGCAGCCAGTAGCGCACTGGCGAGGCAGGAACTCTAAGTTGAAGTAATTTCGGACGGTCATAGGTTTTCGAGTATTATTGAGACTTTATCTTATTTTTCATACCTTGGATATCTTGAGTTGTTTCGTCAATGATTGTTGGAAAATGGATAAGGTTGATAGAATATCCGAAGACATATTATTATTTGAGTCATGGAGCCGAAAGTCCACTGCACTCAGATACATACTGGCGAGGTAGGGATTCTAAGCAAAGTGATTTCAGATACCAACATGTTCTTGGATATCATAGAGACTATATTTTCTTTTCATATGATTATTGGTTTTCGAAAATCACAAATCCTTGCACGTTATCCAATTTGATACTGTACCTCCTGAGTATTTCGTACGTTTCCTCAATCAACTCTTGCTGATTTCCCTTCTAATATTTTATCACTAGATCATTGATTTCCTCAAATTATACATTGCCAGATTTTAATTCTATACTTCGTTCATGTCTTGTCTAAACTTCGACCTTAAATCATGACTATCTGACCATGATTTTCCTATCTTATCCTAGTCCACTTGTGTTAAAATATCGATTTTTTTATCATACTTAATAGTTTGTGTCTTCATGATTTTGCTCCTCTAAGTTGTAATTAGAATTTCATTCTATCTCGTGCCTATTTGATTCTTGATCATTGATCGTGTTATTCCAACTTCTTGTGTGTACTTGGTCTCAAGACCTAGAGCGTCATGGATCGACAGAAGCACTAGGCGGACAATAGCAGATGGCCATCGGAGTTTGCAATTAGAAGCAGAGTGTTCCTGAAGAATCTCGCCGATCAGAGGCACCATTTGTTTTGACAGAGGCAGGAAGATCAGTCCGAGATTCATCGGGCCTTTCGACGTGATGGCACAAATTGGCATGGTGGCATATTGACTAGCGCTTCCAGCCAGCCTGGAGGGAGTGCACGACGTTTTCTACGTGTTCCAGCTTCGGCGCTACATTCCGGACCCGAGCCATGTGGTGGACTTTTCAGAGATGGGTCCGAGTTTGACTTATGAGGAGCAGCCAGTGGAGATCCTTGACAGGAAAGAGAAGCAGCTGCGGAATCAGGCTATTTCATTTATCTGTATCATGTGGAGACACCACTCTCCGGGAGAGTCCACATAGGAGCGCGAAGACGAGATGCGAGAGCGCTATCCTAGTCTGTTGCTTGATTGTATTTTAGTATTCAAAAATCTGATTTCAGTAAATGACTTATGTTTGAAATCTCTTTTGTGATTTATTGAGATTTATTTTGTGGGTTTTCGAATTTCGAGGACGAAATTTTTCAAGGGGGAGAGATTTGTAACTCCACTTTTCCGTTTTTCGTAAATTTATAAAATTTTCTGATAAAGATATAATAGGTTACTTTAAACAATTTTCCTTGAACAATTGTGATTAATTATTTTAAATAATTTTATGCTTGCTTTTGGAGGGAGAATTGAATTTTTGGCAAAGTAACTAATTTTCAATTTAGTTAGAGTGGTCCCCAACTTTTTAACAAAATTTTCTAACAGATTATATGTATTTTTGTAAATAATATAGTGGAAGGGGTGTTTCTGAAATTTTATTTGAAAGGGGGGACTAGGTTGTAATTTTCGAAAAGGAGGAGGGCTCCATTGGAAGTTCACCAATGGTGGGGGGGTTTGTAAAATCTCCAACCAATTTGTTAGATCTGTAATTGAGAGAGAGAAGCTCACACTTTTCTTTTCTTTTCTCACAGAGACTCGAGCTTCCTTTCTCCTCTTTCCAATTTCCTAACCTAACCCTAGCTCCTATGGCGTCGACGATGGCGACAGTGGGTCCGACTCGACGGCGACAGTGGTTCCGACTCGACGGCGACAGTGGTTCCGACTCGACGGCGACAGTGGTTCCGACTCGACGGCGGCGGTGGTTCAGACTCAGCGGCGATGGCGACGGCGGTGGGGCCAGCCTGGTGACACGGCAACGAGTTCGATCACCACGACGGTGCACCCCGCTGTCGGTGGCGCTCTTCCCATGGCGGCGACGGCTCGGCGCCCTTCTCCACCGACGAGGCGGCTTCTCTTCGGCGGGGTACGAACGTCTCTGACGGCCACGACGATCTCTCCAGCGGCGGTGACGGCGGTTCCTCCGACTCAATGGCGGATGACAGGCTTGATTTCTTCCACGACGAATGACGATGGCGACTGAGGTGAGTCTCAGTTCTCGTTAGTCCAGATCGGGAAACAAATGAATATACTATGTTCAAGATGAATTGATTGGCGTTAGGTTGTTTTTCGTAGTTAGGAATTTGGTCAGGATGTCAGATTGGTAGGACGAGTTATTAATCGAGATTCCAGTAGACAGATCTGGATCAGGAATGATCAGTCTATCCACTTCTCCGACGAATTGCTCTGTTCAATGTATAGACCATCGGATCCGCGGCGAATTGATGACGGCGACACGTTGAGCATCTGATAGAATTTATTGATTTGTAGAGTTCTTCTATTTTTGGTAGAATGTGTTGGACTGTCTTATGGATTCGTTCTTGTTCTTGTTCGGTACCGGTTGATGCAATGCCTGTGGAACTATCGAACAATACCCGTACGAGAAGAAGTGTCCGATCATTTGAGCATGTCTGCAATATTCCACTCAGGTAATGACTCAATTTTTGTTATTTTGGAGTTGTTGTCTTAAGTTTGAATGGTTGCAATATTGAACAGGTTAGTAGTGGTTGTAGGCTGTGTTCGTGTCAATACGACTTGTGATTCAGACCAGTGTGTGTTCTTTTTTGTTTGTATCAGACCAGGACGTCGACCGTGTCCTAGTGTGGAGTTCGTGACCTGCTGCACTCATTTTAAATTGGTGTCTGTGTTCATATGGGTGTGTTCGAGCAAGCCGTGACCGGACGTATAATCGTGTCCAAGAAGTGGAGTGTGTCCATGCTCGGTCAGACGCAAGACCTGTAGCCGTGTCCGTGATTGGGGGAAGCCTACAGTAGTGTTATGAGTGTTTAAATTGGCTTGGAAGAGTTGCAGGTTTTGTGTAAATACATAATAGTATTGGTTTTCTATAATTGAATTCATTAATTGATTGTATATATATTCTTTTCTTAATAGTATAATTTTTAATTGGCTTGCAAGTATTCTCATTCTTCTCCCTTCTGCTTTCGAATGGGGTGTTTGGGTTGGCGTAATGCTTGGCAACTTAGTAGTTTGAACTCAGATTTGTTAACTAAGTTTTGTTATGTCCCGATGTCGTATTCAAGTATGGAGTGGTTTGGCTTTGAGTATTCCTTCTTCTTGAATGCTTTTTGATTTTTGAGATCGGTTTGTGTGGTGTTTAGCAAACAGTGTAGTTGATCTCAGTTCTGGAAATGACATTTGGGTTCTGCCTATCTTCCTCTATGAGTTTTTGATTGTGGCGTTTGGAGGAAAGAAAGAGTAGCTTGTGGATTTTCTAATATTGTGGTTGAACTATAGCAAGGAATTGAAACTGGAAATGTTAGTTCTGTGTTGCTAAGTCTTGGTGAAGATTGGTCGAGTATAAACTCAGTTTATTATAGAGTTGGCTTTGCATTCAGACTGAAGACTTTTGTTTAAAAATTTTGTTACGAATTGCTAGGATTGGGAGACAAGCCAGGCAGTAAATATTGAGATTACATATGTGCGATTTGGTAATTTCAATAAATTAAATTATTTTAAATACTTTTAAAATACATCTATAGATAACCCTATCTATGATTAAACTATCTATGTATGGATATCTGGTGGGTAATATTTAATACTTACCCTTTTGTTTTATAACTAGTAAGGTTGAGTATAGTTAATATACTCTTAAAACTATTCTATAAATAGTTTAAGGGTAGATAGTAGATAGCTAGTGGTTATTATTCAGAAATTAATCAACTTGTACACATTATCAAATTCAGGTGGACATAGAGACTACTATCTTCCTATTCCCGATCTTTTCGGAGCAAAGGCAAGTATACTCTATGGTCTTGTGCATTTTATTTTATCCTGTACTTTCTTGATTGACACATTGCAACACGTCATATACTTTCTGGTGCTCTTGTTCCTTGTTCTTATTACTTGTACCTGGGGTGGGGAAATATACTATCTATGTGACCAATCCCAAGAAACAACTCAGGTGTGTTTAGCTTAGACCCCGCATCGTGCACGCGGGTCCTAAGTCGTACCATTTCATGTGCTTTCATGTGCTTACCCTAGCCGGTCACATATTTAGTTATATTTCAAATATAGTACACACATGTTCAGGAGATATACCTTGTACTTATTTTCTGTGATTCTATGATATCATGTTCTTTCAGGTGCTTACATATCATGTTCTTTCATGTTCTTACATTTCATGTTCTTTCATGTACTTTACACACTGTTTCTTTCACGTACTTATACACCATGTTCTTTCTTGTGCTTTACATACCATGTGTTTCTTGTACTTTCATATCATGATGTCTTGTTCATTACCTAGAACTGTACTTTGTTCCGCTCCTGAATAGGATATGTTGCAGGTATGCTTGCAGGACATTGTTCTACTCTATGGGCCAGAGCCCAGGATTTAGCTGAGCAGGATGAGGCTTAGCTTGAGGCTTCAGGTTTAGATTACTTAGCTTTACTTTGAGATATTGACTTTAGAGTTCATAGCACTTTTCATTCCTGTTGATTCTGGTACATTATGATATCTAGATTTGTGGATTATGGTGATCATTCTGGGATACGTTTTTAGATGCTGTGATTCTATACTTTCATGTTTATCTAGTTAGTTTTCGCTAGGTTGGTACAGTTTACTTCGTCGTGTCTAACGACGAAGGCTGGGCGTGTCCGACTCGTGTCCGATTATTCGGGAGCGGGTCTTGACATGTTTTTAGTGGTGGCCCATGCAGGTCTAGCCTAATGGTACCTAGGTCTTAGTGTACTATAGGGGGACTTGATTATCCTAGGGAAACTTGATTATACTAGGGAAACTCGATAAGGCCGATACCGATCGATTTGGCATGTCCCGATCCGATACCGATCGATACCCGATACTGACCAATACCGACATTGGGGGTCTTTTTCCCAGTCAATTCGGCAAAGAAAATTGGATGAAAAAGACAAATCACCAAGGGTTTAAAGCATGTTTTAAAGAATTGGCTGATACCAATCCGATACGGCCGATACCGATACGGTTTGGCATGTTCAGATCCGATACCGACCGATACCAAATATTGATCGATACCGACATTGGGGGTCTTTGTTCCGGTTAATTCGACAAAGAAAATTAAACAAAAAAGACAAATCAACAAGGGTTTAAAGCGTAACAAGGTTGTAGAAGCATGTAAATGAAGAAAATCACATCTATTGTGTGTGTGTGTGTGTGTGTGAAGAAGTGTGTGTGTGTGTGTGTGTGTGAAGAAAATCACATCTATTGTATGTAAACCAATAGGTAAGGGTGACTACTATTTCATTTAATTTTAAAACTACTAAGAAATAACACTGAAAATACATAAAATTATGCCTAAATGTTTAAAATACATGTTTTTAAATATAAATAATTTATTAATAACTATTTGTTTTTTGCTACCAAAGTTCGATACTCCGATACGATACCTCCGATACTAACGATATCGACGATACCAATACTCATAGGAATAGCCCGATACCGATTCCGATACCGATATTATGAACCTTGGTTTAAAGCATAATAAGGTTGTAAAAGCATGTAAAAGAATCCGATACCGTCGATACTGCCGATAATTATTTGTTTTCCGATACCAAAAAATCCGATACTCCGATCTGAAATCGCCGATACTACCGATATCGCCGATACCAATACTCATAGGAATAGTCCGATACCGACTCCGATATCGATACTTTGAACCTTGATACTAAGTTTATATATATACTAATTTATATACTAAGGGATTTTGGGGTGTGTGTGTGTTACTATCGGCCCTGGTCCCCAACCCCCACCCACACCATCGCTGACCGCCATCCCTACCACCGCGACCCCGACCCCCACCCAAACCCCCACCCCCACCCCCGCCGACCGCCAGCCTCACCGCCGACCCGAAACCCACCGCCCCCTGCTGCCCCGACCCAAAACCCTCCCCCCATTGACCAACACCCCCACCACCGCGACCCCCACCCCCACCACCACCGGCCCCCGCCGCCCCCCGCCGCCCCAAACCGAAACCCCACCCCCCTAGCGACCCCCACCCCCACCACCGTGACTCCCACCCCCACCACCATCGGCCCTTGCCTCCCCCCGTCGTCCCGACACGAAACCCCCCAGTGACCCCCACACCCACCACCGTGACCCCCACCCCCACCACCACCGGCCCCTGCCGCTCCCCGTCGCCCCGACCACCGAGAGTGAGAGAGAGAGAGGACTACCTGGAGAGGGAGAGTCTTTGTGGCCGAGGAGAGAGGGAGAGAGAGAGAGAGAGAGAAAATTTGGGTGGGGGAATGAAAAGTCCCCCATGTTGGTTAAATTTAAGTTAGGGCTGGATATTTAGCGACGGACTAGCGACAGATATATTCCGTCGCTAGTCCGTCGCTAAATTTTGTGCCAATTTTTTTCGACATTTTCTGCCAACTTTTGACAACTAAGCGACGGCATAGCGACGGATTCTTTATCCATCGCTATATCTCCGATGACTTAACGACGGATTGGCGACCTTTGCTCGCCCTTAAAATAAAAAAAAAACTATCAGCTTTTCGATGACAATCAGTTGAAACTTTGTCAGTAGTTCGTCGCTAATAGCGACGGACAAAATCTGTCGCTAAATGTCTGTCGCCAAATGTATTTTGGTAGTAGAAGAGAAATAGGGTCGGCCGAAGCAAGAAAGGAAGGAAAGAAAGTTAGGATTAGGGTTTACTTAACAAATAGAATTAGGATAGAGGGAGAGGGGTACACGGTCTAGCGAGGGATTCGGGTTTCGGCCAATTAGGTAGATAGTTAATTAGGTAAGTTTTTCATTAGTTAGCACATGGATAGTTCCATCTTAGGGAACTTTTATATAAATACCCTTATATTTAAATCTTATTTAAATTATGATTTATCCTCAATGCATATATATATATATATATATATATATATATATATATATATATATATATTGACCAACAACCTATTTGATTAATGACGGCCGAAAAAGTCGGACATATACAAGTATACCATAAGGGGCAAAATGCTGAAGCCTATACACGTATACTGTCAAAATAGAAGAAAAATGAAAACCAAAATGGCTAAGACGGAGATAGGAGAGAGTTCTAGAAGACCTTCTGGTCGTGCGAACAGAGGGATGTCCATTTGCGGCACTGGCATATGGTCTCCCAAATCAGTTGGTCTGCGGTGTACTGATGGCTTTTATATCTCGTCTTGTTGTAATTTTTCCAGAAAACCCACGTGGCGGCGGCAGCTACGATCTGGTGGCCATGGGACGTGGAAGCCCAGGTCGCCATGAGGTCGTGGAAGTTGTCGCCCCCTTGAGGCATTCTGCAACGCTGGGAAAGAACTCTCTAGACCTTGACCGGGAGGTCCCCTTGTCTGAGGATGTGGTTGACTATTTTTGATTGACAATCAGAGCAGCATGTGCACGCTGACGTAAGGCTAAACCCGATAGTATTGAGAGTGTCATCAGTGGGGAGGATATTGCGTAGGGCTCTCCAAATGAGGAAGGACCACTTCTTGGGGATGCATGTCTGCCAGAAGGATGCAATGGTTGGAAATGGTGCTGCATTACCAAGGATCAGTATTCTGGCCGATCGAACTGAAAATTCTCCGGCAACAGGGGGCAGCCACTCGATCTTGTCTACATCCGACCCAATCGTCAATCCGCTATGGCGGATGCAATCGACCGCCTCTGATCCGGCCCAGATCCAGATTTTGTTCCAATTCTACTTGTTATTAGAGGGGTCCCACAAGTCCTCAATAGTATTGTTCCTAGGGGCAACTGAAAGGTTGGAAAGCAAGATGTCTCCAATCCAACGTTCCAAAAATGGTGAAGAATCGTCGTTGCCCACCTTTAGGCGAATCGCTGGTTCGGCAAGAGACCGTCCGATGAGGATGCGACGCCAAGCCACAGAGGATCTGCTGTTAGAGATGGCCGTCGATGGGTGGATGTGCTTAAAGTATCTGGCCTTCATGAACCTGGTCCATAAGTTCTGACTCGTGCGGAGCGTCCACCACAATTTCATCGAAAAGGCATTAATGATGTGGAAAAGTTTTGTTAAACCCAGACCCCCCTTCCCGGCAGGACTAGCCATGGTATCCCAACTAGCCCAATGGTGCTTGTCATTGCCGCTGTTGTGCCCCAGAGAAAGTTGCTGAAGATATTCTCGATTGATGATAGAACTTTCTTGGAGGGAGCACGCCGCCTGGGTGTATATAGGAATGGATGTGAGGACGTGACTGATTGTCACGACCCGCACCCTAGAGTAAGGGCACGGAACATGGGTACGTCCAGCCTATGCCGCAGTATCGGCGGTAGAACGCTGTCCTAGGTCACAACGTCTAATAATATAAGTCTAAACAGTTTATACTCCCCGAATGGGGGTGACATAGCAGTAAATAAACTCAATCACAACTAAGGAAGAAAAAAGTACGATATGATATAGAACTCAAGGAAATACAGGTGATCAAAAAGTCTAAGATAACATCTCAGCAAATATCCGGAAATACATATCTCAGCTACTGAATATGAAAGAATATATACAACTCAAAATCTCCAAATAGAAATAAAGTCTAGCTAAAACAGTCTCAAGACAACATAAGTAAGATAGGGCCTAACTAAGCTAGTCTAGGCAATGGGGGTAATGTCATCAGCTAGAGCTGGGTCCTCCTGAGAGTCCAGATCGTAAGTGTCGTCTAGGGCTGCCCCATAGAAGGTATCCACACAAGCCTCCTCCTCGTCCTCTGTAATATTTTTAACAGGTCCTGTCAGGACAGGAGCGAGCACAATACATCTCAACAGTTCATAGCAGGTTAGAAAATATAATCATACAGTAAAGTAAGATACAGGTACTGAAGGAAATGCAGTATGTAAACAGAGAGAGAGTTATAATAGAAATATCTACAATAAATAGAGACTAACAGTGACTAGTGAGTCAGAGTAAAATATAGACATGTAAATGGCATAGGAGATTCTGATGCTACACTATAGAAAGATTCTGATGCAACACTACTTGGATAATATTCATATGTCTACTTCTACTCTCCCGTACCCCCAATAAATACACAAGGTTCCAACCAGGTTATGTTATGATTCCATGTAAAAGCCCCCGAAGGGTGATACATGGATGTCCCATAAATGGGGATTCTAGGAAACCCAATAAATGGGATAAAGATTCAAGGAAGACTCTGTGATCATGAAAGTACATGTCACAAGTGATCGATGAACCAATAAAGCATAGTGATATGCCATGTAAGTGAAACGCACAGAACATGGAGTACCCGATGCTCCGTGAAGGGATAACATCTAAAGAAGGGATCCATATAGTACCAATCCGTGTGACCAACGTGACAGTATCAAGTAAAGTAATTTAAAGCAGGAAAATAATTCTAAGTAGGATATGAAATGATCAGAGAATGTACTCGCCTGGTATCTGAGTGTCCAACTGGAATGTACTGTCCGAGGAGAGGTGTTTGGCTCCTAATCAGAACAGCACAAGTCACAACAAGACTAAATTGATAACAATATGCAATTCAATGCATTCTAGATGAATCTAGGTCAATCTAGGACAAAGTCAACTCTTGGTCAACCCTAGTCAACCAAGAAGTCAAACCTAAGTCAACTATGGTCAAACTAGGGCTACCTATATGTATTTCACACATGCATATATAATACATATATAATAATACACCAACATATTATCATATATACAATACCTACATATGTGTATCCACATATATACATAATACATTATATACATATATCACTACAAGAAAGAATTCCTTTTACAACGTTCCATTTACAACACTTCCTAAAAACGTTGTTAAAAGGGGGGGTCTTCTACAACTTTTATGGTAAAAATGTTGTAAAATACATGTGCAAACAACATTTTATATTCAAACGTTAAGGCTTCTACAATGGTCATTCACAAAAGTTGTGTATTAGTGTCTTCAACAATATTTTATTAACATTGTAATATTTATTCATTTTGCCAACGTTTATTTAAAGTTGCCAAAGTTATTTATTTTGACAACGTATTTAAAATATTGTAAAAATATAATGTTCAACAACGTTTATCCAATGTTGCAATTTTTTTTATATTCTACAATGTTTGTTTGATGTTGTAAAAGTAATTTGATTTTACTATTTTATATAAACGTTGTGTATGTTATATCATTTTACAGCTTTTAATAAACAATGTAAAAGGCTTATATTTAACAAACTTTATAAAATGTTGTAAAATATGTGTATTTCACAATGTTTAGACAATACTATAAATTTATATTTTAAGTATTTATAGGATGATATTATTTGAAATGTTGGTCTTGTTAGGTCGATAACTCACTTGGTAGCATCTCATGAATGTCTTTCAATCTTTGGCAAAAATTGATATCCTTGATTGGTATTCTCAACTTTATTCTTACTGTAATAAGTATTGAATGAGCTGATTGCTCTTCTAAAAGAATGGGGACCAACCTATTTTAGAGGAATTATGTAGCGGAAGCATTGTCGATGCCCCTAAAACTTGAAGTAGATTGGAGGATCATTTCCAAATTAATCCAAGAAAAGATTTTTCATCTTTTTCAGGATATATAGGACTGTTAAAGAACATCTAACTTTTGCAATGCTCGACATGTCTAAACTGATTACTAGGGAAACTTTTGGAACTCGTAGGTCATTCTACATAGGAGAACTTTTGTAGGACTTCTTCATAACCTTAAATTATAAGGTTAACTTTTTAATGCCAAAGCTATAAAGCACTTCGATCGAGTGGATCGGCTTAAGAAGGAGGTATGTGATCTGAAAAAAGAAAGCACTATATTTATAGAATGATATTATAATGAATTTCTTTAGAATTTTTTTAATAGATAGAGATTTAAATTATGTTAGAATATTTGAAATATGATTTGAACATATATTTATTATGATTTATTATAAAGTTATTTTTTTAATCTTTGTTATGTATTTAATTAGATAATATCATGTAATTAGTTTAAATATAAGTTAAAAATTTGAATATATTTATAATTTGTTTTATGTTCAAGTTAATTTTTAATTTTTTTATCGACTAAGCGAGAAGATAACATATATAATAGTTAAAAAATTTAGTTTGTATATATTAATTATTGATAATATATTACTGCTTAGTTTTGGGTTGTTTATAAGTCGTATTATAATATAGAGATTTTATATGTATATTGTAGTTAAACTTTTTTAATTTATATATATTATGACTTATTTTTTAGCCATTTCTAAGTAGTATTATTGAGTATACCAAAAAAATTTGACAGTGAGAATTCTTGACTGGATTCGATAGATAAAAATTTTGATATTTATTAAATTATCGACTATACCAAAAATTCACCGAGTCCAAAGAGATAACCGGATTTGAGTATATATCAAAAATTCATGTCAATATTCAATATGTCAGATATGCACCTAGTCCAAAGAAGTAATGAATCTATACTAGAGAAAAGTAGGTTCACCGTGGAAGTTTTTGTTCGAAAAATGTCCTCATTTATGCTTATTAATTAAAATTGTTCATTAAATTTAATATGGGTGAAGTATACATTTGGTATTATATAGTATAATAGAAATAAAATAGAAGATATTTTTGGAAAGAAAACTTTCACATTGAAGCCTACTTGTGTCATTATATAGTAAAATAAATATTTTCACCAGCACATTTATCAATACATACTTTATATTTATCAATACACATATTAAGTATAATGTAGATTGATAAATATTCTGGTAAGATTATCCACATAAATTACATATTTATCAATATATTAACATTTGTCCTTAGGACGCATGATAACAAAACTCTTTTTTATTTCCTATATTATTTGATTGAGCCCAAAATTTTCAATCACACAACCAAGGATTAATTGTTGTTTGGTGCAATGTGCATGGTTTGATCTTATTGACTTGAAATCAATATTTTAAAAATTGAATTGGAGAACGATTCGGTCAAAATAATAGGTTTGGTGAAATCGATCCAACATGTAAGTTAATTCGGATTGAACAACTTATATAGAATTACAGTCACATATGTTGAATATATTACAAAGTACACAACTACATATATCTCTACTTTATAATGCGGCTTTGAACCAGCTCCAAATTAAGTCGTCTAAGCCGTATGTATATCATCAACCAATTATTTTAAAATAAATTATGGATTAAAATTTTAAACTTTCTCTCTTTTCTTTCACATAAACAAATATCCTTTTTTTATTTTTCTTCCGCATGACCGAATATCCTTTATTTTATTTATATATATCCATAACAAATTACAACAAATTTTAGCTAAATTTTTATAAATCTTAATTAAAATATAAATATATATATATAATGTAAATGTAAATATTTAAATTATATTTTGATAATTTTACAAAGAACAAAAAATATTTTACATGCAACGCACATGTTTTTACTAGTGCTACTTAGAAGTTCTGCATATTTATTATAGTATAATCAGTCAAAAACAAACATATTATTTTTTATTGTATGTAAAGTTCAAATCAAAAATAAAAAACAAAAGTTAAATCGGTTCAAAAATCTAACTGGATCAAATAGTTCGATGATCTAGCAGGTCAGTTCGACATAATTGATTGAATTTTTGAAATAATAGTAGATCGATATTAAACCAGTCCACCAATCCTTTAAATATTGTATAAAATTATTATTAGCTAGATACATTAACAATCATTGACAACATTTTTTTCATCCAGCGATAATATGTATGAAATATGAGTTCAAATTATATGGACCATTGGCTTTTGGACTAAAACTTTACTTGGAAAGAGGAGCAGTGGATGGGTGTTGAGATTTCCTTGTTTGAATATAAACCAAAATTCATGACCATGTCCCAACTGGAGCATATACCCTATTATATATGGAAACCAAATTAACCATAAATATAATACAATCTTTTCACTCTTTCCTACTGCAAATTCACCATGCCTTAGCTATTCCCTCCCTCCCCCCCCCCCCTTTTTCACGATGGCATTCCCCCAACGGTAAAACCCCTCCTCTTTTTTATTGAAGATACCCCCAGAAGCTCTTCACCCAAAAAAAAAATGATTGAAAACACTACGGCTGTGTTTGATTGGGCTTTTTTTCATGGAAAATATTTCCATCACAAATTTTCCACCAATTGTAGTGTTTGATATCTTATATTTTCCATGGAATTATTTTCCAAACAACTATCATTTTCAATATCTTCTAAAATGGTGGAAAATGAAACTTGTCAAACCCATAGGAAAATATCATTTTCCATGGAAAAATAACTATTTTTGGTGGAAGATAATGACACCCAAATTAAGTTTTCCATGGATTTTTTTAAAATTCCGTGGAATTTTTTTCCTAGGAAAATAATTCCAAGGAATTAATTTCTTTTCCACATATTTTCCATCTTGCAATCAAAAGAAAAATAACTTTTTGGGACAAATTTTCTGCAAGACAAAATATTTGTTGCAATAATTTTTTAATTGCAACAAATTTTACATATTTGTTGCAAAAGTTGGTTTTACAATTTTAAAGAAACAAAAACTAAATCGTTCAAAATTTTTATCGTAAAAAGTTGACGCAATCTATTCCCACTCTTGAAAATTAGTGATAAAATTATTTGCAACAAAAAATTATTTTTACAACAAAATCTAATTGTGACAAAAAAATATTTATTTTTTGACAAGTGGCTTGCATCGTTGCAATAAGTTAATATTTCTTTTGAAGCATAAAATATTTTCGTCTCCGAAAGGATCCCTACAAAAATTATTCTTTTTCCTTTTTCGTGAAAATTCCCTTTTAACCGCGCCTAAAATTTTCCCCTAAAATTTACAGTTGCCGCAAAATTTTTCTTAAAATCAACACGAAAACTCCCTCTCTACGAAAAGTCCTACACCCCTCCTTCCGCATAGACTCTCCACTCTTCTCTGCCCCTCCTCTGCTTCTGTGGTGCGGCGAGGCTAACGGCATGACGACGACTGTCCACAGTCTGGCGACAAGGTTTATGATGGCACACGGTGAGGTTTACGGTGACGTGACGAGGTTGACGTAGGCTGTTCTCAAAGCTCTCATGGTTTGCTCTTCTCTCATAGTTTCGATCGGTTCCGAATCCAACCAAGCTTTGCAACCAACTGAAATTGTTAAAATAAGTATATTATTTTGATGCCAACTCTGATTGGTTTCATAAATTTTGAGATTTCCAAACACCTATTGCAACCAAAGGTTGATGTTTTTATTGGGTTTAGGCAACGCCATTATTCTCCCATAAGAATGGGTCGATTATGGAGCACGAGAATGCTAATAATTGACAAAGTTGTTTTGATCGTTTGTCAAATCTGACATCAACCTTATAACAGTAAAAAAATATTGTTTCTAGGCATTAATTTTCCTAACATCTACCGATGGCAATTGATATTTGTAGCATTTTTTTGCATTATTAAAAATTTCCAAAAAAACTCAACACAACTAAACAACTCACTTAATCATACTTCTCTTGTTAGTTCATTTTAAGGAGTTCACTACAAGAAATATTACTTTTTACGGCATTAAAATTAGATTAAGGCATGCATAAATAGCGTGCCGTAAATAATAAATTCACGATATACATTTGAATGTATGCCGTAAAAAGAACATGATATACAATTAATATATTTATTTATGGTTTATATGGCGCGCATTAAACGCCATCATTGCTTATACACAAAAATGCATAGCAATTTTCGTGAAAAAAAAGAACCGCCAATTTTTTGATAAACCTGCGCAATCCGCTCTCACCCTAAATTTCTTTTATACCTCCCTCCCCATTCACTCTGTCGTCTCTCGCTCTATTTCTCTCTCTTATACATAAAATCTTTCTATACTTCTCTTCCCTATTCACTCTCTCCATAATATCTCCTTCGGCCTCGTTGTCATCCATTGACGGCTAATCTCCGACAAGGAATCGTCGACAACGCATCTTCTCCGACGTCGATGACAGATCGATGAGGCTCCACCGACAATCATTGCCAAGCGTTGATCGGTGAGTAACCTGCTTCCTCGAGTTCTTAGTTCTTATGGTTCCTTTTTTGATCGAGTGCAGTTCAGTTATTTAATCATTGATCGCGAGGTGTTTGCTCAAATTTCATTGAGGAAGTTTTGACTTCGATCTCGATAAAGCGACTGTCTAGGGCTGAAAATCGAACGAACGAGCTCGAACAAAGAGTGTTCAAGCTTGGTTTGACTTAACGATCGAACGAGTTTGATTCGAGCCGAGCTTAAGGTCGAGCTCTAAAATGGTGTTTGAACTCGGTTTGATTAGAGACTCGAACGAATCGAGCTCGAGCCAAAGTCCTATTGACCATGTTGTATAGACTATCACACTGTTTCTCTCAAGTTTTAAAGACTTTATTGAATTACTTATGCTCTTTACATCATAAATTTACCATCATATAAAGAACAAAAAAATGAGTAGAGTTTCTAAGACAAAATGTATTTCTAACTATTAAAAAAGGCATAACATATACTAGAAAAAGTCCTAATATGAGAAACTGAGCCGAGCTCGAGCCTGTTTGCGAACAAGATCGAGTCGAACAACCTATGGTCGAACTCGGTATCGATTAGTCCACGAACGAGCATAAACCGAGCTTAAACCGAGCCGAACACGAGCCGAATGCGAACAGTTTGAATCGTTTTACAGCCCTACGACTGTCGCTTTCCCGACATACTCTTTACTCGGGCTTCGATACGAATGAATCGTAGCACTTGCCACCATTCATCGGAGAGCACACGGATCACCATAGGTGTCCGAGCATGGCTCTCTGATGAAATCGGTGAGTTGGGTAATCATATGTGATTTATCAAACGGCACCGTTTACTTTGGGTTGTGTGACTTCATCAAGCTTAATACACTAGTAACGTTCAGTATACTTGTACTTATATTCTGGTGTTAGCAGAGTCGTCCAGACCTCATGGCAACGACATCCTGACAATTTATTTTGCTTGGAGCTACAAAACTTTCTTCAACTATGTTGATAGAAAGTGCCTTAAATATGCGTTCGGCATTTGCAAGAATGTGAATGTTATCAAAGACGAACCCGGCCATGACTTGATTTCTTGTGGTGTGTATAAAAGGGTTGGTCAAAGGTTGGGTTGTCTTAGTGAGAGCTAAGTTTGGTATCTCTTCATCCTATTTGAAAATATTTGCAAAAATATAAATTTAAGTTAGATTGCGGTCCTAAAGAAAACCAAATGGCATAAGGAGAAGTTTTTTTAGGCCTTGCTGGGTTTGTGTGTGTGTGCCTGCACTTCTAATGGCAACTAAATAATTTATTTTGTGTGGTTTGGGCTACAATTGTCATATACTGATGACCCAATGCATAAGCAAGGGACAACTATGTGTTAGTTCAAGGCAATCTCCGATTAGAGTCGACTTCAAGCCAATCAACCCATTATCTGTTGGATATCTTTGCTCTTACCATAAGAACTTAACATGTCCCCATCCATCACAGTTTGGTAAAAGGTTTTGTTCACAAATAAGTTTCAATTATGATGCTTTCCCAATTAGCTGCTTTGATAAGCACATCTCATCCACATCTATTTTTCTATTCAAGCAGTCATAATATGCACATGTATCTTAGTTCTGCTGCCCTGAAATTAAAACAGTCAATCCGGCTATCTTCAATCAAGACTCGGTGAGTATAACCGAGCCTTTAAGAAAATATTGCATCATTGAGAAACTATATACATATCTTTGTTTATTTCATCAGAGATCTTAGAAGTGAATCAGATGTGTAACTAGAATGCACTCTATATGATCTGGTAGCCAAGTTTAGTCCCCTCCAATGCTATAAATCAGTCAACAGCTAAACTTCCAGCTTTGACAATATCCAAAATAGGAAAGGACAATGATGTTATATCGTAAGCTCTTTTAGGAATAATTATTGATAAGTGGTAACTAGTATCTCCATATAATACACAATTCAGTGCATTTGTTAGTGTTTTTGAATGAAGGAGAACAAATTGTTCTCTTGTAGAACACCTTGTTCATCAATCAGGCCAATCGAGCAATTCGATAGGTGCCTAATTTTCTAAGAATGCTTTTTTACTTTTCAATTGATTTAACGTGTTGATTCTTCTATTCTGTTTTGATCAAATTAATCGAGCAATTCAAATCTTACCGCTTCAACACCTACGACATTCTACAGGAGTAATTCTATGTCTGCGAGTCCCATTCATTTCTTTTGGAATTTTTTTTTAAAAAATATGAGGCCTTACTAAAATCAACTTTATATTGTGATTTAATGGTGTAAAAGGATCCTGAATTTGAAGATACAATGAACTGCCACCATAATGGTATACTTTACAGATTGCAACATCGACATGCTTAGTACAGTTAATACATGACGGTTCTCTATCCACTGGAATCAAGTTTTGGTCCACTATGGTAGCTTCCTTGCTTAAAAGGCAGCCTAGTTTAACATAAGAACTATATATCAAGGTTCGCAATATCATTATCGAAATCAGGGTATGCCAAACCGTATAGGTATCGGATAGTATCGGTATCGGTCGGTATCGAAATGGGACATGCTAATACGTATCTATATCGAATCGGTCGGTATCGAATCGGGATATGCCAAACCGTATTAGAATAGAATCGGGACATGCCAAAACCATGTCGATATCGACCGATGTTGCAAACTATGCTCTATATTCCCATATAATCGTGTAATGACAATCTAGCTCATTACAAATTTTTATTGAATCTTATATCAAGGGTTCATAAGTGCTACTAGGATTTATAAGTGCTACTTGATACCTTCTTTCTATTTTGCATCAAATGCTTGAAGAATCCTGAACTACTTGATACATGTTCAAATATGCAGGCTTGCATGTGGACAAGTATGTGTTGCTATCTTTAATCTTCCTTTTTTCCAACTCTCTGTGTGATATAAGCTTGGGTTAAAATAGTAACACTTATGATTGGTATTATATACTAGATATGTCCAATCCTTGCTACAAATATTGTCAACATACCTGTAAATTTACTTCCATATGTATGAGTGTAGTTTTTAAAAAATTTATTTTTATTTTTGTTTGAGAGGTAGGAATGAACTTTTCATTCTTGTTTGAGAGGTAGGAATGTACAAATATTGGTAAAAGTATTTCTTGGTTTTTGGTTCTTTATTTCTCCCTTTACCTATTACAATAAGTATTAGTTCTGCATGTAGTGAAATTCTATTACCTTCTACCTGTAATTTAGTTCTAGTACATATTATGTTTCAACGTTATTTGCTCTTTGTGAATTTATTTCATAAAGTATAGCCATAAGCTAAAGCTGTGCTGTATGAACGTTTGGCTTTGCTTCTTAGTTCTACTTTACTAGCACATTGTGGGTAACTTTCTCCTTTAATATTGTTGACACTCTTATGGACGTGGATAAGGACACATATTGATATGATATGCAACAATAATTCTTATAAAGTACGCGACATGAAGAGAGCACGACAATGACAATAAAATTAAAATTTTAATAGTGTGCATGAGAGAGTGAAGTTATTGGCAAAACTAAACAGTTCTATAAATTATACTTGAAATTTGATCTTTGATGCAAGACAACACGTCGTACACGATGTTAAAAATCAACGATCATACACAAGATGAACCTTCGAACTGAAAATCCATGTCCCTATTAGAGAGGTCTATGTCATTTAAACCACCTAAAAGCCTAAGATAAGTGTTCTTCAGTATCATCAAAGAAGCTAGCTTTTGGTTACTTGTCATAAGTAGAAAATGTTCACTACATAAAGTTTTGGTATTAAGTAGTTTAAATTAGCTCATAACTTTGTCGGTCAGTCTGGAGGGTCATTTTATGTCATTTGATGTGGAAGTATTCGTGTTCTTTCTCTTGTAGAATAGAGCCAAATACTTGGTGGAATGCTAGTCTTATTAATTGGATATTGTTTGGTTATGTCTATCGACTAATTTTCTTTATTTTTCTATTTTTGATGTAGATACATGGTGGAATGCTAGTTGGTTGTTGCTATGGAGGCTACTAAACTTTTGCAACAATCTTTCCCAAACGAAGTCGAAAGCAGCTCTATTTATTGTTGCCGGGCATCAATGACATATTGGGTGATTTGTGGTGCCACAAGCTTTCCTGCATTGGTAGGTCATTCCTTGTGTTTTTTTCCTTATTCTTAGTGACGTTCTCTTGTTGGACATATTGTTCCATTCAGATGGATGGTTTGTTTGTTATATTTACCTCTGCATTTTGTAGTTTGGCAAATTCCTTCCAAGAACTTGAGATGGGATGCTTTGCTAATCTTTTACTAGGTGCTCAATTTCTTCTATAATCATAGGTCTAAAATAAAAATGGTCAAATGTTAAACGGCATTGACTAGTGAATAATTAGGATCTATGTTATCTAATTTTGTTTCTTAATTCATTGTTTATAACTATTGTTTTTTGTTCTCAGTAATATTAGATTCTTGAATGAACTTGACTGAAACATTGTTATTTGAGTAACGACTTCTATGTTGCAAGAATAGGACATGACACAAGTATGGGATTAAGTCATTTTCAAATAGGTACATCTGTTGTCCCTTATGTTGCATGAGTACCCACACTAGGTACCTGTTTGGGAACAATACGGGTACATACACTATCTATACCCTAGTTTATGTGGACTCTATATGAACTGGACGTTGACACCCTAGTTTCTGTGGACTTGCTGAACAACTTTTATCTATTGAATTTTTTTGATCTGTCAACTTTTATTGTCTACTCTTGAAAGCTTAATCATGAAACCCAGCTTCTCTGATGTGCTAATCACTGTCTCTCTTGAAAATTTTATAATCTGTGAGCTTATATTGGCTGACTGGCCTTATAGGTGGAGTTGGTTGGATCTTCTTCGCCTGGAGATACATAGTAACAAAACGTTTAATTTCCTTGTTTATCATGAGAAATGAGGACACCTTCCACTGTTGGCCCTCCCAAATTCCAAACTTGGACTTATCCCTCAATGGGAGTAATCATCACTATTTTCTTAATTTTCCAACATTGTTGCCTATAAAGCATTGTTGATATTGTTGGCTTATCTCTGTTTATTTTCTCAATTTAGATTTGTTTTGCTCTGGCAATAGTCCTTACATACACTCAATTTGAAAAATATTTTCCACACGTATTTTGCCCAAATGTTTTGGAGAAACCTATGTCGGTCTTCTTATCAATACTATACTCGGGTTTCCTTTCCACCTATGTTAACATTCACCATTACAAGTACCAGCTTTGTTCGAATGAAGAATCCTTCACTAAGAACTTGTTTCAAGTCTTCTTCTTACACTCTGAAACATGTCTTCCCTTACTGGGCCAAAATATTAGTTCTTCCACTCTGAAAAGAAGTTTCTTTCCAAATTTAGTTCTAGATGGTTAGTTCCTTTTGCAACCTTGATACCAATTTTAATTGAATTTCACTTTGTAATGTTTAAATATGAGTGTATTTTTATGTTGATTATGTTGCTCTTCCATTATCATTCCCATTAACAATTTTTATTCGATATCTGCAGTGAATAATAATAGGAAAAGTTTTGCACCTGGGAGAGGTGGTGAGTTTCACGGTGATAGAATGAGAGGTCGTGGCAATTATAGAGTTGGGAGGGGTCATGAAAGAGGGAATTACAAAACATGGCAGTTCCTGAGAAAGTGACAACAACAACGGTAGCAAGCAGGAGCCATAGCAACAACAACAATGGTAGCAACAACAGTAGTAGCAGCAATAACAATGAGAGCGAAAATTAGAATAATGCATTTGTATATATATTTGTATTTGTACTTGTACTTGTATTTGTATTTGTATTTGTATTTGTATTTGTAATATTTGCAATTAATTTTTTTTTTTAAATGGAAACATAATCAACAACGTTTCAAAATTATTGTAAGATAACAATAAAACAACTTTTCTAAACGTTGTAATTTTTTTTATAATACTTTTAAATCGTTGTTGCTATTAAAATTTCAACATACGAATATTTATTACAACGTTTGGCAAACATGATTGAACAACATATGCAACATTTGTTATAAGTTGTATAAACCTTTTAGCAATGTTTGTACATTGTTGTACAAAAACTATGTACAATGTTTACTGAACGTGGTAGATATTATTTTTACAACAGTTTCAGAACATTGTTAAAATTATATTTACAACACTTGCAAAATTTCGTAGAATGGTTTTTGTCAAATTTTATAAATTTTAACAATGTTTTTTAATTATTGTGGAAAGAATTTCTACAACATTTTTACAACATTCAAACAAACATTGTGGAAGATAACCCCCCTTTTACAACCCTGGATATAACAACCTTATCATAAACATTGTAAAAGACCTTCTACAACATTTTTTGAACGTTGTAAAAATATTTTTTTTTTGTAGTGTATAGATATACATACATATACATATTCAATATAATATATATACATACATATGTATTTGGAGAGAGAGGGACAAAAAAAAAAAAAATATACATACATATGTATTTAGAGAGAGAGGGCATGTGTGTGCGTGTAGAGAGTGAGGGACAGATGTGTGGCTGTGTGTGTCATGAGTGAAGTGAGATAGCATAGCTTAGTTCAGTTTGAACAATTAAAGGAAAAGGAAAAGAATCAATGCATTACATACTCAGATTTCAGGTTTAGAATATAGGAACCATACTCAAATCAGTTCAGCTATTAGACTGTAAAGGAAAGGAAGGAAATCAATTCATTTCAAATCAGTTAACTGAAATCTGAACTCAGTTTTCAGTCCCTACACCAAATACCACATTTCGAAATCAATATTCACCAAATAACCCAAAATTGAACCACAGTTAGATTACATATAGGAGTACCATATTAGGGACTTAAACTACCAGTTAACAGCATTTAAAATAACTAAAATGATTGCTAACAACCACATTGAAATACTGGAAAAAAAATCAATGAGAAATAACATGTATCAGGGTTTTAGGGAAATTGGAAAATTGATATCTAAAACAAATTTAATATATAAAATTTAAGGTTGGTAAAAATTAACAATAATGTGTTTGTGTCAGAGAGAGTGATTCGTGTCCAAAAAAGTGGACACGAAGTGTCCAAGCACAGAAAAACATATGCATCAGAAAAATGTGAATGACAGGCCTCGTGCGGCCATGTCGAGCCACATTGGACTCAAAGCACAACACGAGGGACCATGTGCTCGAGTCTAGTGCTAGGCTAGGTCTAGGTGAGTGTGTCAGTTTCCACGAAGCGTATCCATGACGTGTCCATCATGAATACGAATAGCGTATCAGTGACTATCCAAACCCGACTGAACCATCAGTCGAGACCAAAGCAGAGCCTCGTGCGTGTCCGACACGACACGAGACAAATCGAGGCTTGGGAGCCCTCGTGTTAGACACTGCCCCCACCCCTCCTCAAATCCCAGCTCGCCACGTGGCCTGTGCAACGAGCACGAGGCCACGAACAGCAGAAGAAATGCACTGCCTGCGCGCACGCGCACCCGCATGTGCACGTGTCCAATCCGACACGATACGACACAAAAACACTCCCAGTCCAAAAGAAACATGTAAGCAACATCAAAATATAATTTCCTATTCAATTACTTTTCCAAAACTAAACCGAAATGCCCATTGGGGCATTTCATCAATCACTTAGGTCTAGGGTCGAATACGTGTCTGATACGGACACGAAATGGGTCCACCTGGATACGAAATCAATTCCTATGGCTAGGGGACACCTAGGGCTAGGTCTACATGCAAAGAAATCCAGAAATTAATGGAGTTTAAATTGATTTACCTATTGGTGACCAAATGCAAGAAAAGCCTCAAATGGGGGGTTCCTCTTGCTAGCAAACTTCTCCAAATTGATATGAATCTGAGAAAAAACTCCACAAAAGCAAGAAAACTATATTTACAACCTATTGTAATTAGTTTGAGGGAAAAAAGAAATAAATAGGATTTTATGTGAATTAATGAAGATGGGATTTACCTCTTTCTAAAACTTGTTCTTCCTAAAGAGGCTTAACCTAATGGAAGAGAATATTTATAGGTAGGAATCCCTAGGTTAAAGTATGTGGCCGGCCACTATGGGTTTGGGTTAGGGTTGCTAGTGGGTTGGGCTTTGGGCTCCTATGTGCCAAGTTATTAATCATTGGTTCAACCATAAGTCATGGCTTATGATTTAATTTCCTAACTTGAGTCAAATAACTAAACCATAGGTCAACTCTAGTCTAACTAAGGTTGCATGACCTAACCAAGTCCAAACTCAACTAGGGTTAGCTCCTAGGTTAGTCTACCAAGGTCATTGCTAGTCAACCTAGTCAACCTTCATTCAACAATTCCAAATAAATCCTAAAAATTCTCATAAATTCAAATAAATTCTAAAAAATTCAAATAACCCCAAAAATATCAAAAATACCCTCAAACTAGAAATGTGGTAGTGACAAATCTACCCTCCTTAAAAGAATTTCGTCCTCGAAATTGAAAGGCAAAATGCAACTGATTAGAAGGATAGAAAGTATACCTCATGGTCCAAAAAGATATGGGTAACGCTTGCGCATCGCATCCTTCCGCTCCCAGGTAGACTCTTCTGGAGAATGATGCCTCCATGTGACGCGTACCAAAGGTATCACCTGGTTCCTCAGAACCTTCTTTCGTCGATCCAATATCTCCACTGGCTGCTCTGGATAACTGAGAGAAGGTCCAACCTCAATCTCCGAATGATCGAGCACATGGCTAGGATCAGCCATGTACCGTCTCAAATATGATACATGGATTATGTTGTGGACCCCTAAAAGTACAGGTGGCAAGTCTAGCCTGTATGTCACGTCACCGACTCTTCCGCTGATAACGAAAGGGCTGATGAAGCACGGGCTAAGCTTTCCGCCTCCACCAAAACGTATCGTACCACAAGTCGGAGATATCCTCAAGAAAACCTGGTCTCCAACCTAATCACAAGCAAGGTCTAAATTAATTATGATAAACAAACATGATCAAAATCATAAACACACAAACCTAAATCTAATCCTACTCTAATCTGTACCTCAAACTCCAAGGGCCTCCGGTGGCTATCGACCCAGTGCTGATGTCTGTCCTGCGCCACGCAAAGTCTATCCCTGATGAACTTTACCTTCTCGGCTGCGTCAACAACCATCTCTGGCCCCAGTAAGGCTCGTTCACCAACATCATCCCAAGATAAGGGTATACGACACCTACCCCCGTACAGAGCCTCGAAAGGTGACATCTCAATGCTGGCCTGGAAACTGTTATTGTAAGCAAACTCCACCAAATGAAGATGATCCTTCCAGGTACCTCTAAAGTCTAGAACGCACGTCCGCAGCATATCCTCAAGTGACTGAATAGTCCGCTCTGACTGTCCGTCCGTCTAGGGGTGGTATACAGTACTGAACTTGAGCTAAGTGCCCAAGCTAGTCTGTAAACTCCTCCAGAAATAGAAAGTAAAGCGACTATCCTGATCTGAGATGATGCTGACCGAAACCCCGTGAATCCTGACTAACTGTCGCATGTACATCTCTGCCAGCCTCTCTGTAGAGGTACCCACCTTAAATGGCAAGAAGTAGGCCAATTTGGTCAACCTATCAACGATGACCCAAATCGCGCCTTTCCCACCTGGTGTGTGCGGCAGTCCAGATACGAAATCCATAGTGATGTGCTCCCATTTCCACTCGGAAATGGGCATCGGCTGCAACAATCCACTGGGTCTCTGTCTCTCTGCCTTGACCTGCTGACAGACCAAGCACCTAGCCATGAAGCGAGCCACCTTCCGCTTCATCCCGGACCACCAAACATGCTTCCTCAGATCTCGGTACATCTTGTTGGCACCAGGGTGTATAGAGTACTGAGATCTGTGGGCCTTCTGCAAAATCTGCTCTCTGAGCTCTCCGTTGGGCACACATAATCTGAAACTGTGCCTCAAGGCACCATCCTCTACAAGAGAAAACTCGTCGTCCACTAATCCTGCTCGAACCTGCTCTCGGAGACACCGCAGAGCAACACCCTCAAACTGTGCCGACTTGATCCTCTCCACCAAGTCTGACTGAATCTGCATGCCCCACATCTGCATCTGCACTCCGGGCACGATCACCTCAATCCCAAGGCTCTCCAAGTTTGCAAGCAAATGTCGATCCATGGTCAAACACATGGATGTTGGATACCTACTCAAGGCATCGACAACCACGTTGGCCTTCCCTGGGTGATACTGAAGTATGATGTCAAAGTCCTTCATCAACTCTAGCCATCTGTGCTACCTCATGTTCAACTCCTTCTGAGTGAACACATACTTTAAGCTCTTATGATCTGTAAAAATCTCCACCCTCTCTCCATACAGATAATGCTTCCACAACTTCAGAGCAAATATCACTGTTGTAAGCTCCAGGTCGTGGGTAGGGTAGTTCTTCTCATGGGGACGTAACTGCCTAGAAGCATAGGCAATCACCTTCCCATGCTGCTGCAACACACAACCCAGCCCCTTCCCTGAAGCGTCACTATAAATAGTGAAACCACCTGATCCTGAAGGCAATGTCAGAATCGGAGCTGTCGTAAGCCGCTTCTTCAACCCATCAAAAGCTGCCTGACACTCCTCTGACCAAACGAACTCAGCATCCTTCTGGGTCAACCGAGTCAACGGTTCTGCAACCCAGGAGAAATCTTGCACAAATCTCCGATAATGTCCTGCCAGCCCAGGAAACTCCTGATCTCTGCAGCTGAAGTTAGCGCTGCCCATGCCTCAACTGCTACAATCTTCTTGGGGTCAAATGAGATACCATCTTCAGTCAACACATGCCCCAAAAAGTCCACCCGGTCCAAGAAGAACTCACACTTGGAGAGCTTCCCGTAAAGCTGCTCCTTCTTGAGAGTCTCCACCACTATCCTCAAATGCTCCTCGTGCTCCTCCTCAGTCTTGGAATATATCAAGATGTCGTCAATGAACACCACCACAAACTCATCCAGGTACTGGTGGAACACCTTGTTCATAAGGTTCATAAAAACTACTGCTGCATTGGTTAGCCCAAACGGCATAACCAAAAACTCAAATTGTCCGTACCGTATCCTAAAAGCGGTCTTGGGAATATCCTCCACTTTCACCTTCACCTGGTGATATCCCGACCTTAGATCAATCTTGGAAATACCCGAGCTCTGTTCAACTAGTCAAATAGATCGTCAATCCTCGGCAGTGGGTATCTGTTCTTGATCGTGAGGTTGTTGAGTGCCCTATATTCAATACACATTCGTACTGACCCATCCTTCTTCGGCATAAACAACACTGGTGCACCCCATGGCGACGAACTCGAGCAGATGAAGCCCTTGTCCTGCAGCTCATCCACTTGCTTCTTCAGCTCCACCAACTCACTATTGTTTATCCGATAGACATGCTGAGAGATGGGTTTCGCTTCTGGAACCAAGTCTATCGAGAACTCAATGTCTTTGTCTGGTGGCAATCCAGGCAACTCCTCTAGGAAAACATCCATATACTCTGCAATCAAGGGGTATGGAATCGCCTGCTCCTCAACCGAGACTCCGCTGCTCTGCTCCGTCTGACGTCTGGAGTACTCAAACTCTGGCTCCTCCGGTGCTCTGAAGAGAACTTTACCCCCTCTACAATCAATACTGGCGTGGTGCCTGCTCAACCAATCCATATCGAGTACTATATCGTAGTTCGGCAATGGCATTACGAGCAGGCTCACCTCCAACTCACGGCCTTCCAAAACTACACTCCGACCCTTACAAACATCACTCACGAGGATAATGCCACCCCCGGTCATGATCTTGTAAGTCCTAGGCAACGATTCAGCTACGATACCGTATCTAATTGCAAAAGATACAGATATGAAGCTATACGAAGCACCGAAATCAAATAATACAAAAACTGGACTGGAGTCGAGAAGAATCGAACCTGCGATCAGCTCTCCTATCACCTCTGTATCTCCAGCTGTCATGGTGAAAGCTCGCCCCTGCTGGCCTCCCCTAGCCTGTTGTTGGTGCTGGACGAACCTCTGCTGCTGTGTCGGCAGGGCTGGTCCCCTCTGCTGGCCTACTGGAGCTCTGACTGCTGCTTCCTGAGCTGTTCATCCCATGCGGCACTCCCTTATCTGGTGGTCTGCTGAACCACATACTAGGTACTGGCCCAGCCTCTTCTGGCACTCATTGAAGACATGTCCCAGCTTCTTGTAGTAGGCACAAGTAATACCCTGTCTCTGGCCCTGCTGGTGCTGCCTCGACTGCTGCTACTGGTGAACTGGCCTCTGTTGGACGGCTGTGGCTGGAACTGCCTCAGCTACTGGTACTGAAAGTGAGGCCTCTTGGCCTGGCCTCCGCTGCTGCTGCCCCCAACTGGGTCTCGTCCCCTCTTGAGCCTAAGCTCAAGATCATCCTCTGCCAATAAGGCTTCCGTCAAGATCTCCTCAAATGTGGCATCCCTGTTGCCCTTGGTCAAGGACTTGACCTCCTTGACCAGACCCTTCCGGAACCTCTAGGCCTTTGCCGTCTCGCTCAAGCCCTCTACGAACCTGCCGAGACGACCGAACTCCCCAGCGTACTCCTCTACTGAAAGGCTCTCCTGGACTAGGCTCTCGAACTGCGATTCCAAGGCTCTGAGCGTTGAATCTGGAAAGAACTTCTTCTTGAAGAAGCCTTTGAACTCCTCCCAAGTCTGTCCAGCTATCCCCACCCTGGGATCTGACTGATACCAGGTGCAAGCAAGATCCCGTATCCGGCTAGCTGCTGCCTCGATTTGGAGATCTGTCGGTATCCGGGCCAGACGGAAGATCTTCTCTATATGCTCGATCCACTCGTCAGCATGTAAGATCCCTTCTGTCCCCAGGAAGTCTCTGGGGCTCATCTTCGGGAACTGCTCTATCCCCGGTGTCCTCGGCTGATGGACCACTGGTCGAGCTGCGACCGTCGTAAGGGCCAACTCCATGCCCCTGTCTTGTCGAGCCTGCTGCCGGTCCATGAACTGCTGGAAATATGTGAACGTGTCATGACCCGCACCCACCGTGAGGGTACGAGTACGTAACAACGCCCAGCCTACGCCGCAGTATCGGCGGTAGAACGCTGTCCTAGGTCTCAATGCATATAACAGTATAAGACTAAACAGTTTATACTCCCCGAATGGGGGTGACATAGCAGATACAGTCTCAATCACATCTAAGGTAGAGCATGATAAAGATAGATAAAACATGAAATCCAAAAGAGATACAGGAGATAGAAGTCTAAGTGTCTATGATACATAAACCCATAAATACATCTCAAAACTCAATACAGTATTCCACAAAGTAAAATACAACTCCAGACAAAATAAAATAACTACCTAAACGACCTCTAATGTGTCTCCTCTAGGCTAGCAGGCACCTCCAGGCTATCTGTAAAATTTATCAACAGGTCCAGTCAGGACGGGAGCGAGCACAAAACATCTCATGCAGTTCATATCGAGTTAGGAAATATAAATTATGCAATAGAGTAAAGTACATGAAACGCTGAAAGAAGAATGTATAGAAAACAGTAGAGATTTAATAACAGGAAATATCTAAATATGATAAGTAAGAACTGTAAGGAACATGTGATTTAGAGTACAATCTGGTTATGTAAACAGGCTAGGAAAATGCAATGGTAACTCCATTTTACGTGGGTGTACAATAGACATATACAATAGTTATACAATGTTGTACAATAGGATTTGAGTACATAACCAATTCTACTCCCCCTCCCCAATCAATACACAAGGATCTACTCCAGTTACGTTATCTTATACAATAGTGTACAATGTTATACAATGGATGTACAATGTTATACAATAGTGTACAATGGTCTATCCCTGGGGCTCATGTGATAATGAGAGTACAATATGCACAATGAGTATACAAGGATATGGGTATTCAATAAATACAATATGGAAGTGAAACGCATGTCACAATATGTATTTAGTGAATACAAGGAGATAACATCTCAAAAGAAGATCCATATAGTACCAATCCGTGATAACAGTCGTGTCAGCATCAAGTACAGTAATCTAGAGCAAGAATGTAAATCCATACAAGTATGAAATGGTCAGAGAATGTACTCGCCTGATGTCTGAATGTCCAAAGTAAATATACTGTCCGAGGAGAGGTGTCTGGCTCCTAATTAGAACAACACAAGTCACAACATGTCCAGAAGGGTAATATAAAGCACTACTATGCATTCTACATGAATCTAGGTCAAACTAGGCCAAAGTCAACCCTTGGTCAACTCTGGTCAACTGTACTAGTCAAACTATGTCAAACTAGGTCATGTCCTAACCCAGTAAGTCTTACTAGGCCTAACCAAGACTATCCTAGCAAGCACACATCAATACAAGGCTATACAAGCCAACATACACCCAACTCTATATAGCATGCAATTATTCAATACTCAAATAGGCAAGAATTCACATTGGATATACACTAGATAATCTATTACTTTAAGCTATATATGTCTACACATATATAAACATGCATATATTAGTATTCAACATTGGGTCTATAATCATGGCATTTCAAATGGTTATATAAACTTATATATTACAACACAATATGCTAACATATATATAATATACATACATAGCTAAGTTAACTATATTCATAAATACTTATTTAAGAGGCTATGTGTGTGTATGTGAACATAGCAAAGGGGCAAGTGAGGGTTAAATGGGCATACATAGTGTATACATATCAAAGAGTGTCAAAGTGTAAGTGAAAAATATGTCAAGTGTGATAGTGTCAACATAGTGTAAGGGGGTACATGAGATAATATAGGATTTGTGTTAACATAGAACATTACATCTCATTAACTTGTATATTACATACATTACATCTATTATTACATTACATACTATGGAACCTACATATTCATTACAAGCCATACTTATACATGCTTACATTATCACCTCATACATCATTTATTTAACCATTTACTCATGCTTGTATTCTCTATTTAATTACATAATGTATATACAATAACATGGGTTAAAATCAAATAGAATATTATATTACACACAAGGGTGCACAAAATGTATATGCCGAATAGTAACTCCTACTAATAATCAATACTGTACCATCTCAGCATGAATTAAACTCTATGATTAAAGTATGTTATAGATCTATGTGTTAGCTTTCCGAAACTTTAAACGGATCGCGTTTTCGTTTCCGGAAACTCCCAGAATCGCGAAAACACCGAGAACGCGTTTGTCTTTCATACAGCTGACACTCAAATAATTCTCCAGAAAGTTACAGAAAGAATTAGGCCTATTAATACATGTTTTTGGAAAGCTAACTTCAATACGCTTCTTTTAAAAAAAAATGGAAGATTAAACCGAGCTTTGAGCTAGAAGTTATGACATTCAAAGTTAGGGCTGAAATTAAAAACGTGGATAAAAATCATGACGGATTTAGATAGTTTGAGCCAAAAGAATACACAATATATATCCGAATTATCCACAACAATAATAGCAATAATAATATGAGGAACCACACTCACAAACTTGATTATATAATCATCATGAACCATTTATTACATATATAAATATAGATACACTCTCATTACAATATATATATATAAATCTATATATGTAACATGAACACATCCACAACACAAAGGACACTCCTATGACCTCCAAATGGACACAAAATAGACACAAATGGAGATACAACCATGGGGGTCATTCCTATGGGGTCAAAATAGACCTATATGCATGAGAAAATGAAAAGAAGAAGGGATTTATACCTCCCGGTAGATCGAATCGAAGAAAAACCTTCCCGGAGCGACACCGACACGTAGAGATTCCAAAAGGACACGAACGAGCTCCGAATCCTCCCAAACTTGGGTAGCTTCCTCCTTGACTAGAATGGAGAAGGAAAGAAGAAGATTTGGTGGTGAAATGGAAGGATTTGGTGAAAAAATTGCTAGGGATTGCTCTCTAGGAATTTGGAGAAGAACAAGAGAGAGAAAAATAGATGGATAATGACAAATGGGAGGCTCAACCCTATCCTTATTGTGGCTGGCCATAAAGGTGGTTTTGTCCTATTAGGAAAAGTCCAAAAGCCCCTACTAACCTATTCTATGAGTATTAGGAAAGGGCTAATTGGTTGGGGCTAAATTAGTCATTCTAAAGTCTCTAATCACACTAACCTTATCCATAATAATTAGTCTAACCTCTAACTAAAATATTTCTATCATGTGGACTAAAATTAATATCATGTGGGCTATGCCTAACTAGCGTGTGGGTCCCACTAGAGTCAAACTACCCCCGGGTCCCCGTTTCAAGTCGGATTGAGTTGAAATTCGAACCCGACTCAAATAACCCTAAAACAATATCATAAATAATAAAATAATATCAAAATAATTCAAAGAGGTCAAATGCAAAAATATCCTTAGGCCAAAAATGATATTAAAATATCATAATCACATGGTTAGGCTCTAGGTCAAACAATCTCTAGGATTTTACTAGCAAAACGTCAAAACTACAAGTCATTGATTTAAATAATTTTAAAATGATTTAAAATCACCTAAAATTATATCATGAATTAAATATCATTATTAAAATAATTATAAATACGAAATTTCAAAATTACCCTCAATCAGAAAATTAAAATAAAATGAAAAAAAATTAACCCAAAATTTAGGGTGCTCACAGAACATCTGTGCCGCATCCACGTATCCTGTAGGCGGCGGCTGCTAGAAGGGCTCCTCTGCGATGACTGGGTCCTGCCTCCGAGCCGGTGGAGGCATACCCCTGCTGCTGCTGCTGGAGCCTCAATACGAACAGAGGTGGAAGAAGCTGCAGTTTCCTGGCCCCACTGTACTGGCTGAGAGGTAGCAGTCCCCTCTATAGCATCCCCATGAATGGTATGCTGCGATCGAGTCTCTACCATCCTGAAGACAGACCAACAAGAGTATTAATTTCTGAGAAAGAAGCGATATAACAAAGGCGGACAATTAAAATTTAAAATAATCAGCTGACAATAAGGATTTAGATGGCAATAAAAAGAATTTTTCCTAATGTGATTGAGTATCTTAAAAATTAATGTCCTATATCCTACTGCAGACTGTAGTAATACTCTAGTCCGAATACCACTACACTTCTAGTCTAGGCCTGCATGGGCCACCACTAAAAACGTGTCACGACCCGCACCCTAGAGTAAGGGCACGAGACATGGGTACGTCCAGCCTACGCCGTAGTGTCGACGGTAGAACGTTGTCCTAGGTCACAACATCTAACAATATAATTCTAAACAGTTTATACTCCCTGAATGGGGGTGACATAGCAGTAAATAAACTCAATCACAACTAAGGAAGAAGAAAGCACGATATGATATAGAACTCAAGGAAATACAGGTGATCAGAAAGTCTAAGATAACATCTCAGCAAATATCCAGAAATACATATCTCAGATACTGAATATGAAAGAATATATACAACTCAGAATCTCCAAACAGAAATAAAGTCTAGCTAAAACAGTCTTAAGACAACATAAGTAAGATAGGGCCTAACTAAGCAAGTCTAGGCAATGGGGGTAATGTCAACTGCTAGAGCTGGGTCCTCCTGAGAGTCCAGCTCGCAAGTGTCATCTAGGGCTGCCCCGTAGAAGGTAATGTCAAATCAGTTCAGCTATTAGAATGTAAAAGAAAGGAAGGAAATCAATTCATTTCAAATCAGTTAACTGAAATCTGAACTCAGTTTTCAGTCCCTACTCCAAATACCATATTTCAAAATCAATATTCACCAAACAACACAAAATTGAACCACAGTTAGATTACATATAGGATTACAATATTAGGGACTTAAACCACCAGTTAACAACATTTAAACTAACTAAACCCGAGGGACCTTGTGCTCGAGTCTAGTGCTAGGCTAGGTCTAGGTGAGTGTGTCAGTGTCTACGAAGCATGTCCACGACATGTCCAGCATGAATACGAATAGCGTATCAGTGACTATCCAAACCCGACTGAACCATCAGTCGAGATCAAAGCAGAGCCTCGTGTGTGTCCGACACGACATGAAACGACTCGAGGCTTGGGGGCCCTCGTGTCAGACACTGCCCCCACCCCCTCGTCAAATCCCAGCTCGCCATGTGGGCCGTGCAACGAGCACGAGGCCACGAGCAGTAAGGAAAATGCATAGCCTGCGCGCGCGTGCACCCGCGTGTGCACGTGTCCAACCCGACACGATACGACACGAAAACACTCCCGGTCCAAAAGAAATATGTAAGCAACATCAAAATATAATTTCCTATTCAATTACTTTTCTAAACTAAATCGAAATGCCTATTGGGGCATGTCATGAAACACTTAGGTCTAGGGTCTGATACGTGTCCGATACAGATACGAAATAGGTCCACCTGGACACGAAATCAATTCCTATGGCTAGGGGACACCTAAGGCTAGGTCTACATGCAAAGAAATCTGGAAATTAATGGAGTTTAAATAGATTTACCTATTGGTGACCAAATGTAAGAAAAGCCTCAAATATGGGGGTTCCTATTGCTAGCAAACTTCTCCAAATTGATATGAATCTGAGAAAAAAATCCACAACAGCAAGAACACTATATTTAGAACCTATTGTAATTGGTTTGAGGGAAGAAAGAAATAAATAGGATTTTTTATGAATTAATGAAGATGGGATTTACCTCTTTCTAAAACTTGTTCTTCCTAAAAAGGCTTAACCTAATGGAAGAGGATATTTATAGGTGGGAATCCCTAGGTTAGAGTATGTGGCCAGCCACTATGGGTTTGGGTTAGTGTTGCTAGTGGGTTGGGCTTTGGGCTCCTATGTGCCAAGTTATTAATAATTGGTTCAACCGTAAGTCATGGCTTATGACTTAATATCCTAACTTGAGTCAAATAACTAAACCATAGGTCAACTCTAGTCTAACTAGGGTTGTATGACCTAACCAAGTCCAAACTCAACTAGGGTTAGCTCCTAGGTTAGTCTACCAAGGTCATTGCTAGTCAAAGTTAACCTAGTCAACCTTCATTCAAACATTTCCAAATAAATCCTAAAAATTCCCATAAATTCAAATAAATTCAAATAACCCCAAAAATAACAAAAATACCCTCAAACTAGAAATATGGTAGTGACACTGATGAGGATCATCTTGTCTCCTGGAGATAAGGTAGCGTTATGCCAGCCCTCGAGTTTTTCCTGATACGACTGATCAGGTTCTCAAAGATTTCGGCATTAGATTTACCGTACACGATGGGGCATCCAAGGTAGTAGAATGGAGGATGCTTGATGGGGAAGGAGGTGGTCATGGAGAGGCTAGCCGCTTGCTCTCTCTTAATTTTGTGGTGAGTGTAGATAACACTTTTTTTTGGGTTGACCTTCTGGCCCGAGCATCAGGCGTATCTCTAAAGCATATTACGGACAACTTCCACCGATCCGGTGTCCCTGTAAGAGAATATGAGGATATCGTCTGCGAAATCTAGGTAGGTGATAATCGGGCACCCGCTGGTGGTATGATAGTGCTGGAAGTTGGGGGTGCTGGCCATCTTATTAAGGTTTCTGCTTAATGCATCCGCCGTAATGATGAAGATGGTAGAGGATAGAGGATCTCCCTGCCTAACCCTGCGACTTGAATTGAAGAAACCATCTGCCTGACTGTTGATAACCGTAGAGAACCATGAGTTGTTGATCGATCTCCACACAATGTTGGTCCATATTTCAAAAAATTTGAAGGCTCTGAAGACCCAGATCATGAATTGCCAATCTAGTCTGTTGTAAGCTTTCTCCATGTCCAATTTGATGGCTATGTTGCCCCCTCTTGCTGGGAGCTTCATGCAGGTAATTAACTCTTGGGCCAACAAGATGTTATCTTGGATATTTCTCCCCTGGATGAAGTCACTCTGCTCCTCCGAGATGATCTTGGGAAGTAGGCCAACCATGCGGGAGGCGATGATCTTGGATATATATAATCTTATTGGTGAAGGTACAAAGACGGATGGAGAGAAAATTGCGGAATGTATCTGGGTTGTCTTTCTTTGGGATGAGGATCAGATTGGTGCTCGAGATGTCTCTGGGTAAGTAGCTCCCTGGAGGAAGGTGTTGATCGCATTATGGATGTCTACCTTGATGATGTCCCAGCACGTGCGGAAGAAGACCCCGAAAAACCCGTCTGGTCTAGGCACACTGTGTGCGTCAAGGGCCCAGACAGCATCTTTCACCTCTTCCTCTGAAGGGAGTTGTTCTAGCCGGATATTGTCTGTGTCGCTAATAAGGTAGGGAACATCGTCCAGGAAGATGTTGTCTTTGAGGACCGTTTCCTTGGAAAACTATCTTTGGTGTTCAGAATAAAACATCTGCATCCAAATACTTTAAAGTAGCTGATATTAGGAGTTATATCAAACCATAATTCATAGGGAGTCTTATTCAAAATCTGTCTAATAAGAACCCTATTTACTATATGGCATGATGTATAAACAGCTTCTTTCCAAAAAATATTTTGGAAGATTGTACTGGTTAAGCATAACTCTAGCCATATCGCCAAGAGTTTTATTCTTCCTTTCCACAACACCATTCTGTTGAGGAGTTCTGGGACATAAGAATTCAAGAGATAAACCATTTGAATCACAAAAGTTTTAAAATCATGATTGTCAAATTCTCCTCCATGATCACTTCGAATACGAGTTATCATGAATCCTTTCTCATTTTAAACATTTTTACAAAAAGAAACAAACTCAGAAAATGTCTCATTTTTATTTGAAACGAAATAAACCCAAGTATATTTTGAATAGTCATCAACTATTACAAAAGCATATAACTTACCACCAATACTAGTGACTCTACTTAGTCTAAATAAGTCCATATACAATAGTTGAAGAGGTCTAAAGGTACTTACATCATTTATCGATTTGAAAGATGATCTGGATGTCTTGTTCTTTTCACAATCAGCACAAAATATATCTTTCTTGGAAGTAATACCAGGTAAACCTCTTACCAATTTCTCTGTAGACAATCTTATAATTGTGTCCATGTTTGCATGTCCAATGTGCCATATCCAACTTTCGTCTTGAGATGTGTATAGACAACTTCTTATACTGTTAGTATTCTCTGGTAGATGTAAAACATAAAACATATATGTTGTCTTCTCGTAATCATTCAAATAAGATTATACTGGTAGTTTTATCATAAATAAAATATTTATCTTTCACAAAATTAATTTCATAACCATGATCACTCAATTGGCTTATACTCAGAAGGTTATGTTTTAATTCTTCTACTAAGCAAACATCTTTGATAATAGGGGAGAAAAAGTACCTATGTCGTCGTTACCAACTATATGTTCTTTTAAGTTATTTTCAATGGAAACATAGCCTTCTTTCTTCATCGATAGAGTTGCAAATAAAGTAGTATCACCCGTCACGTGTCTGGAGCAACCACTATCGAGAATATATTTGCTTCTAGTGAGAGGGGGTAGGTTCACCTACAACACAAGTTGAAGATGTAACCTTTGGTATCCACTTTTTTGAGGGTTCGGATGTGTTAGTTTTAGGAACCCAAACATATATATATGCATGTCTACTAACTTCCTAATTTTACAATGATGTGACACATGTCCTTTCACACCATAGTAGTGACATATAGCAAATGTGTTTGTCCTAGGTAAAGTTCGAAAATCATGTATATGAGTTTTTGAAATATAGTGAGACTTCTTATAAGAAAACTTATATATGAATGTATGATCTCTAGAAGTTCTAGTGGTCTTAGACGTGCTGTGTTTATGTTTATCTGTGTGAGTTGTGTTTACTTGAGTCACATGTTTGACAACCTGTTTACCCAGTTTAATCTCTAATATTTTTAGAGATGCCACAAGCTTCATCATACTTGGCAGTGAGTGCATCTATTATCTGAGCAGCAATGTTGTATTTTTTTCTTCTCTAATTCATAGAGATCTTTGAGTTTTATATTTTCTTGATTTGCTTTCTCAAGCTTCTCAAGAGTGTCATGTAATCTCATTTCTTTTTAAAATCACATCCGTGTTACTAGAAGAAGTTTTATCTCTAATATCTTCTAGTATTAGAGATTGCTTAGTATAACAAGGTGTACTGCTTTCAGCTCTTTCTTGGCACATTTATACATGTCCATCATGTTCTTTTGATCTTCTAATAAATCACTAAATACATCAGATAACTCATCAAATGCAAAATCTTCATATACTAGATTTGTAGTTACTTTTCATCTGTAGCCATGAAGCATAGAATTGCAGTTGTGAGACTCATCTCACAGTATCAGTATTTATATATAGATACGTATTTTGTACTGTATTTTGTATTTTCTTGGTTTTTGAAACATTTTAAAATTTTCCCAAATTATAGATTTTTTCTTTGATCGGCATAACACCGGTGTACTGGTGTGTACCGACTGTATACCGCCTGGAGGATATTTTTTATTTTTAGATATTTTCTATTTTTTCGATATTTTATGAATAGTATTTTTGATATTTTTGTGAATAGTATTTTGGATATTTTGATGAATAGTATTTAGATATTTTCTTGAATACTGTAGATGCACCCTATTATCCAATGGATACTTGGTTTACTATGGATGGTTAGGATCAATTTAGATCGTAACGCGGATCGTGATCCAACGGTTATGATTAATTCACCCCTTCTATATATACCCTCTCATTTTCTCTCTCATCTCTCTTTTATTTCCTTCATCCATTCCTCTTATCCTTCATTTCTCTTTCTCAAGTTTAGGAAAGCTTGGCCTTAAGGCCTCGAGTGTTGTTTCGTACCCCTCTTAGTGGTGGAGTAGAAAGCTTAACCTAGGCAAGTACATCTTGCTCAAAAGTGATATGACCATGCTTTATTTTTCATAGAAACTAAAGTTTTATTATTCTATAATATGCTTCTCTAAATTGTTAACTATATAGCATTTTTGGTTGTGATTGGTAATATTGCGTAGATCAGAGTTTCTAGATAGTATTTTCAACTATTTTGAGGTATTCATCTATTAAGTTTCAAAATTTATAAAAAAACTAATGCTTTCATGTTGTAAAAAATTCAATTCAATGTGATTTTGACTTGAAAATCCGAATTTTGATTTAAAACAAAGTTTTTATAGCCGAAACAAGTTTTGGAGTTTTTAAAAATCAACTTTCTGTGATGATTCAAAAAATTCATCGGTAATCCATCGGATCATCCGAATTTGCTCTAAAAACTTGTTGTAACAGTTTGAAAAATTCGTTGGTAATCCGCAGTAATCTGGTGGATGATCCGAATAGGCTATTTCTGTCCGTTTTTGCTCGTTTTTGTCCGTCCTTGCAATTTTCTTCTATTGAAACGATATCTTATCATGCTCTAGTGTTGTTTTATAGTTAGAAAGTGATTATACACCCTATATACATGACACATGCTCATGTTCACGTATTGTTTTGTGCCCAGATTCTAGATAGTGGCTCGTAGCAGCGCACTCCTATATCGATTTTCTTATTGACATCTAGATAAAGATTTAAGTTCATGCTCTTTATTGACACCATGAATTTAACTTGTTACATGTCTAATCTATTTGAATCTTGGTAATGGATAATCGAGTATGAGTACTGTCCATTGTATCGCGTATAATGTGTATTGAGAACATTTGCCAGAGATATCTCACAAATGACCCGTACCCATGACTTGTCATTTTATGGTGATTCTCGAGTGTCTACGACTTGAGAATTGAAAATGAATCTTATAGGTAATTAACTAGTAAATTCATATAGATCATTGGAAGGGGAGGACACTTCATGCTACCGCGACTCAGGTCGCTAAGGGCCCCCACAGTGGTAGGAATAACCTCGATTGGCGTAGGCCCTTGACCACTAATGATTGAGTAATGATATCACTATTGATATATTTTTTGAATAGATGTTTATCTACTATTAATAAAGATTATTGGTTGATTGTATTTCTTTTCTTTCTGCTGTCGTCGCCCCCTTGGTCATCCGAGTTACAGCAGCGTAGGTGGTAGTGAAGTTCCTCAGCATGCATTCTAGTAGTTAGGTTTGTAATAACCCTAGTTAGTTAATGATAGCAAACCGTAGGCAATGATTGGCCGTGCACTTTTGGTTGTGTGTTGCTTTATATGCTCTTTGTGTCGGTGAGTGGCCCAAGGCTAAGTTCTGCTCCAAAAAAGATCTGCAACTCCGATCCTTGTTTGGTTTAAGGGTTGTGGCTCCAACTTCGAGTAGTTTATAAGTCCCTTGTTGCTCACCGGCTTATTCTTCTCTATTGCTATATTGTTCAGTATTTTCATTCAGTCATTTCTATTCTTGAGATACATGTATTGGTACCGCACTAGTCTCGACCCATATTTATATACTTTTGTCATATGTTTGTATAACCGTTGAGCACCTCTAGAGGGGATGAATAGAGTGTGTGTGCGTGCAGCGAAATAAAATGTTAACTAAAAATTAACTGATAAACTATGGCAATAAATAAATAGACACTAGATAAATGCAGTAAACAAGAGAGAGAATCAGACTCAATAAACACCGTGATGTATACTAGTTTCCCTCTGAGCGGACTAATCCAGTCGTAGATACTCTTGCCCGTTGTTAATCCACTATTTGTAAGCTAATTGAGAGCTTGCGGACTCTTTATAACACCGTGATTGTTGACAAGTGCACGACCAACTTTACCACACCATGCTTGGTGACGAGCACATGACCGATTCCAATAACAAAGAGTTTTTTTGACTTTTACAACCTCTTTATAACACTTGTAACTAAAGACTCTAAATCGAACGGAACGTTACTGGCTTCGGTTAAGAGATGTATAGGCGGGATAAGAAAGCGTTTGATCACTGAAAATACTTAAGGAATAGAGAAAAAGAAGAGTGAATGAGTGATTTAAAAATGTGAAAATCCTTCTCTATTTATAGTATTTTTCTTAACCGAACTCGGGCAGATTTTGGATGCGCATATCTCGCAAATGAACGTTGTATGCAGATTTGGAGGCAACTAAAATTCAAACTTTGGTATACCAAACTTGGACCGAACTCGGCCTGAGTTCTGTCTGAGTTTTGCCAGTTCAGAACTAGATGTTTGGGTCCAAATTTGCATGGGTATTTTGGGCTTTTTGGATAGTAGAGTTAAAATAGAATATGGGAAGGCTATTTGGATAAGTGGACTTGGAATTAGCCTTAGTCAGTATTTTTTGAACGACTTTACATTTATTATCCTAAACTCAACAAAAGATAAAATACAGAATAAAAATGTAAAATAACTCGATCTGAATTCCATTGAGTAGCTTGTGGATGATGACTTGAAAGTTTGTAGTACGTTCTTTGAAAAATGTAGCAGAATATAGCAGCAACCTGAAACATTAGTAGCAGTTTGTATATTTTGTGTATCGACGTAAGTTGTCGTTGATTATCAAAATCAGGTGTGACCATTAGGCAATGGGCCAACAATCTCCCCCATTTTGATAATTGACAAACTTTTGTCTATACCAAAAAATACATAGAAATAATATAAAAATAACTTGAAATAATATACTTGATATTATATATGTAGCTGGTATGGTAAACTAAGTTTTTCTTTTGGATATAGACTTTCTCCTCCTTTATCAAGTACGCAAAATGTGTGTGGCTCTCCCGCAATGTGTGAAGCCAACAATAATGAACCAAGACAAAAGACAAGAAAATGTCCAACATATACAAGTCATAGTCACAGTATAAAAGAAACTAGTAGTGCATAAACTGATATGAAGAAAATACATCACAAGTTCTTAAAGTCATAACTGAAGAGTTTATGACTGAAGAAAACTACTAAGAAAATCCAACTGAAAAGTTTGGATAAAAAAACTACAAGATCAACACCACTAATAAATATAACTCAAAAAACTAAGCATCCACCGCCACATCATATATGTGTGTCACCATCTCCAGTAGTAGCAGGTGGCTGAGGATCAACATAGGCGGTAGTAGGATCAAAATATAGAAAGGTGGCATCATCGTCGAACCTCGGGCTAGCAAAAGATGGATGATGAGTCATCAGGAATGGATGTGAAGGATCATAAGGAAGGCTCCAATGGATATCAGCAATGGTGTTCCTCAAGACCTGAGCCTGTGAGGTATGCCGAAACTCCGCATCAACGTAACTCTGATGACGTTGTTCTGAATCAGTAACAAACGCATCAAAGTGTTGATAGTGTAATGCCCCAGTCCCAAAATACTTAGGACTAAGTACGTATCCATGCCAGCTACACACATACGAAATATACTCCAATATATGGAAACCTTGTATGTATACATAAGCTGTAATATTATAGTAAACCATGATAACTAAATCTCATCCACAAGAAGAGAATAAATATATGATAAAAATCAATACTGAATTTGTTATTTATACAAAAGTTGGGTGGAGACAGATCCACTACCAACCATTTTAAATGAGAAGAAAAGTACACGAAAATAATGGATAAAATAGCAGGATGAACCAAGAGCAATCATCTTCGAATGAGTGGAGAAGATCACGGCCTTGGCTAAAATACCTGCAAAAAGCCACAAAGTACACACCTGGAGAGATCACCAGGTCCTCAGAGGGACGTAATAAGATACATGAAGAACATGCCATAATAAACTGAATATAATATGTCATAAATCACAAGTAAAGTAAATTAGCCTCATTCGTAACAAGATCCAATATCTCATCATCGAAACAGCGGACTACCCCTACAACCAAACAAGGATATGGGGTAGCACACTATTCTGCGATGCGATATTGTCCTAAGCTACTAGTGGGATGAAATGACATTGACTAAGGTTACCTAACCATTCTACTCTGTTCATACAGTTAAGAACAAACCTTCAACGCATGGGCACTCTGGATACAGGAGCAGGAAACTCAAGTATGGTCCCACCAGGATATCAGGGACCTCAAAGCATAATATTCATCGAATGTCAAAGGCCAGCAGGAAATCAAGTATCAGGATCCAGGAGCGTATCTCCAGCGGAGATAACCAGCAATAATAGGAAAGTGCATACATGGCCCACACGTTAAGGAACTATTCTCCCTACCTTATGCACCTATTAGGTCGTATCCACGACCTTGTACCTCTACTAACTGCTAAGTCACCTAACATGCCTCTATTAGCAGTTAGACCTAATACATGCGCACTGGAGATCAGCCAACACGCAAGTACCTCTATATGCTACTCATCTCACACATATCTCGTGGTACAACTGTGTCAAGTTTATGGAATGCAACTAAAAAGGTAGTCCCTTAACTGTAGGTTCATAGACAAGGTTTCAAAGTAATAATAAAGTGTGACTAGCAGTTGCATTATATATAGCAGGAAGCATGGTAAATAAATCATGAAAAAATAACAGGAAAATAACTAAGTAACTAGAAATAACCATACAAAACTACAATAAGATGCAAATAATATAAACATTAAATATAGCAAGGTATCTTCCCTGAGATTGTGTGCAAAATGGGGACATCCAATAGCTCGAACCGTCAAAATAGTGAAGCGATGAAAGACAAATCCCACGTACATCCTTGAATGCTGAAATAAATACCATGAACATGTTTGGAATAAAAGATATGCCTAGGAAACGCCTGTCCAAAAGTCCAATTCTGGAACAGGGGCAAAATCATAATTTTAGGTCAAAACGATGTCCGTCGTTGGACCCGTTTTGCACCAAAACGTGTGCCAATATCTATGGTCTCTAAAGTCGTTAAACTACATATCTATATGTTTGGTTTGAGGACATAAATCCAACCGTATGTCCAAAGTTGGATTCTGGCAGGCCATGTACACTTTCGTCCGTTAGATCGGGTCGCAGGCCCGCCAAATTGGCATTCCGGTCGACCTTCTTAGAATCAGACAAAACTTGGCACACATGACCAGAATTTCGATACTGTCCTATTAGCGTAAGTTTTGTCTCGATAAGATTAACATACACGAAGTTATGGCCAAGTTTGCAAAAGGTTGATACGGGGGTATCTTGACGGATACACATTGATTTCGTCGCGCACACACAACGAAATCGAATTCCGTCAGTTCACACACGTCGGCAACATCCATACGCACCTTTCGATGCATATAGTTCACGACAATGTCACCCGGTTTGTCAAGGCGCACGCCGTATCGGAGGGATTTCTAAAGTTTTTGTTGTTTTAAAGGCTGATTTTTTCTAATGTTTGAGACTGTTTTAAATCAAAATCGTTGATAAAACGAATTACCAGTTGTCTCTTCATTATGTATATGTTTTCTATAACGGATATTAATTAGATCTAGAAAACTGTTTATATGTCGACAGAAATTTGCCTTCCATTATTGGGTTTTGGACTGCCTAATGTTCTGTTTTGAGTTCTCTTATAAATAGATTTTTTCTAAAATTTTGGACTCGGTTTGCAATTGAATAAAAGTGTTTCGAATTAATCTAATTAACAGAGATTGAAAAGGGTTATATGGTGTTCGAACCTGTGTAACCAGTTTAAGAAACGATCGAGCATCGCGGGAAAATATCTGCCACGAAGTCGAAGTCGGACACCGCTGTGCACAGCCACTGTTGCTATTGTCGCGGTTGTCGCTGGCTGTTGTCGTGCGGCACAGCTTCTCCGGCAGCCCTGCCGGTGGCACGCCGGCGTGGGGATGGATGGCGCATGCGCGCGCGACATGGGGTAGCTCTGAGGCTAGGGTTTAGGTTTGTTTGGATGAGGGTTTCTGCTATCGACTCGTTATAAATGAATGAACAGTTATGTTCGCGTGACTTTGCTTCTTGGGCTCAGCCTTGCTTTGCTGCTTCCTTTAGGGAGCAGTGGGCATAAGGGCCACTTTTGTTTTGTTTTTGTTTTGTTTTTTATAAGTATGTGAATGTGTGGACACCTCAAAAATAAAAAATAATGTATATAATTTTCAAAAAATATATAGGGACAAGTATATTGTACAAGTATTACCCCTTCTATATCATGACAGTTAAACAAACTATTTCATTAACTCCAAGGCCATCAAATAAAGAACGTTATCAAATGTAAAATAAAATCCTTAATAAATATATATATATATATATATATATATATATATATATATATTTTATATATATATATATATATATATATATATATATATATATATATATATATATATATATATATATTGTACAAGTTATATATATATATATATATTTTTTTTGTACAAGTTATATATATATATATATATATATAAAAATATATATATATATATATATATATATATATATATTGTACAAGTTATATATATATAATATATATATATAACTTGTACAACTAATTTTTGTATCTAGCATCGAACTTGCTACCCGAATATTAACAAAATAAAAAGTCCCATAAAAAATCAAATCATCCAAATTTTAGGGATTTTACATCCAACCCAACTTATAAAAATTTTGTCCTCAAAATTAAAAATAATGTTAACCTTGAGGAATAACATTATTAAATTACGGAGGAAGGGTTGACACGTCAAATTTTGCCTCCGTTTCCAAGAAGAGGGGTGAGGCAGTTATGAAAGGAAGCCGAAGTAGCGTCATGTTCTATGATATGGGTATTCTTTATTCAAGACCCTAGTCAACTTATAGAAATTGGTAACCCGTGAAATTCGTCGTTGTGGACCAAAAAAAAGAAACACTGTCTCTTCTTATTGGCGTAAGGCACCACAAATCGAGTACGCCTGAGAGATCCTGTGCTAAGGATCCCCGAGTACAAAAAGAATTTGGGGGAATGGGACGATAGAGATCGAGCGGCAGTTGCTCCTTTACTCCGTTGACACTGCGATTACAAAAGTGGAAGAAAACCTAAGAAAATTTCTAACTCTCGGCTCACTGGCAAGAAGGACAGTAATTTGGCTCTTGAAATGCTCTCTATTATGTCTGTCTTTGTAGAGGTGGACGCCCTCTATTTATAAGCATTTTGGCATTAAAAACGACTGTTATGCGCCCACAGGTAGAAAATACACTTATTTTACTGTGGGCACATAACACTCCTTTGGGCGCATAGGGTGTATGCGCATGGATACTGGATGATCGTGGTTAGATCGTGGGGTTGACGTGGAGTTGACTTGGCCGTATGCTTCGGTGCACGATTGCTCGTGGAGACTGACGTGGCCGCATACTTCGGAACACGATTGATCGTAGAGTTTGATTGAGTCGTAGGGATCTGCTGCCTTGGGCGCATGGAATGGGGGTGAGTTTATGCGCTCACACTTAGGTGCATGTTTGATCTGCACGAAAATAATATGGGCACATAGACCCTCTTTGATCATGTAGGCGCATAGTTCCTCATTGATCCTGTGGGAGCATACCTTTCTCTTCGATACTGTGGGCGCATAGCCCCCTCTTTGACCATGTGGTCGCATACCTTCTTTTGTCTTCTTCATGTGGGATATGTAGTCTTGTATTTTTCATGCTTCTACAAGACCCCCTTCAATGTTTTTGAGACTCGAACGAGTGTCGAAAAACTTTGAAAGAAGCATAAGAAAAACTGTCTCCACCAGCTTCATGGACGCATGATAGAAATAACCCCTTTAGGTACATAGGTGTCTACCATGCTGTCGAAATATGGCTGTTGAGATCTTCCTTAGAAATTTGTAGCGATAGGTTCATTTTGGAAGGAAATTTGAAAAGGTCCGTTCTCTATGCGTAGTCTACATCAGCAGATAGCGGGCACATAATCTGCAAAAGACTATCTTTGTGTAGGCACATAGAACGTGTGCGCATAGTCTATATGGGCGCACGGGCCATGTGGGCGCATAGCTCTCTGTTCATGCCAATAAATAGGCCTTGAAGAGAGAGAAAGCTCATTCTCTATTATTTTTCCTCCGAATTTTTAAATAGTTTTTCCTTTACTCTCTTTCGAGTAATCATGTCTCCCAAGTTTGCTTCGACTCCCAAGAAGTCTGCGAAGGGAAAGAAGGCTCAGCAGCTAGTTCTTCTCCTTTGGCAGCGTTGCATCTAGTTCAGGACCCCATTCTGGGTGAGGCGACGTCTCAAAAAATGAAGTCTCGAGCGTTAATTTGTGATGCTCAGACTTTTTCTGCTTGGGCGCATAAACATCGATATGCACCCAAAGCAAATATTTCTTTTATGAGCGGACTTATGCGCTCACAGATGCATGCGCCCACGCACTTTGTTGTGTTATGCGCCTAGGCACTTGGTTGTGTCATGCGCCCACAGAATATGTGCTTATGCGCCCACACAGAACATGTGCTTATGGGCCCACGTAAAATTTGTGCTTATGCACCCACAGGCCCTTTAGGCGCATAACATCAGAGCGCATAGAATTTCTCAGTACTTAGCTCTTTTTTCTGTAGATTCTAAGTCTGACTTTTCCTTATATCTTCGCAGTTGACATGGTTTTCCCAGCTCTTGGTGGGATTCCTCTTGGCTCTGCCTGCTATGCTCTAGATTCAAGCCTTGCCACCGCAATAGTCACAAAAGCTCAGGTGAAGATCAACCATGACCATCCTTCGGTGCGGGGTGATTGCTATGCTTGAGCAGGACAAAATATTCTTGAAGTAAATGATAAATGATGAAAAGTTCACACTCGGAGGGGCACAGAGCTTTAAGAGACCGTACTTTCTGTTTGGTGACAGCCTGAGATTTGAGGACGATGAGACGATATTTCTAAAAGACCTTCTGGTAGTTAGGTCAAATAACCAAAGGATATGGTTGCCATCGATGAAGCGCAAATATCCTCTGTCAGCGTTTACTTATCTGACTGTGCAGAGGCAGATGAAATGGGACCTGACCCCTGAACTGTACGGGGTCATTTCTGGCAGGATCCAATTCATCTCTGGTGACCGAAAGAAAGATACTTTCAAGTGTGTCAAGGGCTCCACGTCCTACTCTATGAGGGGGCTGTATCCTGGGGCCATAATAAATGATGTCCCGACTAATCTTCACCCTTACGCTGCTGAGACTCTCTCCAATCTGATGATGTCAAAGAAGGAGTCGTATCCGGAAGAAAAGTTGTGGATGGAAGGCTGGAGGTACTCTTTTCCATTCTCGAGCGACCTTATCGGATAGGTGCTCTCGACTTACGAGGCCACCCTAAAAGTTGTCGACCTTTTTTACATCGTTAGAGCCACTCAATATGGCATTAAGGTTTACTGGCCTATATTTATCTTATTGGTAGAGTTATATAACTATCACACGTATACCTTCTTCACTCTAGGTGGGGAGATGGGTCTGGCTTTTCACGAGATGTAGGCGATATCAAAACTTCCCGAAGGGACTGAGACAAACGAAGAATGCGTCCCCTGTGATGAGGAGCTCCTGGATTTAGAGAGAAAGAACTCCGAGATGATGGAGGTGTACAAAGAGTTACTCTGTCATCTTTTTATCTGTCACCAGGTCATAAAGATAGGTAAGACTGAGGGTCCCTTCCCCATACGAGGTCCTGGACCAACTACATTTTCCTCAGAGAAGAAGGAGACGGTCCAGTCTCTTTCTCGACTCGTAAGCCCTCGACGAAATCTGAGATAGAGCAGTTGATGGAAGATTACGGGGCTGTAGATGTCGAAGATAGTGATGATCCCGAGGAGAACTTTCCAGTTTATCATTTCTTCAGGCGGGCCGAGTTCAACCTATCGGAAAAGGCTATGCTAGCCGTTTTTCTGATGACATAGCTCCGTGATTGTGTAGTCCCTGGTAGTTCAGGGTCTATTGAAAGAATAAGCCGGGATATGATACTTCCGATTGTAAAGCTGGCCTTTCGATGCTAGGTTGCCCTGCTTCCTGCGATGGTCTGTGCCATCCATCGAGGCTTGCGACACTTCGTTGTTAACGGGGTGACATCCGATGGCAGAAAGGATTTTGCATGAGTAAATTTCCCTTTCATTATCTAATGGGATGGCCGGTGTTATATTATTCTAGATTAATGAATGTCGGGCTGATGGAAGACTCTTTGGCAGGAGATGCCTTTCTTTATAGGTTCAAAGATACAGATTGGACCATCACAAGGGTGCCTGTTTGTAGGAAGGCTTTGAGTTTCCTGCGGAATTATGAATTTTTCAGAGTGTCGCCTCCGTCTGGTAGTGGCCATGCAGGAGACACCCTAGTAAATGAGGGAGCACTCACTACTAACCTTCCTATTGGGACATTTTGTTGGCTCCAGTCCATCAGGCCTTCCCATCTGGTGCTTAGGAATAGGAACCACACTTTCCTGGAACCTATCTGCCGAGTCGCTTTGCACGACAGTTCGACTACAGCCAGCTTCTCTTGGGCAATCCCAGCCCTCATCTATATTCGATAGGAAGCCTGATCGATGGGGCAAGTGCATGGGGCTACTATAACGCTGGATGTACGGGGGCAGTTTTTATCCTGCCAGAAGATAAGCCTGAAACCCACATGCTCTTTGTTGCTACCAAGTTCTATATTCAGGTCAATCCCTTTCACTCTCGGTATGACCATAAGCAGAGTTTAGTATCGAAGACTAGGCTTGCCCCCACTTTTGCTGATATAGGACGAGTGCGCATAATGGGGGGTCACAAAAAGGAAGGTGTTGTACCCTCAGTTGAGCTGGCTGCAGCACCACAGCAGAGAGTTGTTCTTGAGGAGCCTATTGTTGCAGCACCTCAGAGAGAGGATACTGAAGAACCTCTTCCTGACATTCCTGATAAGAGGAAAGCTTCCACGAAGCTGGTTCCACGGTCCAAAAGGAAGAAGGTTGTTGTCTTCCGCGGGAGAAAGATGGTCACGGATGTGAGTGCCGGCTCGCCTCCTCCCAGAAGATCTTTTCGGCGGACCAGGAGGGGTGGAACGGCGTCGCGGACCGTTACCATTCGGGAGATAGATCACATCCTAGACTCTATAGCCGTTTCGGTCAAACCATTGGAAGCTTTATCACCATTACGTTTGTCCTTTGCCCAGGACGTTGAAGTCACGACTGCGGTAAGTGCTTCTTCGTCTGAAGAGGTGGACATAACAACAGAGTCCCCTGCTCATCCTCAACTGATAGATGAAGGCTGGTCTTCTTCAGTTGTAAGGCTTGAGCAAAGGGATGATCAGGACAAAGGCCCAGACCATGACGGCGATCAGAAAGCCAGTCCCTCCAATGATATTTCTTTGGGGGATATGTTTGCTATAGGATCTATGATGAAAGACTTGGATGAAATCAAGTCCAATCAGCTCACCCTCCTCTGGGTATGTCATTTTTGCACTTTTCTTCGGATGAGGATTTTCGACTTCAATTTTGCGTGCAACTTGTGAGGCTGACTTCCATCGTATATTTCCTTATAGACAAGGAAAGGGAACAAAGCACGGAGGTTGCTCTAGATACCGGGGCTAGACAGGAAGCTGTCCTTGGTTACTGAAGAAGTTCTTGATCGGCCTGTTGAGGCGGCCAATTTCAAATCTGCTTCGGGTTTAGCTGGGACCGTGGAAGACGAGCTGCCAAATGCTGCTTTGGCAGATGTTGATAGTTAGCGACCTGGGTCTGCTCTCATTTCTTCGGTTCCAGTTGATGCTGAGCTGCAGGAGGTATAAGCTTACAACTCCTTCTTTAAGTAAGTTTTTTTTGTTACTGATATGTGTATTACTTTATTTGTCAGGTTCAGCTTCCTCCCAAGTAGCTCTTCCTCGGATGGAAGATCCTCATCAAGCTCCATCTCTAATAACCTCTTCTAAAGATGATGAGATGGCTCAGGAAGTCATAAGAGCTTTCTACTCTATTTTGAAAGTAAAGCTTCCTGGAGTTTTGAACCAAAATGTAGCCTTCGCTCCTATGAAGGTTGTTGCTGAATGCCAGGTGACAGCTCTTGAAAGCATTGTTGGCTATGAAGAGCAAGCTAATGCTTTAATGAAGGTCATGGCTGACCTGGAAAATTAAGTGGTCAAACTCCAAGAGGTAAGTCAGCGAAGCCCAACATCATCATTCCTTGAGGAGGACGTGGCTCTGATTGCGGCTATTGAGGATAAGAGAGCTACTTTTCAGGCGAGAAAGGAGGCTCTATCTAAAGAGATCAGCGAGCTGGCTGATCAGTATGAACAGTTTGATGCTGCCGGTAGGGCTCGTATTACCTCAAAGAATAAGTTGGCCATCCAGATCGCTGATAAGTACAACTATATTGCACAGATTCACAAAGAGATTGCTCAGCTTGAGGCTGACTTACGAACCGTTGCATCTGAGGAGGAAGACTACGTGGTTCAGGCTGCTGCGACTGCCACAACTTCAGACCAATTGAAGGCTTAGTTGGTGAAGTTGGAAGATGAGCATATGAAACTGATTCCTTTCGAGGATGAAGCTGCTCGGTGGGAAGAAGTACATCGTCGTGCCACCGTCAAATCTCAAGCTGAAATCAAGGCTCTGAGGGATATCATCAATCGATTGTGTATCCCTTAAGTCTTTTGTTTGTAGCTGTTTCTTTTAGCCGTCAAGACTCTTGAATCTTTTTCTTTTCTCCGTCTTCTGATAGACGTTCTTAATAAAGAATCTTTTGGCTTTCAAAACTCATGAATGAAGCTTGTGAAATATCAGAACTAGAGGTGATGTGGACGTAGTAAGGATATTTCTGGTTGGTATTCCGCTGGGGAATTTAATGTGGACTTATTATCCATTTTATATTCAAGGTTCCTGAATATAGATAATAAGTTGAAAGAAGCTGCTAATAGAGGTAATATGGACGTAATAGCAGAGGATGTTCTATATCTGACCAGAGGTAAAATGGAGATGGAAGGATATATAACATTAGGTAGGAGTGGATAATTCAGAGGTAATATGGACGTGATAATCCTTGATGAATGCTTTGCTCAGAGGTTATATAGACGTGGCAAAATATTTCTTAATCATCTCACTAGGGAAATAATTATCGAAAAATAGTTCATAGGTAATATAGACGTGACTTATTTTTGTCGGACCAAGTTTGGGCAGAGTCCAAAACGGAAATACTTCCACCGGAGAATCTTTTTAGAGGACCTATTATCCATGGCATATTCAAGACTCTTAAAATACGGATAATAATTAAATATATTTTTTTGAATCACATAAACATTGTACTGTATATTTACATGACTGAAACAGGGTATACGTGAACGCTGTTCATAAAGGTTACACGTAATATTTCTTCAGGAACTTGCCATTGATCGGCATCATGAGTAAGTCACCATCAGGTTTGGTTAGTCGATACGCACCTTTAGAATACACTGATCTATAATGAAAGGACCTTCCCATTTAGGCTGGAATTTTCTTTTTGTCTTGTGCGTCATGATTATTGGTCTTCTTACTGCTAAGACCAAATCACCAACTTGAAATATTCTTTGCTTCACCTTTTTATTAAAGGCTCTAGAAAGGCATACTTGGTATAGCTCAATATGCTGTTGAGCTAATAAGCATTTTTCGTCTAGCACTTCCAGCTCTTGTAGTCGCAGATGGTAACTTTCTTCGGCAGTTAACTCACTGGCAAGGCTACTCGAAGAGAGAGAATCTAGATTTCTAGGGAAAAACTGCTTCACTCCCATAAAACAGAGAGAATGGTGTATTGCCTGTTGGAGTCCGGACCGTTGTGTGATAGCCATATAGACATTTGTCGAGCTTTTTATTCTAATCGCGCTTATTAGAGGACACGAACTTCAGGAGAAGTTTAATAATAGTCTTATTAAAGGCTTCTGCTAACCCATTAGTCGCTGGATTGTAAGTAGTAGAGGCTACATTCTGGATTCGATTTTTATCACAGAATTGATAGAATGTATTGCTCATGAATTGTGGACCACTATCATAGATGATCCTACGAGGTAGGTCGAAGCGATAGATAACATAATGTTTGATGAAACTGATCACGTTCGACGTCTTTACTTTAGTGAGCGGTATAGCTTCCGTCCATTTAGAGAAGTAATCGGTTATAGCTAGGATGAACCAATGTCCTTTGGAGGATGGCAAGCTGATTTGGCCTATGACGTCCATACCCCAGGCTTCAAAAGGTCAAGATGCCGTCGTCGGGTGTAGAAACAAAGATTGATGAATGAAGTTGGCATGGAACTGACAAGCCCTACACTTTTTGCATATTCAACAGCATCTGCTATCATTGTGGGCCAATAATAACCCATTCGTCTGAGGCGATCTTGTAATTTGGGGCCTGGTTGATGTGTACCACAAATTCTATCGTGAGCCTCACAGAGTGCGTGTTTGGCTTCTATGTCTGATAAACATCGTAACAGTAGTCCCTCGTAAGAGCGTCGGTACAGTATTTTGGTAGCTGTATCATAGTAAAATCTGAGGGATCGCCTTTGGACAGATACTGCTTCCTTTGGGTCCTCAGGGAGGATTCTGTAGATGGCATAGTCTATGAAAGGAAATCTCTAATCTTTAACATTGATCTTTGTTTCTGTTGCGTAACTGTGATGAATATGCAAGGCATCTTTTACACAGAATAGCTCTCGACCAGATACTGTAATCGAATGCTGAGTATTAGTAAGGACGGTCAAGGAAGCAGCAAGAATGGCTAAAGCATCTTCTTCTATATTCTGTAATCTAAGTACATGCTCGATGAAGAATCCAGCGAAAGTAGAAGCCAATTCGATTGTCACTTTGTGATATGGGATGAGGTCTTCGTGACGAACTTCATAATCCCTTCGAACCTGACTAACTATTAGCTTAGAATCGCCGTAAGCTTCGAGATAGTCAACTTCCAGCTGTTTTGCCAATTGAAGGCCAATCAGTAGGGCATTATATTCGGCCACGTTGTTAGTACAGGGTTCCATGAGAGAATATGCGTGGTGTATAACTAGATGGTCGGGTGACACAAGCACGACGCCTACTCCGGCTATGATATTTCCTTTAGATCATGTTCTTGATGCACTGTCAAAGAACATTCGTCAAATGGGGATTTCTTCAGTTGCAGTGTTAGACACCACTACTTCGTCCGAGATTTCATCATAGAGTTTGGAAAATTTTAGCACAGGATGAGCTGCTAGAAAATCAGCTAACGCTTGGCCTTTTACTGCCTTCTGAGGAACGAACAACATATCGTATGGGGTCAACAGCATTGCCCATGTAGCTAAACGGGAATTAAGAGAACCTGGTTTAGTCATGAGTATTCTGAGAGGATTAACTTTAGATATGATGTAGATAGTCTACCTAGACACATAGTGGCGTGTCTTCTGGATAGCAAATACCAGTACGAGACATTCCTTTTTCCACATGTGTGTATCTGTGCTCGGTACCCACCATCGTACGGCTGAGGTAGTAGATTGCATGTTTATGGCCGCCTTCATTCTTCTGAGCTAATAGGTCACCAAGGGAATGGTCCATAGCGCGTAAATATAACAAGAAGGGCTTTCCTATTATTGGAGCCACCAATACTGGGGGCTTGTGAGATACTTCTTGATGTCGTCAAATATGCATTGATATTGTTCAGTTCAGACGAAAGATACTCCCTTCTTTATGAGCTGAGTAAACGGTTGACACCTTCCAGAAAGATTTGAAATGAATCGTCTGATGTAGGCTAGCCTTCCTTGAAGTCCACGTAGCTCTTTGAGATTTCTTGGGGGATGCATATCGAGGATAGCTTTCACTTTCTCCGAGTCAAGATGTATACCCTTGAAGTGATAACAAAACTAAGGAACTTACCGTTGGAGACTTCCAGAAAAGACTTGGTTGGATTCATCTTGAGTTGGTGTGCACGTATTAGTTCGAACACCATTTTCAAATCTTGGAGGTGGTTGCCCTTGAGACGACTTTTAACTGCGATATCGTCTACGTAGCATTCTACTATTTTACAAAAAATTGTGTTCATAGCTCGCGGGTATGTCGCCCCTGCATTTTCCAATCCGAAGGGCATCACCGTATAGTAGTATACCACCAACGGTGTTCGAAAAGATGTGTGTTTCTCATCGTTAGGGAACATCTTGATTTGGTTGTAGCCTGAGAACCCATCCATGAAGGACATCCGCTCAAAGCCGCAAGTATTGTCGATCATTACGTCGATGATCGGTAGAGGGAACTCATCTTTCGTGCATGCAGAGTTCAAATTACGGTAATAAATACCGACTCGAACTTTACCATTCTTTTTCATAACTGGTACAATGTTAGTGACCCAATCTGGGTGTTGTCCTTCGCGAATGAACCCGCTTGAAATAAGCTTCTTGACTTCACACTCAATGGCCTCTATGATATCTAGTCGGAATCGTCGTTGCTACTGCTGCTTCACTGGCTTACCTTTGGATGAGATATTTAGGCAGTGCATAGCAAATTTAGGGTCCAAGCCTAGCATGTCTTCATAGCTCCATGCAAAGACGTCAATGTTGTAGGCCTCAAAAATGAAAGTCACGCTGAGTTGATCAGAACAAGTCACGCAGAGTGATCCAAGAAGCAGCACAAAAGATACGCTAAGTTCTGCCTGGCCATCTCCTTTAGAAGTCACGCAGAGACAGCTCAGCCATACGTCAGAATCATAATGACTGACAACACAACAGTCGAGAAACGTCTCCTCGTATGCCACGTATGCACAGAATTCGAGAGATCATCGCCGTCTTTTGCGTGATTTTCGAAATCTTCCTTAGCAAGACTCACTTTTCACCAAGTTGGCGTGACTTTGGGTCTTATCTTCATTTAATGCGGCTGACAATATAATCAATGTCAGAGATTTTGTGTCAGACGAAGCGTGCCAAATCAAGACAGCTGGCGGTTTGCGTGGATTCTGAACCTTCTCCTTCCTCAAAACATTTGCGTGACTTCTGAGTTATTCTTCTCAAAGCCTGCGTGAATTCTGATGTATTCTTCTTCAAAGCTTGCGTGGATTTCGTCTTCAACGAGTCTGCGTCAACGAAACTGCGTGGATTTTTTGCCTTCAGCAAGACAGCGTGGATTTCATTTCAACTGGTGTACGTGGCAGCCATGCCACCGATCTCTCTCTCGCGTGCCCAGTAACTTGCACACGACCCATGCACTAATGCCATGTATCCAACAGTTACGGGCCACGTCCAGTACCTACTCACTAACCCTGCGTGTATTTAGAGTCTGCGTGACTTTTCAAATACACTAGTGGTGAGGTAGTTATCTTTTCAGTTACTGTTTTGACTCTATAAATAGAGTTCTTTTTTTATTCATTGTACAGATACATTGATATCTACTGTCAAAATTTTGAGAGCTTTTTTTCTTCGCATAGTCCAAAGGATAAAGCGATCGTCTTCTAGATCGGATTCCTATAGTTGTAATTTTCTCAGATACAAAATAAATAAAGTGAATTTATTTATGGAAAACAAATTGGCGACTCTGCTGGAGAAAACTATCTCCTCTTTTGAGATGGTAACAACTCAATGCGATACTTCGTCTATCGGCTCGACGAAGAAGGTGATGACGATCAAATTCGATCAACTCGCCTATGAAGAAATGTAGCGGGCTAAGGGTGGCAAGCCCATTCCAGCCTCCATTATCACTGCCAAGTCGAAGGGACACTCTGTCTATGTCCCTAAGAATCAGTTGGCAGTCAATGGTGAAGTCTCTGCCACAGTGTCTACTCCTAACACTGGCAAGAACTCCATTGCAAGCACGCACACTCTTGTGCGCTCGAAGATGACAGTAACTAAAAGTCACGTTGACAGTACTGGCTCCTTAGCCGAATCTGTTCCAGCGTGCAAATTCAATTCTAAAAGTCACGCTGACAGTACTGGCTCTTTAGTCGAATCTGTTCCAGTGTGCAAATTCAATTCTAAAAGTCACGCTGACAGTACTGGCTCTTTAGCCAAATCTGTTCCAGTGTGCAAATTCAACTCTAAAAGTCACGCTGATAGTACTGGCTCCTTAGCCAAATCTATTCCAGTGTGCAACCCCACATTCAAAAGTCACGCTAACAGCTCTGGTTCTTTAACCAAATCTGTTTCAGCGTGTAATTCTAAAATCAAAAGTCACGCTAACAGCTCTGGTTCTTTAACCAAGTCTGTTTCAGCGTGTATTTCATCAGAGAAGAATAACTCCTTAGTTATCTCTTCTTCTTCACCGAGTTCTACTAGAACTGGGGGTGGTCTTCCACACAAAGTCCCTTCGAAAAGGAATAACTCTTTAGTTGTTTCTTCTGCTCCTGTAGTTTTTACTCCAGGAACAGCTTTGACTGATACTTTTGTTAGTCAAAGGAAAGGAGATGGTCTTTTGACTACTCTTCCTTCTGGACATTCTATGTCTCAACATCTGAATGAGTCAAAGAAGAAACATTCTTTAATGTCTTCTTCTTTGATTTCTTCAAATTGGGCACAGAATCTGTCCATTAAGGAGGGTCTGTTACCAACTCCTAATCAAGGGAGTGGTTTAACTCTTCCTTCTCTGCAAATATCCAGATCAATGGAAGAAAAACTCCATGTTTCCAAAATTAATATGTTACCTTCCACTGATTTAAGAACAAAACTCAGCACTTCTGGTGTTAAGAAACCATACCAATTGGATATGAAGATAAAAGATCCAGATGCAGAGTATGCAAGAAATTATGTGGCTCACATTAATCACTTTGTATAATCAAGAGCCATCAAGACCCAAGAACAGGAAGTATATTCCTCAATCTTCACAAACAGATTTACGGGAATATCTTCAACAGAAGAGAAGGAGTAATTCTATATCAAAGGAACATGCTGAATGTGACTTCTATCCAAGAGTCATAATTCAGTGCAGATGTGAATCAACAGTTCAAGACCATGGTGATCATACTGAATGTGACTTCCAGCCAAGAGTCACAATGCAATGCAGATGTCAAAATAAACGACAGTCTATCTTTAATAGGATTCAGTATAAACCTATGCCTCATGAAGATGAGCCTTTGTTTGCCTCTGTCAACATGACTTCTCGGGACACCGGGGGTAGAGTTGATAGTCCAGATGGAGTATATAAAAACACCAGAGCAAGAGTCCTGGCTTCTAGTCAAAGAAATTTGATCCCTGAAATTGATTCTGAATTTCTTGGAGAATCTAACTTCCCACCTCTTCCTACTGGGGGTAATTCTCCTATAGTTGACTTTGATACACGAAGTAATGATTCAGAGCATACAACATCTACCAGTTCATCAATAATCCCTCTACCAATCACTGATGTCATGGTTGATAATACCTGTGGATTTGAACGAATGTCATTCATGGACGGGTATTCTGGGTATAATCAGATCAAAATGTTCCCAGAAGACGAGAAGCACACTTCTTTCAGAACGCCGATTGGTACATACTGTTATACAGTTATGCCATTCGGTCTCAAGAATGCAGGAGCAACTTATCAACGAGCTATGAGTACTATATTCCGTGAACATTTGCGGAAAACAGTCGAATGCTATGTTGATGATATTGCAGTCAAAAGTCGACAAAAGGAGGATCATATCCAAGATTTGAAGACTATATTTGATCTAATGCGTAAGCATCAATTAAAGATGAACCCTACTAAGTCCTTCTTAGGCATCTCTAGTGGTAAATTTCTTGGCTTCGTCATTACCTCTAAAGGTATACACGTGGATCCCGAGAAGATCAAAGCCATCCAAGAGATGCGTCCTCCACGCACCTTAAAAGAGCTACGAGGATTTCAAGGAAGAATTGCTTATATCAGGAGATTTATCTCTAATTTATCAGGACGCTACAGACCATTCAACAAACTTATGAAGAAAGGTGTCTCTTTTGTCTGGAATGATGAATGTCAGAAAGCATTCGATGATATAAAATAATATCTGATGAGCCCTCCAGTATTGGTACCTCCCGTCTCAGGAATACCGTTCCTCCTCTATACTCCAGCAATGAGTCATTCATTGGGTGCATTACTCGCTCAAAAGAATCAAAATAGCCATGAGCAAACCATTTATTATCTCAGCCGCACTATGACCGGAGCTGAACCTCGATATTCACCAGTTGAAAAAGAATGTCTAGCCTTGATGTTTGCTGTCCAAAAGGCACGTCATTATATCATTGGTCAGACTATTCATGTCATCTCCAGGATCAATCCTATACGGATCATGATGAAGAAACCCAGCGTTTTGAATTCTCGATTGGCTAACTGGGGAATCCTACTTGCTCAGTATGATATGCACTATATTCCTCAGAAATCAGTCAAGGGACAAGCTTTAGCTGATTTTCTGGCTGCTCACTCAATTCCAGAAAATTCAAAACTCTATGATGAAATCCCAGATGAAGTCCTAGATTCAAATCAAATTGCTGAAGAAGATCCTACTTGGCGTTTATTCTTTGATGGAGCGTCAAGAATTGGTCCTAATGGCGATATTGTTGCTGGAGTTGGAATTATTCTTGTATCGCCAGAAGGTTTTGCCATCCAAAGAGCTTATTCTCTCGATCAGCCATGTTCAAACAATGTAGCTGAGTACAACGCATTGCTTATTGGTCTTCAACTCGCTAAACATCTGAATATTTAACATTTGGAGGCATATGGAGACTCTAAACTTATTGTCAATCAGATCAGGGGTACTTATGAAGTTCGCCATCAAGATCTGGTTCCTTATCATAGAGTGGCCATATCTATGGCCTCATCATTTAAGGAATTCTTTATTGAACATGTTAGGCGAGCTTGTAACACAGAAGCTGATGCCCTTGCTAATCTTGCAGCGGTGCTGGCTATCCCAATCAGACGGCAACAAATGATTGTTGTTCATAGTCGAGAATTATTTCATCTTAAAAATAACCTGACTCTAGGACTTCCAGTTGACATTGAAGAATCAACATCTCATGACGTCAACACAACAAAAGGATTTGGATTTAGTCGTAAATCGATATCATCTTCATCAGATTCCAGCATGAAATTCATCTTCAGTAACTTGACTGAGAATCAGAATACGGATAAAGATTGGAGACTTCCTTTCTTAGATCTTGTATTGTATGATATTCTTTTGGACGATCCGAGTGAGGCAGCATCTATCAGACGACGATCACTCAGATTCTATTACAATCATACAACAAAGACCTTATATCGTCGAGCTTATGATGGTTTACTCCTTCGGTGCATTGCCGGTAATGAAGCCCAACAAGTTATTCGTGAAGCACATGATGGAATTTGTGGAGCGCATCAACCTAGGCCAAAACTTCAAGACCGTATTCGACGGATGGGTTATTATTGGCCAACTATGGTATCAGATGCCATTGAATATGCAAGGAATGCAAAGCTTGCCAAATCCAGGCGGATTTTATACATCAACCTTCGGAATTTCTACATCCGACGGCAGCATCATGGCCCTTCGAAGCTTGGGGCATGGACATTGTCGGCCCGATCAATCCTCCATCATCTAAAGGTCATCGGTTCATTCTCGCAATAACCGATTACTTCTCCAAATGGGCCGAAGCTATTCCTTTATCTGAAGTTAAGACGTCTAATGTCATCAGCTTTATTAAGCACCATGTTATCTACAGATTTGGTGTTCCTCGACGCATTGTTCATGATAACAGTCCATAGTTCGTCAGCCAGAAATTTACTCGATTCTGTAACGATCACCGGATCAATAATGTTGCTTCTACCGCATATAATCCAGCAACTAACGGATTGGCAGAAGCTTTCAACAAGACTATCATCAAACTCCTAAAGAAGTTTGTCTCCACTAACAAACATAATTGGAGTGACAAGCTCGGGGAATGCTTGTGGGCTTATCGCACTACAGTCCGTAATGCTACTAAGTGTACACCTTTCTCTCTGGTGTATGGATCTGAGGCTGTTCTCCCATTAGAGATTCAAATTCCTTCTTTAAGGATAGCAATCGCTAATGAACTCACTGCCGAAAATAATGATCGTCTTCGACTTCAAGAATTGGAGGCTCTGGATGAAAAACGGTTATCTGCTCAACAGAATATTGAATTCTATCAAGCTAGAATTTCAAAGGCTTTTAACAAGAACGTCAGAATTCGAACATTTCAGAAAGGAGAACTTGTGCTTACTGTCAGATGCCCGATGACTATGACACACATGAGTAAGGGCAAGTTTGATGCAAAATGGGAAGGTCCATTCATTGTCAATAAGATCTTTTCTAATGGGGCTTATCAACTCACTACTCTAGATGGTAAAACCACTATAATGCCCATCAACGGCAAATTCTTGAAGAAGTACTACGTCTGATATTTCTATCAAAATTGTCCTCCCATCACTCTCCAGCTGTTTCACTGTTCTTTCCGAAGAATCATTCTGATATCTATTATCCCCAGTGGAGATAGGTATTCTACTTTGTATCATTTTCTCAACAAATTTGATATCCAGAAAATCATGTCCACATTACCTCTGAATTTTCTATCTCAATATCATATTTATGAAAATGATATTTAGTCTTTCTGATTTCTGAGTCAAAAGATCAATGAATAAAGGCAAATATAAAGTGGGAAGGATATATCGTAAACAAAGTTTCCTTAAACGGAGTTTATTTGAGACAAATCCCTCAAGAAGAAAAAAAAGTACATCATCATGGAAGATCACTATGATCCCTTTCATATTTGGGACGAGGACCACATACATAATCAGCAAAAGAATTGAATACATCTTTTCCTGACCGCACCAAGAATTGACAGGCAGCCAGCCTCATTGCTTCTTCTTTTTCGATTTCTCCTGGTTCGACCAGGAAATCCAGGATATCTTTTGACGGCTTGGGAGTAGATGAGCTTTCGCCCATTTCCTTCTTCTGCGGAGGTGGATGTTCTTTAACACCTTCAGTAGCTTCAAGGGCGACTTCAGCCTTCTTTATGTTCTCTTCAAAAGATATTGTGGATAAAATGCGATCCTTCTATTTCAAATATATGCTCTATTTATAGGCATATGGTTACAAGGATCGAAGGGACGTATTCTTTTCCGATATTCAGTTCATCCATTCATTTCTCATATTCATCCGACGTTTCACATGTTCATTAATACTTGACGGTTCGTCCGTTCATTTATTACATTCACTCGACAGTCTATCTGTTCATCATTTTCTAACGGTTCATCCGTTCATAATCTTCTATCAGTTCATTAAGCGGGGATTCGTTATTTATCATGTTTTCATAACCTCTGAATCAATTCCGAATCTGTTTACTCATTTGTCATGTTTTGACCTCTGCATAGAAATCAATCTATTTTCTTTCGAGTTCCTATATATTATCATGTCCATAATACCTCTGATAATATCATATACTCTAAAAACAGAAAAGATGATTTTATTATCTATCATGTCCACAATTCATCCACAAATACAAATCATTGAGCATAGAAGAATTGTCATTTTCATTCCCATTTCACCATAAAAAGTCTATTACATTTTCTTAGACTTTCCTACAAATCATAATGGAAATCTATTACAAATCTTGGATTTTTATTCTATGTACAACTGAGATCTATTTCTTCTTGGATCTTCTCTGGCAATCTCGTTGTTTGTGGCAATTTCTGGGTGTCCAGCAGGAATCAAACTCTGGTCTTATCTCTCAGACGAGAGGAGAACCACAGAGTAGGGCAACACGAAAACGTGTTGCTGCCAATACAACTGGTGGATGGGGGTAACCTCTCAAGGAAGACAGGAATGTATCCAAACCTTGGGATACAATTCCTAGTTCTTCCGTGAAAGGAACTCTACTACCCAATCTCTTGGTAGTAGAGTTAACTCCACCATCCAACTCTCGTGTATAAAGGCTCTTCCTACCATCTAAGGAAGACCCTTCTATCCTACGAAGAGTTCTGAGTTGTCTGATTTACGCGTCAAAAGCGTATGAGCTCCCTGATGTAAATGTCAGAAGAACATTGTCCACAGCATCCACATCACCAATGCCAGTTCTGAAGAAGGTTTTCAGCCAAAATTCTGCAAGAAACAGTAAAGAAAAATCAGTCAACAGAAACTGGCCGAGACAGATACATTCTGTTTATTTCAGGAAGATGAATTTGTCCTTAGCAAACAAAAAAATTCGATGCGTGTATATTGAACTTACCGCTGAGTTTGCTGCTAAGGATTGACAGATCCATGTCTGGTAGCGTACACAGAGATTTGACATCAGACAACATGGCTTTCCTATTTTCTTCTCATAGAAAATTCATTCTCAGAAGAGAGGAAGAAGAATGGGAAGATGAGTTTGCGTGGAGTTCATCCATCTATTTAAAGGGTCAAGTGCAGGTCCATTCTTGGAAAAGATCCGCATAAATAGCGCTCGTAAATCATGGAATGAATGACACGTGTTCTTTGGAAGACAGCGCAACATTGGAAACAGTCAAAGAGTGCTAATTAACATTCTTTATTAATGCACGCTGTTCAATGCAAAAGTTGTACTACATTCTTCAAGACAGGCACTGATGGCCTTACAAAAGACAAGACAAAAAGAGTACAACAAAAGCATAAAAGTCATGCTCTATTTTCCAGAGCGACTGAGCTTAGTGCCTAGTTCTTCTACACTCCTAACTCCCAGACAGTGCAACAGAGCTTTAAACATTTTACGCTGCTCTATGAAGCTGAGCCCATCAGAAGAGGACGAGCCATCCAAGCCAAAATAGCTCAAGAGATTCTTGGCTAGCTGCGTGGAGTCGTCCTTTAGCTCGATGATGACAGGTTTGGGTTCTTCACCCCCAAAAGTGGGGTCACCATGGGAAAAAAGCCCAACTTGCGTGCTTCCTCTTCGGCTGCTTCCTTTGGGGTCATATTTTCGAGAGATGAAGTCAAAACTGAGAATCACTCCCTGTTTATATAACAGATCTCGTCGACAGTTATATTCCACCATAAATTGGATGCAATCAGTCTCGGAGAACGAAGAGTCATTATGACATTTAATAAGTTCATTTGGATGTTTTCAAAGAACTTCGAAGTCTTTTCAACTTCCGAAAAATTTTGGAGCCATCTTAGTGTGACTTTAACTCATTTCATCATCTCTATTTCAAAGTATTTCGAAAATATTTTATCATTTTTTCGAAAACTTTGAAGGGGATTTTGTAGGCCTCAAAAATGAAAGTCACGCTGAGTTGATCAGAACAAGTCACGCAGAGTGATCCAAGAAGCAGCACAAAAGATACGCTAAGTTCTGCCTGGCCATCTCCTTTAGAAGTCACGCAGAGACAGCTCAGCCATACGTCAGAATCATAATGACTGACAATACAGCAGTCGAGAAACGTCTCCTCGTATGCCACGTATGTACAGAATTTGAAAGATCATCGCCGTCTTTTGCATGATTTTCGAAATCTTCCTTAGCAAGACTCACTTTTCACCAAGTTGGCGTGACTTTGGGTCTTATCTTCATTTAATGCGGCTGACAATATAATCAATGTCAGAGATTTTGTGTCAGACGAAGCGTGCCAAATCAAGACAGCTGGCGGTTTGCGTGGATTCTGAACCTTCTCCTTCCTCAAAACATTTGCGTGACTTCTGAGTTATTCTTCTCAAAGCCTGCGTGAATTCTGAAGTATTCTTCTTCAAAGCTTACGTAGATTTCGTCTTCAACGAGTCTGCGTCAACGAAACTGCGTGGATTTTTTGCCTTCAGCAAGACAGCGTGGATTTCATTTCAACTGGAGTACGTGGCAGCCATGCCACCGATCTCTCTCTCGCGTGCCCAGTAACTTGCACACGACCCATGCACTAATGCCATGTGTCCAACAGTTACGGGCCATGTCCAGTAACTACTCACTAACCCTGCGTGTATTTAGAGTCTGCGTGACTTTTCAAATACACTAGTGGTGAGGTAGTTATCTTTTCAGTTACTGTTTTGACTCTATAAATAGAGTTCTTTTTTTATTCATTGTACAGATACATTGATATCTACTGTCAAAATTTTGAGAGCTTTTCTTCTTCGCATAGTCCAAAGGATAAAGCGATCGTCTTCTAGATCGGATTCCTACAGTTGTAATTTTCTCAGATACAAAATAAATAAAGTGAATTTATTTATGAAAAACAAATGTATTCTCTTATAAGTTGTATAAGAGATTGTTGTTCTTCTCCAAACAGACTTTTGTTGATGAAGATTGGTTTAAGAGATGATTTATCTCCTAAATTAACTTGGACGACTTCATCTTCAGTATGTGGTTCACATTGTTCGAAATGTAACTCCGACCTAGTATCCATCTTTGAGCCTATTGTTCAAGTTCGATCGATTGGACATCGTCTACAATCTGGTCAACTGACACCATGTTGACGGACAAAGTTGCTTTGAACATGTCTCAAATGCTGGAGTCTGAATCCCAAAGGCAGGAATCAGAAGAATGAGAACAATGATCCGCTTCGACGTCGAATCCTTCAGGAGTTGTTGGAGGAGTAACGTAACCCAAATCAATACCATTTTGTTGATAACAGTTCTCGGGTTTGTCAGGAGGAGCAAAGTGATGTATTAGCAATCGTCGTCCCTGACCGTAGTTTAGCCCCTGGTCGCTTTTTATATCATATCCCATGTTCTGAATGATATTCTTGGCCTACCAACTATATCAGCAAAGTTTTATTTTTTATAGTCAACTTCAGTATTGTGATTGGGAGAAGTAGAGTCCAGAACGAACTTTCTTTCGCCAATTATTTGACCGAAGACGATCAATTCTTTACCCTTCTTTCTAGCTAGGACGATAAAGTAGTAGATATATTTTGGCCAGTCTATTTCTCGTAGACGAGGCGTCGTGATCAGCATGCAGAGATGTGGTCCTATGCCGTGCTCTAGGGCGTATATCGTATCTATGTACTAGTTTACAGATTGGTAGACATCGGAGTAATTCAAAGATAAACATTTACTTAGAAAATATACAAGTTCTTCTTAGGGATAACATAATCCACTGAAGGTACATTATTTTGAGTATTGATATACTCATTGAGGGGGGTCATTGTTTGGAACAGGAGCCACAAACTTGGCAAAGTTTGCCACATAGGGTAACTTTTAAGGATTGGGAGGACGAACTTCAGCAGGTCCTACCCGAGATGTTTTGCGAAGAGTGATGGTCAATGGTTTGACCTTATCAAGATTCTTCTTTTTAACCCAGATTGTGAGAGGCTATGGAGTACTTTTTAGAGTAGTACGTCTTTTGACTCGGATAATCAGGGGACCATCACTGGCGGATGAACTCACTTCAGCTTTATCGTTAGCTTCGTTGTCGTCATCCTTGGAGGGCTGAGATTGGTAAAATATCGAATCTCCATAGTAGGCTTCAATATCCTTGAAAGGATCGACATCGGTAAACTCCGTCTTCATGATGCCATCGCTGTTGACGTACTTGAAGCACTGGTGAAGGGTAGAAGAAACGATCATGTTCTCATGTATCCATGGACGTCCTAACAAGATGTTGTAGGACACGTTGGCGTCGATTACATAGCAAACAACCTTTATTCGGAGATCACTAATCTGGCACTTGAGACGGATCTTACCCAGCGGGTGGCTTCTTCCAGCATTGAAAGCCATGATGTTGTATTGGTTGCCGATAGCTTGTGTAGAGGATCCCTAAAATTTGGAGTAAACTTCTAGGAATGATGATGAGGGAGGAACCTGGATCGATATGCATCTGATCCACCTTAATCGCCCCGATATACCCTGTATAGTACAAAGGTCTATTATGATGATTGTTTTTTAGTAGCATGTCCTCCTATGAAAAGGTGATGTTGGGCACTTCTTTCATAGTGTTGTGGCAGTGAGGACAGGAGACGGGATCTTCAGCGGAGGCTTTGACTTCAGCAAGATAATAGTCGGTATGTAGTAATGCCTCACTTAAGGCCTTTCGTGTCTCTTTGGAGAGTCGCAATAGATCGAACAAAGACAACGTGGCAGGTGTATTGGCCAGCTGTACCAGTATGTCAAAGTTGTAAGGCAGATCCATGCCTTCGGGAGTTGGTGCCTTCAGAGACTTGTCAAATCGCGTCTCCTTCTGCTTGCTTTGTCGGTAGTTGAGGGATTAGATGGACCGACTTCTGAACTTATGGGGGCAGTAGGAGCTTGAGAAGGTACTGCTTCTTCTTCTTGTGCGGGGTCATAAGTCCGTAGGTAAGCCTTCCCAGATCACGTCTCACTAGATAGAACTTCGTAAATGGGAGAAGACACCATATGACATGATTTGTATTTCTTGTCCCTCTTTACTTTTGAAGATACCACCTCCTGCGTCAATTCTTGCACAAGGTCTGGATGGACCCACATGATCTTACCACGTTCAATCATGAGTGGCACCAAGGTTGAGTTTCTTGTTGGCGACAGGTTGACGACTTTCATTATTGCCTAAGGGATTGGGACTACGCCATCTGGGACTTCTGTGGAAGGAAAGTCACCAAATTGAAGAGAGATCATGTTAGAAGATACGACCTTATCTTCAGCTTCGAGGTTGATCGCTTGGCTGTTGATAAGTTGTTGTATCTTCTTCTTCAGGATGAAGCAATCCTTGGTAGAGTGGTGCACATACTGATGATAAAGATAGTACTTGGGATCATTGAGTTGGTTTGCCTCTGCAAGACGTCATGGTGGAGGGAATGTCAGTTTATTACCCTTCACCAATGTGTGAAAAATGGTAATAACATCATCTTCGCTAAAGGAGAAAGTCTCCTTAGGTTTGCCAGGAGCGCCCTGAGAATTGGAAGCTCCCTTGGAAGTGTCGACCTTCAAGACTTTTTTTCCTTTACCCCTACGGATAGGGATAGTTTAAGGGTGCTTGCCTTTGTCTTCAGATTTGGGTGTCTTCAACCCCAGTAATTCCAGATTAGGGACATCATTTTCAGCAGCATCAGCGGCCCCAATGAAAGCATTTCATGTATCATACTTATGTGTACCCAGACAGAACTTCACTGTAGAAAGGAAGTTATGTCGACAAGTATCCATAAGTTCTGAGTCTGGTATACCGAAGGGCATCTTCAATGCTAGTCGCCTGAAGCATTCGATGAAAGCAATAATAGGCTCAGTCCTCCTTAACTTGGTCTCGATGAGGGTGGACATACTAACATGTAGGTCACTCTCATAAAACCTGTTGAGGAATAACCTCTCCAAATCTTTAAAGGAATTAATAAAACCGTCAGGCAGACTGCAGAACCATTCAAAAGCTACCCCCTGCAATGTGCTAATAAATAGCTTTGATAAGAATGGATTGTCCCTGGGTAAGTGTAGAGTCTGCGTGTTGAAGTATGTCATGTGTTGGCGAGGAGAAGTTATCCCGTCAAATGAGTTTAGCGTCAGTGGCTTGTAGTTAGGAGGTGTAACACCCCAGTCCCAAAATACTTAGGACTAAGTGTTGACACATAGTCTCAGTCAACCATATATTGATAACATTGACTAAATAATAATTGTAATATTTCAATACGACACACGACGACTACATCCAGCTCAAGCCCGACGACAGCTCAGTTTTACAAATGCAGTCATTTTTGGAGTCTGTACCTTTATATTTATTGAGTCTAGAATATTGTAAGCTGAGTTGTGCTGAGCTCTTGAGACTAAACCCATAACCTATCCAAAATCCATAAAGCTCCACATCCAAAATAAGCCCATTGGACCCTTAGACCCATTCTGTGCTCTGGAGACAGAGTTCAGGCCGAACTCTGCCTCCACACAGAGTTCGGGCCGAACTCTGTCCCCTAAAAATCAGCACCCTAATTTTTAGGATTGGCTGGTTGCTAGTTGTCCAACGGCCAATTTTTTGAAAATTCCTACCAGAATTATGGGCGAATTCTGCCTGATAAAACCCTATAAATAGGCCAAGAATTCTCTCATTTTCATTCATCCAATCTTCTCTTCTCTTCTCTCTTAAGCTCAATATATGTCACCCCCGTTTTTTGTTCTACGTATTTCCAGTATACGTATATGGAATCTTGACATATATTTTTATTTTTCCTGCCTGGCTAGCTAATTTCAGTTTAATCTTGATTAGGTTCATCATAGCATGTAATGGTTTAACTTGGTTTATTTTGGGATGGCTCGGTTTTAATTGGTTTGGGTTGGTTTGTTTGGTTTAATGTGTATTGGAACACCTTATCCTATGCTCCACCCTCAACACACCACATCCCACCCTCATAAAAACTCTACCAACACTCTCTCTCTCTTCATTACTTCCTCCATTAATTTCTTCTTGTTCTTCCTCCACCCAACTCTCCACACCTATAGGCAAATGTAACTTGCTTCTACAAGAGAGCCCATTTTATTGTTCCATTAGCTTCTCCTCATGTTTCTATGACATATTAGAACTTGTTATTTTCCATTTTGAGGCTTTAAATCTTGTAGATCTAGAAATTTGTTATCTTCGGATTTGGTGGTTTCGATCTATCAAACTTCTTTGTTTTCAAGTTTTGATTGTTCCATGTGGTGGGAAACTTTCTTCTACCCAATTTTGACCTTTGAAAAGTTGGATTTGGACTTGTTTTGACCAAGTTATGAACTTTTGAAGTTTTGGGTTCAACCATGAAGTTCTTGCTGGTTTGGAGAAGACAGTGAGCAGTGTGCCGAGCTTTTTAGCTTACGCCACTGAGCTGCGCGCGCTCTTTAGCGCAGCGTACGCAGACTTGGGTACGCTTCCTGTTGGAAGCGTGTCTCTTGCGTACGCAGACTTGGGTACGCTTCCTGTTGGAAGCGTGTCTCTTGCGTACGCAGACTTAGGTACGCTTCCTGTTGGAAGCGTGTCTCTTGCGTACGCAGACTTGAGCGTGCCCTGGCCTGAGCGTACGCAGACTTGAGCATGCCCTGGCCTGAGCGTACGCAGACTTGAGCGTGCCCTGGCCTGAGCGTACGCAGACTTGAGCGTGCCCTGGCCTGAGCGTACGCAGACTTGAGTGTGCCCTGGCCTGAGCGTACGCATGTCCTGAATGTACGCTGTCTTGAGCGTACGTATGACCCTTGCGTACGCTGTCCTGAGCGTACGCTACCCCTTGCTTCCCCCCTTGGGTGCCTTATGTCCCCATATTCCCCTTTTATGAATTTGCAGCCATTTTATATCCTTACGCCTTTGATAAAAACTTGACATGAACCCGATATGATCATGACAGTATTTATAAATGTTAATCGGAACAAGGCTTACTGATGGAATTGTATGATTAGTGACCCGCCGTGGTGCACTCTTGACAAGTAATTTGACATAATAATTCTTGATGGTGGTCCGTCGTGACGCACCCTTGCCTTGATAAGTAATCTTAATAAGTAGCATGACATAATGGCGACCCGCCGTGGCGTACCTTTGACAAGTAATCTTGACATGATAACCTTGATACGCTGTTACGACGGCTAACCTGACTTCCTAACTGAATTCTTGACACCGTGGGTGATTATATTGAATATGCCTGTATAAGCAACCAGTCTTGTCTCGCATCATGTCTAGGACATGTATCCCTGGTTACCCCGGTGAGGGATTCATACCAAATCTGACTAGGTTAATGACTAGATTGATCAAGTAGAGCATATAGAGAGGTATTCTGGCTACAAGCAAACCCGTTATCTGGGCGCCTTCCTTGATAGACTTGTAGCCTGCCGATGAGTAGGGCACATTTCCAGCTCACGGTTATGTGGGGCACTACATGAAATGATTACCATGCACACTGTCATGTGTTGCATCCAAGTCACCTTACAAGGCATGATAACTCTAGGCTTGAACCTTGCGTCTGGATAACCTGGATAGTCTGCAGGGCTTGTGGCCGTAGGCGTACCTCATTGCATCTTGCTAGTAACTAAGCTTGTGATAACCCTAGTTAGTTAAGTATCAAGCCGAACTCTTTGCTTGGCCGTGAATGATGGATGGAGTCCTATCTTGTCTAGTCTTGCCCAGATCCGGTACATGGATATCTCCGGACATGCTTGCTTATGCTTTACTTTATCGATAATTGGTTCGAGGCTAAGTTCTGTTCAGGTGAAGGATTACAACCCCGGTCCTTGTTTGGTTTACGGGTTGTAACTTGGTTACCAGAATAGTCCTTTAGTTATCTTATCGTTTATCATCATATTTTCTTTAACTCATGTCTTATGTTATTTCATCTATAATTTATGTGCTGACATGCTGGTTTTTAGTTCTTAAGTGAAGCCACCTTTATGGCACTTGCTCTTTCTGGGTTCTGACCCAGCTGGTATTGTATGGCCAGATTTCGGAGCAGCTATCGAGGATCTCCCAACCATCCTGTCAGATGGTGAACACTAGAAGGAATCCCGGCAACGAGTGGGTTTTATTTTGCTCTCCCACTCCCTTGTAAAAATATTCTTTTGAGGTATTTAGCCGCCGAACAAGTGTTAGCTCGTTTGCAACTTTATTTACTGTCTGCCTACGGGCTGTAGCATGATTGACAAATCCTAGGGTTGATCATGTATGACTTAAACTCTTGCTAGTCTTCGTATTTTGTATAACTAGCTTCATGATCATCTGAATATGTAATGTATGGGACGCCTTACTTTGTATGTCTGATGATCTACCATCTTGTTATATCTACTTGTTGCTTGAGATTGAGACACTACGCTTGTTATTGACCTTAAGAGACCGATGGCTTGTAGTAAACCCTCATGCATCTAGACAGCCGTGACCGTATTGCGATGTGAGATTCACTTCAATGTACGTAGCTGGCTGTGTCTGTCCCCCGCTCTCCAGTATTCTGGTTCTGGGGCGTGACAATATAAGCCATACCCTTCTTCATCTACTAGCCACAAGCTTCCTAAGTCTCGAGTGCTCAGCATCTCTCAGTTAGGAGTCTTGTGCAAGAGTTCAAGAAGTCGCTTGGAAAATTCCAAGCATCGCCACTGCGATCCTTTGTAAGAAGTTGACGTGCTCTTCTGAAGAAAAGGCACGGGATGTAACTGCTATTTCATAAATAGTGGATTTAATCCTGAGCTAGAGTTCTCAGGTCTGGACTAGTCCTCCACGAGGGAAACCAGGTTAAAATCGGCTGTGTTTGCGTATGCTTTCTTGCTCCTTATTTATTTTCGCACTACTCTGATTATTCTTAGACTGTGAAAGAGTTTAAATTTTTTAATTGGCTATTATCGCTATAAACTCTATTCACCCCCCTCTAGAGTTGCCATCTGTTCTTCAATTGGTATCAGAGCTCTGTTCTCTTTACAAGGACTTACATCCTAGAGCTGATCCATGGCAACCACACAATCCTTGATTTCCAATCACGGTGAAGGACAGTCCACTCATAGGCCTCCTCTATTTGATGGAACTAACTACACGTATTGAAAAACAAGGATGATCTTTTATCTCAAGTTGCTAGACTTTGACCTGTGGACTATCGTCATTGACGGTTACAAAAAGCCCGCCAGGATAGTTATCAATGGTAATCTTGTTGAAAAATCACATGACAAATATTCTGACGAGGAGAAGAAACAGGCAAGTATAGACGCGAGAGCTATTAATGCTTTATTCTGTGCTATAGACAGGAATGAGTTCAACAGGGTCTCTACATACACCACCTCTCATGAAGTATGGAGACTTCTAGAAGTGACGCATGAAGGAACCACCCAAGTCAAGGAATCAAAGATAAGCCGTCTCACTCAAGAATACGAGACTTTCAAGATGAAGCCCAATGAGACGATCACGCAAATGTTCACAAGATTCCTCGATATCATTAACCCCCTGTCCTCGCTCGGCAAGCAATATTCAAATCACGAGAAGATTCGCAAGCTACTTAGGGGGCTACCAAAAATTTGGAACCCTTAGGTGACAGCCATCATAGAAGGAAATGATCTCACAACCATCTCCATGGAGACCTTGATGGGAAAGCTAATGACTCATGAGCTTGACCTCAAGGACTTCGAAGAGCCTGCTCCTAAGGCTAAGGAGATCGCACTCAAATCTCACCGACGAAGGGCTGAACCCGAAGAGACGGATGATGATGACTCAGAAGATGATCAAGCCCTTATGGTCCGCAACTTCAAGAAATTCCTTCGCTTCAATCGAAAAAAGAAGGAACCACAAGAAGATGGCGAAGAAGAGCCAACCTGCTACGGTTGCAAGAAGACTGGACACGTCCGAAAAGATTGTCCATTCTTGAAGAAGAGCAACCGCTATGAGAAGCCATACAAGAAGACTTTCTCAAAGAAATATGCCAACACAAGCATTTGGCATGAAAGTGAAGCTAGTGACTCCGAGGAAGAAAAGAACTCTCCTCAAGATACAGCTAACGTGTGCCTAATGGCGACGTCCGAAAAGGTATCAAACGAAACTCTTGAGGACTTCACTTTTGATGAACTTGGCGATGCTTTCACCGATTTACTTAGTGATCACAAAAAGGTCATTGGTAAATACAAACATGCCAAGGACAAAATCAAAAGTCATGAAGTCAAAATACAAAGACTTTCTCTATTACTTGATAACATTAGAGACACTACACCCACAGATGTCACTGATGAGGTATCTAATCTTAAAATAAGCTTACATGATGCCGAGGCACGTATTGAACAACAAACACAAGAAATCACAACACTCAACACGGAGCTTGCAGAAAAAAAGAGTAGACACAAGATTTCTATTACTAAGATGCATGGTTTGAATGCTAAGATTACTGAATTGCAAGCTGTCTCTAAGAAACTATAGACTAAATTAGGAAAACAGGTTGCTTAACCTCAAACCCAATCACATGAGACACACACAAAGCATGACACCACTCATACTAGTCAACCACGTCATCCTCATACTGCTCATAATTATGCTTACATGTACACACACTTTCACAAAGGACACAAACCACATGCACGTAGAAATAATTATCATATGTCACAAAATCATCATGCTACACACAAATACAATCATCATCATGTTGCACAAAGACACAATCAACATCACTCTACATATAGAAATCATTACCATGCTACTCCATATAGACAATATCACCATGCCACTCCACATCACTCTACACATAGTCATCACCACCATTCTAATTCTATATATCATCATACCTTTTCTCAGCATTCTGCTTATAGATATCATCAGCATGCTCCTAATATAAATAGGAATGCTACATGTACTTATTATGGTTTACATGGACACATTTTACCACAATATTGAATTAGAAGATTAGTAGATAGAAAGATATATGCATGGTTTCCAAAAACTAACTCTTCAGGACCCTCAAGAAGTTGGGTACCAAAGGTCACATCTACTCTTGATGTAGGTGGACCTTCGCTCCTCAATTAAGAGTAAGTGGATTCTCGATAGTGGATGCTCGTGGCATATGACGGAAGACGCAAATCTTTTCGCATCACTATCGATGAAGAGAGGAGGATATGTATCCTTCGACAACAACCTAAAAGGTTATATTATAGGTAATGGTAATATTGGTTATCCTCCCTCTCCCGTAATAAAGGATGTCTGCCTAGTGACCGAGTTAAAGCATAACCTGCTCAGCATCAGTCATCTTGCTGACCATGGATATGACATTAACTTTGGACAAAACAAATGCCTTATTTATGATAGGTCAACAGGAGACATTGTTTTTGAAGGGGTAAGAGAGGATAATATTTATATTTTCTATTTGTCTATAGATACTAACAATGCTGGTAGATGCCTATATGCTCATAAAGATGAAAGATTACTATGGCACCAGCGTCTTGGTCATGACAATTTGGATACTATATCCAGACTATCGACCAAGAAGCTAGTTAGAGGCTTGCCCGATATCACATTCAAAAAGGACACCATATGTGCCGAATGTGAGTTGAATAAGGCAACCAACTCCTCTTTCCATTCCATAAACTCTGTAAGCACTACTAGACCCTTGCTACTACTCCATATGGATTTATTTGGCCCTAGTAGAGTAGCCAGTCTTGGTGGAAAACTCTATGCCTTTGTTATTGTTGATGACTTTTCAAGATTTACTTGGGTTTTCTTTCTTACAAATAAAAGTGATGCTATTTCGATTTTGAAGATTTTTGTTAAGAAAGTTCAAAACGAAAAAGGCTACATGATTACTCGAATCCGAAGTGATCATGGAGGCGAGTTCGAAAATTCTGATTTTGAAAAGTTTTGTGATTCTAATGGTTTTGATCATGAGTTTTCTTGTCCAAGAACTCCTCAACAAAATGGTGTTGTGGAGCGGAAGAATAGGACTCTTGGCGATATGGCTAAAGTTATGTTGAACAAGTTTTCACTTCTGAAATACTTTTGGGCTGAAGCTGTCAGTATAGCATGCCACATTTTAAATAGGGTGCTAATTCGTCCTATTACGAAGAAAACACCCTATGAGCTTTGGTTTGGGAGAACCCCAAATGTTTCTTATTTTAGAGTTTTTGGCTGTAGATGTTTTATCCTTAACACCAAAGACAACTTAGGCAAATTTGATGCCAAAGCTGACGATGGTATTTTTCTTGGCTATGCTGCCAAGAGTAAGGGATATAGAGTTTTTAACAAACGCTCATTAATTATGGAAGAGTCTACAAATGTGACTTTTGATGAAGATAACAGTGCAGCAGCTACTCTTGATGATGACATTGAGCCATCAACTTCTACTCCAATCAATACCACAACCGAAACCAATTCTCTGGAGGGCTTGCCAAAGAAATTATCTTTCAAGCCATCACATCCAGAAAACTTGGTTATTGGTGAGGTTTCACGTGGAGTAACTACTAGATCATCATTAAGAGACTCTATTGCTAGCACTGCCTTTATTTCACAAATTGAGCCGAAAAATATTTTAGAAGCTTTCAATGATGAATTTTGGATTTCTGCTATGCAAGAGGAACTCAACCAATTCGAGAGGAGCCAAGTATGGGAACTCGTTCCTAGACCGGCTAATCACTCGATTATTGGTACCAAATGGGTCTTTAGAAACAAAGTGAATGAAGATGGTTCAGTCACACGCAACAAAGCTCGTCTAGTAGCTCAAGGATACAACCAAGAGGAAGGTATCGACTACGATGAGACGTATGCTCCTGTTGCTAGATTGAAATCCATTCGGATGCTTTGTGCATTTGTAAATTTTCAAAATTTCAAATTATTTCAAATGGATGTTAAAAGTGCTTTCTTGAATGGATTTATTAAGGAGGAAGTTTATGTGAAACAACCTCCTGGCTTTGAAAATCACAAATTTCTCGACCACGTGTTCAAGCTAAAGAAAGCGTTGTATGGCCTCAAACAAGCCCCTAGAGCTTGGTATGAACGGCTAAGCAGTTTCTTGCTTGAGAAAGGTTTTTCAAAAAGGGAAATTGACACCATATTTTTTATAAAATCTTTTAAAAATACTATTCTTTTAGTACAAATATATGTAGATAATATTATATTTGGTTCCACTGATGAAACCCTTTGTCAAGATTTTGCCAAGTGTATACAGACCGAGTTTGAGATGAGCATGATGGGGGAGCTCAACTACTTTCTTGGGCTACAAGTCAAACAAATGTCAAATGGAACCTTCATCTGTCAGTCAAAGTATACAAAGGACATGCTGAAGAAATTCGACCTTGACAACGTCAAACGAATCAGCACTCCTATGGCTACTTCAACCAAACTCGAACCAGATGATAGCGACAAACCCGTAGATCAACGTAAGTATCGAGGTATGATAGGCAGTCTACTTTACCTTACTGCTAGTCGTCCTGATATTATGTTTAGTGTTTGCCTGTGCGCTATATATCAAGCCAATCCTAAGGAATCACACATGACCGCGGTTAAGCGTATCTTTCGATACCTTAAGGGTATAGTTACAGTGGGACTATGGTATCCCAAGTCAACATCATTTGACCTCATTGGTTACTCTGATACTGACTTCGCCGGATGCAAGGTCGACCGTAAAAGTACAAGCGGTACGTGTCATTTATTAGGAAAAGCTTTAGTCTCTTGGTTTAGCAAGAAGCAGAATTCTGTCGCACTATCCACAACAGAAGCTGAATACATCGCAGCTGGGCATTGTTGTGCACAAATTCTGTGGATGAAGCAAACCCTTGAAGACTATAATTTATCTTTCATGCATATTCCAATCTTTTGTGACAACACTAGTACTATAAATCTTACTAAGAACCCCATTTGTCACTCACGCACGAAGCATATTGAAATTCGTTACCACTTTTTGCGTGATCATCAGCAGAATGACACGATTAACTTAGAATCTATTGACACTGATCATCAGTTAGCAGACTTCTTCACAAAACTATTATCCGAAGAGCGCTTCAATTTTCTTTGTCGTGAACTTGGAATTTTAGATGAAGCTGTTGTAAATTAAGATAAACCTGCGTAAATATCGAGTATATCTTGATTCTATCATCATGAACTTGCTATGGGTACAAGCCAAAAGGGTCCTTCTGACAACAAGGCGTAAAAGCCTAAGCGACACGGTGCACTAGTCCTCAGGACTACCGCTAGCTGGGATCCGGCCCCTGCAGCTAACCCATGGCAGCTTCAAAATATTGAATTATGATATAATTCCTTGTTTATTATATGGTTCATTTTTATTTATCACATGCTGAAATACTAATTTTTCAACTTCATATTTCTGCTTCAAACTCACTATATGTTATTCTTTTGTTTACCTATTGGATCTTTTCTGTAATTATACTCATGTCTTATATTGGTTTTATTTTACTTAACCAATATTTTTTACTTTTTTTCCTGATTCCTGTTCTGTAACCAGGACCCGAAATTCGGGCCGAACTCTGCCCCTACCAGAGTTCTGGCCGAATTCGGCCTGACTGTTCCAGAACCGGGAACAGTCCCAGCCGTTGATCTAAAATAAGATCCAATGGTCATGAATTGATCCGACCAAAAGAAACCCTCACCATATTTTCGGTTTCTCTTCCCTCTCCTTCCTCATTACCACCTTTTTCACTCCTCCAACACAATTCTCTCCAAACCCTAACCCTAATTTCTCCTTTCTAGAGCTTTATTCTTCCCCAAACTCAAGGAGAAGACTTATTTTTCAATTCTCCTTCATTGTTCTCCACTAGTTTGAGGTATAATTCCTTACTTTTCTATATCTTAATTTCTTTCATTATCTATTGTATTATGGCTCCTCGTCTGTTCAACCGCGGAAAGAGACTTCGGACAGAGGGAGCATCCTCGTCGAATGCTCCTCCACGCGTTGAACCGCCAGTTGCACCACCCGTTGCACCGGCCATTGAACAACAAATCCATCCGTTGTTCAATCCTCTACGTCCCCATGATCCAAACACTTACGACGACCGAATTTTTGTATCACTAGATGCCTCAAACGATTGGTTTAGTGATTTTTGAACACGTCCAGTGTTTGTGGGACACCCCATCAACTTTACTATATTCTCACAATATGATGCACTATTTCATGACCTTTGCCTTGATGAACTTGTTACCACAAATTCGGTCATTTATCGTAGTGCTATTCAAATATTTTACTGCAACTTAACCCATGATGACACTCATATTCATTCACGAGTTGCGGGAATTGATATCTCCTTTGACGATTTTGAATTGGCCGAATATCTTGAACTTCAAGAGCCAAATTCTTGGGAAAAGCTTGTTGAGGCTAGATCCTTTATCTTTCCCGAAGGGATTTCACTTGAAAGCTTCAAAGACGACCTGTGTAGCTCTAACACACGTCCTCGTAAGCTTTTGGCAAAATTCTTCAATCCTTATTTCTATGAGCTTTATAGGAACATTTTCAACACCATTCTACCCAAAGCGGGTTCTACCGATGAAGTCACTTACTTTGAGATCTCAGCATTGTACCATCTCTACTTCCATGTTCCATTTAACCTTCCACGCACAATGATGGATTGGATGATCAACAGTAGGAAGAAACCAAGATCCTTGGTTTATGCATTATACCTTCCTATGATCTTTCGTACGTTTCATGTAGCCCTTGATGAGTGTCCATTCTTACCTGCCCCAACCTTCCTCTCTAAGGCAAGGAGGCTTCAGGCGGCCATTGGCTCACCAGTAGTGTCTGAGCATTCTGATAATGAGCCAGATGTCCCTCCTCTTGGACAGGATCCTCCTCCTCCTCCTTCCACTCTTGAGTCTCTTCAGGCCATGCTCTGAGATCGCTTCACTTTGGAGGACGATCGATGGACTCAGCTGGATTACCGAACTACTTTGCAGATGAGTGCTATCAGCAACTCGCTGCATGACATTCGGTATTCTATGTCACGTCATCCTTCCATGCCCATTCCTATGGAGCGAGACCCCGTTCGTGAGGGATATCGTATTGATGACCCTTGGGTTCGTCGCTACATTGATCCGGATGCGGCATTTGTGGACCCACGTCGCTCTTTTACTGATCCATCGAACGGTGCCGGGCCTTCTCATGCTCGATGATGGATATGGACTACTCTTGATGATGCTACTGAGGATCCTAGATTATGGTTTATGTATTTTGCTTTAGTTACTTTTATGTACTTGATTTGTAGTAGACTTATTATGCGTTGTGACTTTTGAGACTTTGGTAGTTCTATTATCAGTTTATATGACTCTTGAGACATTTGGTCACTATCTAAGTTTATACGCAGTTTCCTCTCTTTGGGTGTATTTGCCAGTTATTATCGGTTTTCTCATATTGCTAAATGTCAAAAGGGGGAGATATGTGTATATTCTGTTTGGTTTATATATACTTTTGGAAGAATATTCTTAACAGGCCAACAAGATTCACAGCATTGTTTACGGGGGAGCTATTCTTAAGCTCGGCACTAATCATGGGGGAGCTATATTTTTTGTCGCCTCATGTGTCCAGGTATGAATATTGAATATACAATTATTATTTTTGTCAATTATCAATATGGGGGAGATTGTTGACACATAGTCTCAGTCAACCATATATTGATAACATTGAATAAATAATAATTATAATATTTCAATACGACACACGACGACTACATCCAGCTCAAGCCAGACGACAGCTCAGTTTTGCAAATACAGTCATTTTTGGAGTCTGTACCTTTATATTTATTGAGTCTAGAATTTTGTAAGCTGAGTTGTGCTGAGCTCTTGAGACTAAACCCATAACCTATCCAAAATCCATAAAGCTCCACATCCAAAATAAGCCCATTGGACCCTTAGACCCATTCTGTGCTCTGGAGACAAAGTTCGGACCAAACTTTGCCTCCACACAGAGTTCGGGCCGAACTCTGTCCCCTAAAAATCAGCACCCTAATTTTTAGGGTTGGCTGGTTGCTAGTTGTCCAACGGCCAATTTTTTGAAAATTCCTACCAGAATTATGGCCGAATTCTGCCTGATAAAACCCTATAAATAGGCCAAAAATTCTCTCATTTTCATTCATCCAATCTTCTCTTCTCTCTTAAGCTCAATATAAGCCATACCCTTCTTCATCTACTAGCCACAAGCTTCCTAAGTCTCGAGTGCTCAGCATCTCTCAGTTAGGAGTCTTGTGCAAGAGTTCAAGAAGTCGCTTGGAAAATTCTAAGCAACGCCACTGCGATCCTTTGTAATAAGTTGACGTGCTCTTCTGAAGAAAAGGCACGGGATGTAACTGCTATTTCACAAATAGTGGATTTAATCCTGAGCTATAGTTCTCAGGCCTGGACTAGTCCTCCACGAGGGAAACCAGGTTGAAATCGGCTGTGTTTTCATATGCTTTCTTGTTCCTTATTTATTTCCGCACTTATTCTGATTATTCTTAGACTGTGAAAGAGTTTAAATTTTTTAATTGGCTATTATCGCTATAAACTCTATTCACCTCCCTCTAGAGTTGCTATCTGTTCTTCACTAAGTACGTCGACATGCCAGCTACATACATACGAAGTAAACTCCAATATATGGAACCATCGTATGTATACATAAGCTGTAAAATGCAGTAAACCACTACACTAATCTCATCCACAAATAAAGAAAGAAGAATTTATAAATCAACTCATGAATTGTTATTTACAAATCGTTAGGCGGAGACAAATCCACTACCAACAAAAAGAGAAGAAACACATAACAAACGAATTTGTCGAGCGATGCAAAGGCGATCCAAGTACAATCACTCGGTGTAAGAGAGTAAAACATGGCCTTGTCTAGATCACCTGTGAAACATCACAAAGGCACACACTTGGAGAGATCACCTGGTCCTCAGAGGGACGTAACAAGATACAGGAAGAACATGCCATAAATATTGAATATAAAATATGACATAAAGTCACAAAGTAAAAGTAAAGTGTCCCAACCATAACACGGCCCAATATCCCATCATCGAAACAGTATACTCCTACAACCAAACAAGGACAAGAGGTAGCGCACTATTCCGCAATTGTGACATTGCCCTGTGCCATGACTAGAACAAAGTGTGACATGACATTAACTAAGGTCATCTAACCAATCTAATACGTAATTTAGAAGACCTCTCGATGTATGGACAGGTGAAGGCTGACCCCCTCCAGGATAAGGTAACAACTCACAACACGCACACGTCAAATACCAATACTATCAGTCGGCATAACTCAAGGCTAGCAGCCCACGAGACCCATCAGTCCACATAGCTTGAGGCTAGTGACCGTCGCGACATGACTACCGTAGTACGCAGTTACTACAACTTTTGGGTTTTGGGTAGCCCATACATCAAATTGTCTTCACCCTTCCAAGGGTCACTAACAAAAGGTAGTCCGCAAAGACTATGTCCACATGCATATTAAGAGACAAGCAAGAAAAATAACTGAAAGCAAAGCAATTAAACTATAAAAATCAAGTCATAGATCCAACTAAAAATAAACAGAAAATAAATATACAGTAATCAAATAAAGAAACATGCAACTAATTATAAATAGTATTAAGACAATGTATCTTGCCTGATGTTCGGAGTGAGGTAAGATGATGTCCTGGCGACGAATCAACAACAACGCACAAAGAGGAAGGTGTAGGAACAACTTCGGATGCTGAAAATAGTCTATTATCTAATTATAATTAATATTGCACCTAGTACATTTATTTAATAGATTCTAAAATTAGGATATGGCATAGGTTTTCGTATCAAATTTTTGAAAAGCTAAACGGATCGCATTTTCGTTTCCGGAATCTCTAGAAATCGCAAAAATACTGAAACACGTTTATTTTTAGGACACAATATACTCAAACAGTTTTGTAGAAATCTACAGAATGAATTTTGTCTAGTAAAATATATTTTTGGAAAGCTTACCTCGATGTGCTTCTTTTAAAAAAAAACTGGAGGCGAAACAAAGTTCGAAGCTAGGAGATATCGTCGTTCCAAGTTGCTCTTACTACTAAAAAGCGGGGCTGAATTCTGATGACAAATTTTTGAGTTCCTATTGGACTAAAAATAATTTTGAATTATGGTTGATAGGAAGGGAATGTATTGGGTATATATAGGTACTTATTTCAGATTTACCTCCTAAATTAGATAGGATTTGATTTAAATTGATAGGAGTTACATTGTTATGATATAATATAGATAGGGATGCTTTCGTATTAGACTTAGGATTATGATTAACTTAAAATATAGTTCATATTTATCAAAATTATCTATAACATTATTTAAAATTACTATAGATAATAAATAGAGTTAATATTTATTTAAACAACCTTCATCTAATCTCATTTATATAAGCTGAAATATTTAATACTAAATTGACATTTATTCTATATTATGTAAATAGTGTACAATATAAGTAACATGTAAAAAGTAATAAAAGTTATGAAAAAATCCTAAAATTTTGAGAAAAAATGTATAATATAGTTTAGATCCTTAATGTACTAAAAATAGTTTTTTATATTTGTATACTAAATTCACTAATGAGCATTATACTAAATATATGTAAAATAATACAAATTATATAATAAGTTAATAAATAGTTATTTAAAAATCTAAAAATTTCATAAATATTTATTTTGCAAAATCAGGAGGTTTACAAAAGTCTTATCTAGATAAGGACTAAGAAGAGTTTTAATTCCCCTTAGATTTTTCCACTATTTAATTCAAATTAACTCAATCAAATATAATCCAATATAGATAGATTCTACCTCTAATTTAAACTGTATTTAAATAACTTTTTTTCCAACTTAAATCACCATAATTAATTGCATATTAAATCAACCCATATTTAATATACATTTTTCAAAATAATATATTAATAATAATAATTAATTTTAAAAATACAAATATATATACACTCGCATGCAAAAATAATACTTACATAAAATATAGTTTTTCTAAATACTAGTTATACTTATACCGTAAAATAAAATGGCCTTTTTTTTAAATAAAAATAAAGTTTGGCAATCCTCGGCGGGACACATTTACATCTTCAAGCAATATAAAATATTTATCGTCTATTATTTTGAAATATTTTCTACACTATATAATTAAAATGTTTTATAAAAATATGTACTTTGCACTTATTCGCACTTGACGAGAAATTTATAAAATATAAACTTGTACGTGATGTACAAATACAAAGTACAAAAATTAATACCATATTTATTTAAAAAAATCGTAGTAAAAATTTAGGGCTTTTACAGGAGAGCAAGTAGCATTCTTCCATTCAGGAGGATAAGGTTGAGATATCCCCATCTTCTGAAGCTCGTCTTTGTGTGAGATGGTATCGAGATGGGCAACAAAAGAATCAATTACATCTTGTTGATTGAGCAGATATTGAGAAATGGCTGTTGTACGGTTGTCAGGCGTCGTTGGTGAAGGACCACCCCCAGCATTTACAAGATTTGGAGGAGGCGCAACTGAATGATACTCCTTCTGTAGTAAAGGATGGTTGTTACTATGAGCCGGACTAACGTATGCTGAGATGTTTAGTTGAGGTGGAGGAACAGCCCCAGCGGTTTGGACTGCCATAATACTGGTAAGCATATCATTGATCTTGGCAAATGCTGTTTCAAGACTCCCTAGCCATTTATTGGTCTGATCATTGGCTTCTTCAGGTCTCTCTCCATCCGTCATGTATATAGATTACATGCGAGGATGAATAGAGGGGACAGTACAACTAGTGCTGATACTGTTTATCTCTGAGTTGAAAAGTCCCTCGTCTTCAGGTAGGGGAGGTAGACAGTCACCGTCAGACTTAAAGAGATCATCGTCATCTGGAAGGCTACCCCCAGTGTGAAGGTCGTCTGCTTCAAACTCTGAAGGAATACTACCCCCAACTGAAGGATCATCACCTCTAGCTTGGGAGTCCTCGTCATCTATATGGAATCTCGTCCCTGACCGAGTACCCATATAGACTCCTTCAGATGTAACAGCTCGTTGGCTATCTGTTGGCAGACTTCTTCTTCTTCTGTTCGCAGAACTGAGCAAAAAAGTTGGGTTCGTGGTCCACTTTCTTTGGTTTTGGCTCCCATAGGGAGGACCCCATAAAGCCATGTTGGATGAAACACATAGCAGATTTTCATCATCAGAGCGATGCAGTCGTCGAAACACGGACTGTCTCTAAGGCACTCTCGTTGCTTTGGAACAGCAACAGTTGATGACAATACTGGTGCATGGATGTACGCCATGAATTGTCGTATCCTCCCTCGTTTTATGCTTATGATTTATCATGTCGCGTAAAACAGCAGAAGGGAGTTTTGCCTTAAAACCCATGTCGCATGCATCATCGTGCTTTGTATATAGATTTGTAAGGGGAGTTGGCGCATCTGAACTTAGTTCACATGCAGGGGAAACCCCCACACCTAAGTTCTGTAATGACCTTGAAGACAGCCCTGTGCTATACGCGGTAGGGTCTGTCTTTTTGCTATGGGCACATAGACCCTGGAGCATGCCCTTGGGTGCATGCTTCCCTGAGGTCCTGGCAGCATGCCTGGCCCTCCTGGATGTGGGCACATCGAATGGGTCATCAGAGCCTGGGCGCATAGCCTTGGGCGCATGGCCCTGGGTACATAGCCTATCGAAGACAGAAGTCCTCTGGTTAGAGTTATGTGCCCACATACTACCTTGGGCGCATGCTTTGGAAAGCAACATTGTTTTTTTCCAGTTTTGTCTTCTTCGTTTGTGAGTCTCATTGAGTTTGTCCAGAGCGTCAAACACTTCAATTTTTGGCATCGTAGTGTTTTTCTTTGCCAAGTTTCTAGTATTGAACACTCTGTTGTTGGTTGCACAAGAGGGAAGTTCCTGGACTAGAAGAGCCAGGAGCAGTATGCACCTTCTTCGTATTAGGAGCCTCTGTGGCAGAGCTATGTGCCCAAAAGGAGCTCCATGCGTGCTCCTCACTTTATCTGTATTGGATTGCATCACCACCTTCTCGTCAGAGAAAAAGGTAGTCTCCAGTATAGTCGCCATTTTTGTGGACACACATAAAAAAATATTGTCTTTTCTTATTAGCGCAAGGCACCACAAATCGAGTACGCCTGAGAGATCCTGCGCTAAGAATCCCCGAGTACAAAAAGAATTCTAGAAAATAGGATGATGGAGATCGAGCGGCAGTTGCTCCTTTACTCCGTTGACACTCTGATTACAAAAGTGGAAGAAAATCTAAGAAAATTGCTAACTCTCGGCTCACTGGCAAGAAGGACAGCAATTTGGCTCTTGAAATGCTCTCTATTTTGTCCGTCTTTGTAGAGGGGGACGCCCTCTATTTATAGTCGTTTTGGCACTGAAAATGACTGTTATGCACCCACAGGTAAAAAATACACTAATTCTACTATAGGCGCATAACACTCTTTTGGGCGCATAGGGTGTAGGCGCATGGATACTGGATGCTGTGGACAGATCGTAGGGTTGACGTAGAGTTGACGTGGCCGCATGCTTTGGTGCATGTTTGCTCGTGGAGACTGACGTGGCCGTATGCTTCGGTGCACGATTGATCATGGAATTTGACTGAGTCGTAGGGATCTGCTGTCTTGGGTGCATGGAGCGAGGATGAGTTTATGCGCCCACACTTGGGTGCATGTTTGATCTGCATGAAAATAATGTGGGCACATAGACCCTCTTTGATTATGTGGGCGCATAGTTCCTTATTGATCATGTGGGTGCATACCTCCCTCTTCGACCATGTAGGCGCATAGCCCCCTCTTTGACCATATGGGCACGTAGCTTCTTTTGTCTTCTTCATGTGGGATACGTAGTCTTGTATTTTTCATGCTTCTATAGTCATTACAAGACTTCGGAGAAGGACAATTTGTAAGAAGAGGCACGAGAATATCTGGCACTTCCAGCCGCAGTCCCGGTTACTAAACGAAACCTAGATATTGCCATAACGTTCTTGGTCTATAACTTCTAAAGGAGTATTATTATAATCTAACACCATTCTTATCGGTCATGCCTTCAATAAGATTGGTAGGAATCTTTTGTTCGAATACAACTAGAATGTGTCAGTTCAGAGGAACCTTCAGTCTTCGCCTATCATGGGTAACGAAAGAACATCTTGAGAAGAACTTGGGGGAAGAAGAATTTATGAGCCAAGAGGTGAGATTCTATAATAATTAATGAACCTTGCTATAGAATAAGATTAGGTGAGTGTTTGGAATCTTTAAGTCATAAGGGCTAGGGTATGCGGATTGGAGGCTTGTGCTTGCTAATTCAATGAAACCCTATACTTCTTAGAGAGACTTGCAATCCATGAATTTTTGAAAAAAAATTCTTTCTCAAAACTAAGCAAAGATACGATACTATGATAGAATGGAATTTAAACAATCACGGTCGCGATCCTTGTACCTTGATTGTTGTTGTACTATAAAATAGAAACGATCTACGATACGAAGAGAGGTTATGTATGGAACTTGAGACGTGATATGGAGCAATTTTGTGAAACCTAGTATTTTAAAATTTATGAATTATTGGATTGTAGCATAAATTTTGTTTAATTATTATTATTATTATTATTATTATTATTATTATTATTGTTATTATTATTATTATTATATATTATTATTATTTATTAGTCAGAATTAGGAAAATATATTTTTAAAAATAATCGTTGATTTTTGATTGAGGCCCTGTCCCCGATCCCGAGTCCAGACTCCGACCCCGAGTCCGAACACTTGATCCCGGTTCCGAACCCATTCCTTTCCTTCTTTTAATTTTTGAATATATATTTTATTTCTATTAATTATTAAAAAAATAGAATCCCCACGGATTGGCCTGGTCATCCCACGACCAGGCCAACACCTCACTTTACCCCCTACTTATTCTCCACAACTCCCTCCTCTCCTTACAACTTCTTCTTCTCCTTTTATTTAATCACCCACTACCACCAACACTCTCCAGCACTTCCCCATTCTTCCCTCACTCTTCTAACAACTTCCTTTCTTTTTAACACAACTCACACAACCACCACTCCTACTAACGTCCAGAACCACCCCCACTTCATTTTCTTCTCATTCCTTTTTCCTTTCCCACTCCCAAGCTCCTCCAGAACCCCACCCGAGCTTTCCACACCACCCCTAAGCTTTCCACGCCACCCCCGAGCACCCTTCTGCCGACGCCCAAGCCCCGCAGGCCTCCGGCGACCCCGGCCCAGCCGCGCAGCGCCCCTCCAGCGTTGATCCCGCTCGCCCCCGGCTTCCTCCGGCCACCTACGCTAGCCACCCTCGACTCCAGCGCCCAACCCCACTCCGGCCAGGACTCCGCCAGCGGCTGCCTCCCAAGGCCGCACACCACCCAGCCGGCCACTCGCGTGCGCCTCCTGCCGCGTCCAGCCCGCGGTTCTGCCCTCCCGCGTGCGACCCCGACCTCCCTGCGTCGCCCTCTCCCGTTCCCGCCGTGCCCTAGCCCGGTGTCCGTCGTTTCTCCGGCGATCTCGGCCAGACCCCGCTGTCCGTGCCCGACTCAGCCCGCATGCGCCCCGCGGTTCCAACAGTGTTGTCCAACACTGTTTTGGTGGTTTCTCGCTGCTGTCCGCGAGTTGGGATTTTTTCGAGTCCGCGAGAACGTACGACAGAGGCGATGGCTGGACCTGATGAAGGATTTCGACATCAACCTACAGTATCATCCGGATAAGGCTAATGTTGTTGCAGATGCACTTAGTCGATACCCGATGGCAATGTTCTTGACCAAGGAGCACCATCTGCTGGAGGACATGTAAAAGCTTGGACTGGAGATTGTACTGCCCGAAGAGAAAATTAAAAAACTGGGAAGAAAAACTATTGTACCAGGAGCTGATTCAACAGTGATGTAGTTGCAAGTGCGTTCAAGTCTAATGGACAGAGTTAAGGAGGCACAATTCTAAGACGAGACGCTTTGCAAACTCAGAGATCAAGAGCTGGCAAGAACACTTGAAGGATTCTCAATCGCCAGCAACGGAGCACTGAAGCATGGTACGAGGCTGTGCGTACCAACTGGCAAACTGAGGAACGAGCTGATGCAGAAAGCACAACAATCACAGTATTCTATACATCCAGGAGCTAACAAAATGTATCGGGATATGCGTACTATAGTGTGGTGGTACGGAACGAAGAAGGACGTATCCAGGTATGTGGCTAGATGTTTAATTTGTCAACAAGTGAAAGCTAGCTGACAGAGATCAGCAGGACTGTTGCAGCCGCTAGACATCCCAAAGTGGAAATGGAAGTACATAACCATGGACTTTATGTCAGGACTGCCTCGATCCCAAGAAGGAAAGGATGCTAATTGGGTTATCATGGACCGATTGACGAAGTCAACCCACTTTATTCCTTTCAAGGTGGTCTATCCCCTGAGAAGTTGACAGCACTGTACATGCGGCATATCTACCGGATTCATGGAGTTTCGGTAAGTATCGTATCTGACAGGGATACCAGGTTCACCTCTCACTTCTTGAAGAGCTTGCACGACAGTTTAGGAACGCAACTGAAGTTCAGCACCGCCTACCATCCCCAGACTGACGGACAATCAGAGAGAACAATCCAGACGCTAGAAGACATGCTGAGATCATGCATCTTGGAATTTGGAGGGTCTTGGGAAGACCATTTGTACTTGGTGGAGTTCTCTTATGTAACTCCTCTTCCCAAAATTTTGTGAAATATTTTTATTTTTTATTTGATTAGTTTATATTTAATTTTTCTATGATCATTGGAGTAGTGACTATGCCCATAGGGTGAGTTATGACTATCTTGTGGTCACATGATCTCTAGAAAGGGTCTATATGCATTCTATAGCTATATTATATTTTATTATGATTTTTAGACATTTTTATATATTTTTAAATATTTATTCTATGAAGATTTATATTTATGAATGACTTTCATAATTTATTTTGAGGCCATTTGTGACTATTTTGAGACCCAGTATTTTTCTTTAGGTTTTATTAGGTTAAATATATTTTCTGTATTTTTCTACAATTTTTTTAAGATTTGTAGATAATTAAATATAGGAAAAATCTATTTTTTTAAAGACTTCTAGAATTTACTGTGCAAGCCTATGAGCATATATTGACCCCAAATATTTTTCTAGGATTTATTATGCTATTTTATATTTTCTAGAATTTTTCCATAATTTTTGGCAATATTTAAGTATTTATTCATTAAAGTTTATATATTTTTAAAGGCTTCCAATATTTATTATGAGGCTAATTAGGACTAATATGAGGTAAAATATTTTTATTTATATTCTAGAAGGTTAAATATATTTTCTATAATTTTCTACAATTTTCTAGAATTTTTTGATATTTATTTGGAGTTATTTGGAGTTAAAATGAGTTTTTAACGATTTCTGCATTTAAATTAACTAATTACACAGTCATCTGCACAGTCAGCTATACAGTCAGCATTGGGCCCACGTGTCGGCGCCCAGCAGCCCACCGATTCTCTCTCCTATATATATATATATATATATATATATATATATATATATATATATATATATATATTATATTCGTTAAACCTAGAAATTTCAGCAGTTTTTTGTGGGAGAACTCATCTAGGGTTTCCGACTTCCCGAAGCGATTGCCGTCAACTCCGACATGATTTTCGTGCGCCTTTTTTTGTTGGATTCGTATTGAGGTAAAATTTCTGAATATGTAATTTATTTTCATAGATATTATTCCTAAATTTCTGGAAAATTCGTAGAGTGTCGGTTGTCCAAAACTTGACATGTTTTGGTGTTTTCAAGATTTCGTGAGAACCAGAAATTGAAATCATGAACCGTTTGAAGTTTCGGAAAACTAACACAGAGCTCCACAACATAAATTTTTCCCGTAAATTATTTCGTTAATTTAGTATTTTATTTATTCTGTTGAACTCAGAATTGATCGGTTGAACATCGTTTTTGTCATGATTGGCCATAACGGCGATATCTTTTGACCAAAGCATGATTTTGCGGCACGGTTGATTCTAGCGCACTCGTGGCGCTGAAATTTACCAAGGTGCACTTTCAAAATCTAAAGTTCATAGCGTTTGACTAAATAGTCGACGGTATACCTCGATTTGCGTGCCATGGATCCCAAAATTGGAAACATGACTTTTGATGGCCAAACTTGCATGTTTAGATTATATTTAGATTATTATTTGGTTAAATTAGGTCTTTAAGTGAATTATTCTAGAATTAATTATTATTATTAGATTAGTAACCCAACTAGTCACTATTCTATGGATTTAGAACTAGAACATTAGAATTGATTTATAGTTTTCTGCACGGTTCATCGTGCGATATGTGTTATAGGTTGATAGCTCCTAGATCGGCATCCTCTAATCCTCGACTTGAGACTACGGTTTGTGCAAGGACCACAGGCAAGTATACCTTGCCTCCCTCTACAGTTTTATTTACATATATTGTATTTCATTTCCCAGTTTTGATTGTTTATGGACATGTGCTTTTCGTGTTATTTTTGTGGAGATGTTTTCATTTCATATAGCCGTGTTCATATTTTGGCCTTGTGTTTCACATTTAGAGTTTTTCGTCAGTACCTTGCTTGAGTCATGTCATAGAACGAGTGCGTGTAGTAAACTGCCATAGCCTTGATTATCGTTTTACACAACGAGAGAGTCCACACTCGGAACGAGGGTTGTTTGGTGCACCAGAGAGTCCACACTCGGGATGAGGGTGTTTGTCGTGATCATTGGCACCAGAGAGTCCACACTCGGGACCAGGGTTGACCAATTGCACCAGAGAGTCCACACACGGGATGAGGGTGCCTTGCCGTGAGCTAACCAGAGAGTCCACACTCGGGATGAGGGTTAGTGCTTAGTTCAAACCCGTGAGTCCACACTCGGGATGAGGGTTTGGTTCTTCCATTGATCTCATGTATCGTTCATCCAGCAGTTCATTTATACATAGTTGTTCTAGTGTTCGTGTTCGTGTTCGTCTTCGTATTCGTGTTCATGTTTGTGTTCGTATTCGTGGTCATTTGTCGTGTTCCTATTTTCTTATTTATCTTCTGGTGCATGATAAAACTGTTAGATAGGCATGTATATTATGTATCTTGCTATGTCCTCTGAGGACCTGATGATCTCTTCAGGTTTAGCGATTGCATGGAATTAGTTAGTAGTTCTGGACGATGGAAGATTCGCGATTCTTGTGGGTTTCAGATGCGATGATATGCTTGTGGGATTCAGGTATTATTATTATATTGTTATTCTTTCGTGCTTTCTTACTTTATCATGTTTTCTGATTCAGTTTAGACTCTTGTTACTTTCTTAAGAGTCTTATCGGACATATATGCTAGTGGGCTGCAGACCACGACCCATAGTGTTCATTCATATTTTTATTGTGGATTGAGATATAGATTTGTTTGCCATGATTTGGCAGTATACCATAGGCTTGACAGCGTTTGCGTATTCAAGTCGGGCTGGAGTCCGTTCGATACGTAGCTGGCTTGTTTATGAGTTCGCGTCCGGAAACCGGGTACGGGTCGTGACAAATTTTTTTGGTTGCCCATGCAGGTCAGAGCATATCGTATCGGTAACGTAACTGTACTGATACGAGCCTGCGAATTTGACTAAACCCTTAGAAATCTCAATCCACACTGCCTTGAAAATTTTTCTAGAAATTTCTCTACGTCTTTGAAACTCCATATTTGTTCTCGATTATACTTCCTTACTTTTTGTACCATTGATTCTCGTCCCTTCCTATTCCGGGGTGATGAATGATCGTGATGTATAGAATTCATCAGAGATTCTTAAGTTATAGTATAATATTGCTTGATTATTTAATTTTTGGTTGTTTAATAGATATGGAGGATTAATGATACCATATGTCCTAGATATTTTTGGTAGAATTATTAGGCACTAGTTAGAAGGTTATAAGATATCAGCGACCGTATTTTGAGGAGTAGTGTGACCAATGGTGGGTAGAAGTCCTCGAAGTTTCGTAGTTACAAATGGCTAGGAGCAGAATATAAACTATTTTTGAGGAGATTAAGGTAGTAGTAGACTTTGAATTTTAAGGAATAGTTTTGAATTAGAATTTCGTGGACGAAATTATTTTTAAGGTAGGTAGATTTGTAACTCCTCTTCCCAAAATTTTGTGATATATTTTTATTTTTTATTTGATTAGTTTACATTTAATTTTTCTATGATCATTGGAGTAGTGACTAAGCCCACAGGTGAGTTATGACCATCTTGTGGTCACATGATCTCTAGATAGGGTCTATATGCATTCTATAGCTATATTATATTTTATTATAATTTTTAGACATTTTTGTATATTTTTAAATATTTATTCTATGAAGATTTATATTTATGAATGACTTTCATAATTTATTTTGAGGCCATTTGTGACTATTTTGAGACCCAGTATTTTTCTTTAGGCTTTATTAGGTTAAATATATTTTCTGTATTTTTTTACAATTTTTTTGGGATTTGTAGATAATTAAATATAGGAAAAACCTATTTTTCAAAGACTTTTAGAATTTATTGTGCAAGCCTATGAGCATATATTGACCCCAAATATTTTTCTAGGATTTATTATGCTATTTTAAATTTTCTAGAATTTTTCCATAATTTTTTGCAATATTTAAGTATTTATTCATTAAAGTTTATGTATTTTTAAAGGCTTCCAATATTTATTATGAGGCTATTTAGGACTAATATGAGGTAAAACATTTTTATTTATATTCTAGAAGGTTAAATATATTTTCTATAACTTTCTACAATTTTTTGGATTTTTCTGATATTTATTTGGAGTTATTAGGCGTTAAAATGAGTTTTTAACGATTTCTGCATTTAAATTAACTAATTACACAGTCATCTGCACAGTCAGCTGTACAGTCAGCACTGGGCCCACCTGTCGGCGCCCAGCAGCCCACCGACTCTCTCTCCTATATATATATATTATTATATTCGTTAAAACTAGAAATTTCAGCAGCTTTTTGTGGAAGAACTCATCTAGGGTTTCCGACTTCCCGAAGCGATTGCCGTCAACTCCGACATGATGTTCGCGCGCCATTTTTTTTTGTTGGATTAGTATTGAGGTAAAATTTCTGAATATGCAATTTATTTTCATAGATATTATTCCTAAATTTCTGAAAAATTCGTAGAGTGTCGGTTGTCCAAAACTTGACACGTTTTGGTGTTTTCGAGATTTCGGGAGAACCAAAAATTGAAATCACGAACACTTTGAAGTTTCGGAAAGCTAACATAGAGCTCTATGAAATAAATTTTTTCCCGAAATTATTTCGTTAATTTAGTATTTTTTTTATTCTTTTGAACTCAAAATTGATCAGTTGAACACCGTTTTCGTCACGATTAACCATAACGGCGATATCTTTTGACCAAAGTGTGATTTTGCGGCACGGTTGATTCCAGCGCACTTGTGACACTGAAATTTACCAAGGTGCACATTCAAAATTTAAAGTTCATAGCATTTGACTAAATAGTCAACGGCACGCCTCGATTTGCGTGCCATGGATCCCAAAATTGGAAACATGACTTTTGATTGCCAAACTTGCATGTTTAGATTATATTCAGATTATTATTTGGTTAAATTAGGTTTTTAAGTGAATTATTCTAGAATTAATTATTATTAGATTAGTAACCCAACTAGCCACTATTCTATGGATTTAGAACTAGAACATTGGAATTGATTTATAGTTTTCGTGCACGGTTCATGGTGCGATATGTGTTATAGGTTGATAGCTCCTAGATCGGTATCCTCTAATCCTAGACTTGAGACTATGGTTTGTGCAAGGACGACAGGCAAGTATACCTTGCCTTCCTCTACAGTTTTATTTACATGTATTGTATTTCGTTTCCCAGTTTTGATTGTTTATGAACATGTATTTTTCGTGTTATTTCTGTAGAGCTGTTTTCATTTCATATAGCTGTGTTCATGTGTTGGCCTTGTGTTTCACATTGAGAGTTTCTCGTCAGTACCTTGCTTGAGTCGTGTCATAAAACGAGTGCGTGTAGTGAACTGCCAGAGCCTTGATTATCATTTTGCACAACCAGAGAGTCCACACTCGGGACGAGGGTTGTTTGGTGCACCAGAGAGTCGACACTCGGGACGAGGGTGTTTGTCGTGATCGTTGGCACCAGAGAGTCCACACTCGGGATGAGGGTTGACCAATTGTACCAGAGAGTCCACACACGGGACGAGGGTGCCTTGTCGTGAGCTAACCAGAGAGTCCACACTCGGGATGAGGGTTAGTGCTTAGTTCAAACTCGTGAGTCCACACTCAGGATGAGGGTTTGGTTCTTCCATTGATCTCGTGTATCATTCATCCGGCAGTTCATTTACGCGTAGTTGTTCTAGTGTTCGTGTTCGTGTTCGTGTTCGTGTTCGTGTTCGTGGTCATTTGTCGTGTTCCTATTTTCTTGTTTATCTTTTGGCGCATGATAAAACTGTTAGATAGGTATGTATATTATGTATCTTGCTATACCCTCTGAGGACCTGATGATCTCTTCAGGTTTATCGATTGCATGGAGTTAGTTAGTAGTTCTGGACGATGGATGATTCGCGATTCTTGTTGGTTTCGGATGTGATGATATGCTTGCGGGATTTAGGTATTATTATTACGTTGTTATCCTTTCGTGCTTTCTTACTTTATCATGTTTTCGGATTTAGTTTAGACTCTTGTTACTTTCTTTAGAGTCTTATCGAACATATATGCTAGTGGGCTGCAGACCACGACCCATAGTGTTCATTCATGTTTTTATTGTGAATTGAGATATATATTTGTTTGCCATGATTTGGCAGTATACCATAGCCTTGATAGCGTTTACGTATTCGAGTCGGGCTGGAGTCCGTTCGATACGTAGCTGGCTTGTTCACGTGCTCGCGTCCGAAAATCGGGTACGGGTTGTGACATCTTACAACAACAGCTACCAAGCTAGCATCGGTATGACACCATTCGAGGCACTCTATGGACGTCGTTGCCGTACTCCACTTGCTTGGGACGACGTAGGAGAAAGGGTATTGCTTGGACCTGAGATGGTGACCGATGCAGCAGAGAAGGTAAAGATGATCAGAGACAAGCTTAGGGTTTCCCAGGACAAAAAGAAGCTTTGGGCCGATAGCAGCCGACAGCCATTGGAGTTTAAAGAAGGTGACAGTGTGTTCGTGAAGATCTCTCCTACCAGAGAAACCATCCATTTTGGCAGAGCAGGAAAACTAAGCCCCAAGTATATTGGTCATTTTGAAGTACTTAACAGGATTGGAGAAGTGGCTTATCGGGTGGTTCTACCCCCAAGTCTCGAAGGCGTCCACAATGTCTTCCACATTTCGCAGCTGAGACGCTACATCCCGGACCCAAGCCACATCTTGGACCATTCGAAGCTGGAAATTGGACCCAACCTCACAGTGCCAGAGAAGCCAGTGGCGATATTGGACAAAGGAAAAAAGAGAGCCAGGAACTCTGTGCCGCCTCATAAACTTATATTTCTTGCAAGCATTATCTTTCGTTCTAATATTTTTGACTGATGCTGCTAAGTTAGCCTAATTTTTTGAGCTTATTTCTTTATCGAGCTTGATCATGACAGTATTTTATTGGGTGCACCCACTAATATATTGTCTAATCAGAACCGGTGCATGATGGTATGATCAACCACGTGTACTTTGGTTCGCTTATATATATTCTTGTTCTACGTGGATGGTGACATAGTTAAACTTGTCCCTAAACGTCTCAGCCACGACTGTCTTGGCAATTCTTATTGTTTGACCTGAGTTACGGACGAAGTACCCGTGCCTGTTTGATTTGAGTTTATCCTACCCATCCTTTAATTTCGAGGACAAAATTTTCTAAGGAGGGAAGATTGTGAAACCCAGTATTTTAGAATTTATGAATTATTGGATTGTAGCGTAAATTTTATTTAATTATTATTATTTTTTTATTTTTTTATTTTTTATATTATTATTATTATTATTATTATTATTATTATTATTTATTAGTCGAAATTAGGAAAAGATATTTTTAAAAATAATTATTGATTTTTGATTGAGGCCCTGCCCCCGATCCCGAGTCCGGACTCCGACCCCAAGTCCGAACACCTGATCCCGGTTCTGAACCCATTCCTTTCCTTCTTTTAATTTCTGAATACATATTTTATTTCTATTAATTATTAAAAAAATAGAATCTCCACGGATTGGCCTGGTCATCCGACGACCAGGCCAGCACCTCACTTCACCCCTACTTATTCTCTACAACTCCCTCCTCTCCTTACAACTTCTTCTCCTCCTTTTATTTAATCACCCACTACCACCAACACTCTCCAGCACTTCCCCATTCTTCCCTCACTCTTCTAACAACTTCCTTTCTTTTTAACACAACTCACACCACCACCACTCCTACCAACGTCCAGAACCACCCCCACTTCATTTTCTTCTCATTCCTTTTCCTTTCCCACTCCCAAGCTCCTCCAGAACCCCACCCGAGCTTTCCACGCTAACCCCGATGTAGCCTCCCTTCCCGGTAATTTTCAAAATATTTTTTTATTATTTATTTGATTTAAATAATAATTTTGGAATTTTGTAAATAATTAATTAGTTATTATTTCGGTAGCTGACTTTAGCCATAGTGGAGTTTTGGAGTACAAGACGACTAGGAATCATGGCATAGATAGTGCAGTGGCGTGCTTTGACTAATGTATTAGCCATGCCAAAGAAGGTCGAGCCATAGTGATGTCCTAACTAAGAAAACCAGGCTAAGTTGTGACATGACCATTATAAGTAGTTTAATTATTTATATTTAATATTATTTGACATTAGAAGACCCGGTTGTACCAAACCAGCCCGGACTAGACCCGTACCAAGCACAAGCCCATATAGTCATGCGGGACGTCCAATAACATTTGTGTTGATGTATTTTGGGTATGATGGTGTCGTATTCCATTTTAATGAGCTAATGAATATTTTTAAGTATTTTTAATTAAATATTATAAATGTTATTATTAATTGATATTCAATAATAATTGTATATAATAGGTCCTCGTATATTTAGGAATTTTTAGACTGTACGTATTGGTATATACGCCTTTATTTGGTTTATCAAAGTTCGTTATTATTACTATTATCATTGTCCTTATTTTTATTATTTTATTATCAATATTATTGAAGTTATTATAAAATAATACTATTTTAATAATATGAGTATGTGTATGAATATATAATATATATATATATATATATATATATATATATATATATATATATATATATATATATATATATATATATATATATATATTGAATATATATCTATGTACATGTATATGTAGATATAACTATATCATATATAAAGGTATATGTGCATATATAAAAAATACGTATAGAGTATACGTGAATGTATATGTAAATATACATATATAAATATATATATGTATATGTGAAGGTATACGCAAATATATATATATATATATATATATATATATATATATATATATATATATATATATATATATATGTGTGTGTGTGTGTGTGTGTGTGTGTGTGTGTGTGCGTATATATATACGTATAAATGTATATATATATATATATTTTTTTTTTTGTATATATACGTATAAATATATAAATGTATATATATATATATATATATATATATATATATATATATATATATATATATATATATATATATATATATATATATATATATATTTACATGTATATGGAATGAAGTGATAAAAAGGAAAGAAAGGAATAAGAAAACCAAGGAGAACAAACTCCCAGCCCAGCCCAGGCATTCCCTCAGCCGGCCCAATTCCCCAGTCCAGCTCGGATTCGAGCTCGAACCCGAGCCCAGATCCTTTGAGATATCCCCACAGCAGTAATAACCCGAAGCCACCACAGCAGCTTAAGCCAGGTGAAACCCCACATACCCGACCCTCCCCTGAAACTACAGTGTGTATATATGTATACTGAACGAGGGATCGAGAGGAGAATTGTCGAAACCCTAACCCTAACCCACGTGCCACCCTCCCACGTACCTGACGGACACCCCAGGGCTCGCAGCGCCGCCGCGCGCGGCCAGCGCCGTCGGCCAGGGAGCCGCGCGCGCGCACAAGCAGGGAGCCGCGCGCGCGTACAGCAGTGAAGGTGCCAAGTTCGTAATCTTTTTCTCGCCTCCTCGCTCCACGATTTCTCGAGCCGTTTTCGCGAGTATGCTCCCAACTTATACAAGGTTAATTCCCTTCTAGTAGAAAGTTTTATTTCGCTGTGTACGCGACGAGAATCGAGGCCAAAGTGGCCGAAAAACCTGTTTAAAACAGGACAGTTTTTGATATTAAAACACCGATTTGGAAGTCTATTTTCGGTCGAACGATCGACAGATTTAAGAAAATACTTGAACCGAAGTTTAGACAACCTATACGAGATTAGAACGCTTTTTGTAGAACTATTTTTCGTTTATTATACAGGAAGATAATGGATTCTAAAAATCAAGAAAAAATAGGAAAAAAACAGTTTTTGAAAACTAGAAATTGTTCGATACGACGTGCGTCCCGCCAAACCGGGCAACGTGGTCGCGAACCGAAAGCATCTAAAGCTGCGTAACGGTTTCGTTGTCGTGTGGGCTTAGACGAAATTTAAATTGGTTGCGTGTGCGCGACGAATTTGATGCGTATCCGTCAAAATTCACCGTATCGTGCACTTTGCAAATTCTCCAATTACTTTGTGCACGCTCGTCAAATCGAGACAAAACTTATGCCATCAGGACAGTATCATTTTTTGGTCCTGTATGCCAAGTTTGGTCCAATTCTGAGGCAGTTGAATCCGACGTCGTTTTGTGGGCCCCACAGTGCCACTCAACGGGTGATTTTGTGTACGGTCCGCCGGAATCCAACTTTGGACATACGATTGAGTTCGTATCGGAAAACCGGATCTGTAGACATATAGTTTGACGACTTTAGAAACCATTGACTCTGGCACGCTTTTCGGTGCAAAGCAGATCCAACGGCGGACATTGTTTTTGCCCAAAATTATCGTTTTGCCCCTGTGTCCAGAATTGGACTTAAGGACAGGCAATCCTAGCTAATTTGACTATTCTGAAAACATTAGTACTATTCATTTTAGCATCTGGAGACTTCTACATGTGTTGACTGATTGTGGCTCATCGAGTGGTATATTATTATTGATTTTACCAGCTAAGGACCTCAGGCAAGTGCACTTTCTGATTGCTTTCCGATTCATAGTAGTCTTTTCATTTCATGTCTATACATATATCTTGCTGCTTGTCGTCACGCTCGTCACACGGAGTAGTCGGAAGGGGAAATATCTTAGTACACATGTGAACTACCCAGAAATATCCCCAAAATGTCTATTATTGCCTGATAGCAGCTGCACACGACACGTGCAGTGAGCCGGATTTACCCCCTAGCCGTTCACATGTCGAAACAGATATTTCACACAACCTAGATTGATGTCTTTTATTAGTTTTTCCTTGTTTTTTTCTCTATCGTGCTATGTCATCAGTTTTCTTACTAGCTTTCATATTCCATATGCTATTTTCATGTCTTATTAATTCTATTGTGTTTTGCATTGCCGTCGGTTTGTGTACTTGTTCCATTCCTGACTGAAAACCAATATTTTTTAGGTTTAGCGGCTGATCACAGTTAGCATTGGGAAGGCTTGGGTATGCTGAGGTCAACCTAGAAATAGAAGATAGCATTGTATCAATTCCATTAAGCCTTGTATTTTCTTTAAATATAATTATTGTAAATGTGGTAATAAATTTAGAATTATGAATGAGCAGCAAATGTTAATTCTTGAGCATTTATTTCTTGCGGGCTTGACAGCGTTCTACCGCCGACTCTACGGCGTAGGCTGGCTTGGACACGTCTCGTTTCCGAAAAGCGAGTGCGGGTCATGACACCTGAGCTTTCTATGCCACACCCGAGCGCCCTTCCGCCAGCGCCCAAGCCCCGGCGACCCTAGCCCAGCCGCGCAGCGCCCCTCCGGCGTTGATCCCGCTCGCCCCCGGCTTCCTCCAGCCACCCACGCCGGCCACCCTCGACACCAGCGCCCGACCCCACTCCGGCCAGGACTCCGCCCGTGGCCGCCTCCCAAGGCCGCATACCATCCAGCGGGCAACCCGCGCGCGCCTTCGGCCGCGTCCAGACCGTGGCTCCGCCCTCCCGCGTGCGACCCCGACCTCCCGGCGCCGCCCTCTCCCGTTCCCGCCGTGCCCTAGCCCGGTGCCCGCCGTTTTCTTCGGCGATCTCGGCCAGACCCCGTTATCCGCGCCTGGCTCAGCCCTCGTGTGCCCCGCTGTTCCAACAACGCTGTTCAGCGCTGTTTCAGTGGTTTCTCGCTACTGTCCGTGAGTTAGGATTTTTCGGAGTCCGCGAGAACGTGCTTTTCTATCTTTATTATTGCATCTGAGATCTCTAGCCGAGCAACCCAAGGTGTAATTCCATTTTTCCCATGTCCCATTATTCGTGTCGATGATGATTCTGGTCCCCGATCCCGTTACGGGATTCGGTTTAGACGATTTCGATTTCGAAAATTTCTGAAGTTCATTTCGGTAGTAATTTTGTGCTGTGATTGGTTTTAGTTTTAAGCGTTGTGACTTCTCAGAAATTCCAAGTTTGTTCGGCAATGCTCTGTGATTTTCGGACTTAGTTCTATGGTTTGGGATCTTCTGTTAGTTTCGAAATTTTCGAACTATTAGGTTGGTTCTATGATATTTTCAGGTTTTCCGAATTTCTTTTGGAAATGTTCTGTGATTTGGGTTATATATTTATTTTGTGGTGGAAATAAATTCATGGGTTATTTCCCTGGTTTGGGATATTATTTGTGTGGTTGGCACAATTTTCCAGTATTGGGTTATCCCAGATATAGAGGAAATGCTGCCCAATTTTTCGTAAAACTATATGTATATAAGATTTTCAAAACTGGTTTTCCAAAAAGGTTTATTAAATAGATTTTTCGGACGACGACCGTGCCGGTCAATGGGCCCTAGCGAAATACAAACGAAACCAATCATTCTGGACGTTGAGGCATTAGCTAAGAATGATTTTTGGACCAATCTGAGACTCTTTAATATAATATTTATATATTTACAATTATTTTCGGAACGGGTACTGCTGTTAGTATTTTTGGTGCAAGGCTTCGGCCTCCTGAATGGACCGCTTTCCGGCGTTCAGGATTTACCTGAGTTTTATTATTACTTCTAAATTCATTTATGTAAATAATTGTAAGGGCATAAGCCCAACCCAGTTTTCTATTTTCTTTGCTGCGATCCTGTATTGCGTAGAATATATTTTATTTATTTCCTGGTTTGTTGGTTTGACGTAAACACGTAAAATAATAAATAACTAATTATTTTATAGAAAATTAATATCATTTTCTTATATTAAATAATTAAGAAAATTATAAGTTTGTATTATTTAAACAAATTCACATCTTCTCATTTAAGAAAAATCTAGTTTTATATATATTATGAAAAAAATACAAAGTTTTGCCAAATTAACCGATAATTGCCATTTTTTCCAATAAATTAATAACCGACTTATTTTAATTAAATAACAACAAACGTAGATTGCGACGTTAGACGATTTCTGGTAGATTAATTAATAAACTTAAAACCTGACTTGGGTCTACTTCTAGAGATTTTAACTAGCACACCTAGAATGGTCATTTTGGTTCTAAGCCAAGGTTCTCAAATGTAGGATCTCGGAGACGAACCTGACATCCTCCTCGGTACCATTTTTCCTGATCCAGTCAATTAATATAGGCAAGTTACAGTTATATTTTCTTGTATTTTATTTAGTAATTGTCTAGCTGCATGTTTAAACCACATTGCTACACGGAACCCTCTCCTAGGGTTCAGATATTGATTGATATTGATTGTGGGGATTGGGGGAATAGTGTGACGTTTATGGCCAATACCCCCTATATTGCAGGATTGTGCGAGCTTACCCCTCTTACACATAGGGATAAGCCGTATCGCGTCACTAGGACGCTATTGTGTAACCCAAGCCGGTCATAGACGATTACACATTCAAATCATATTGTTTTTAATCATAGAACTACTAAAAAATATTGTTTCAACTGTTTAGCCTGTACTTTTCCATTATTATTTGAAATATGAGATACATATTCATACTTGCTCCCTCCTGACTGGAGACAACATTTTTAGGTGATATTGAGGATGCTGAGCTATTGTACAATAGCTATTATGACCCGATTTTGTACCCTGTGGTGTTGCCGAAGTCCCCCTTGGAGGACGCAGGACCTGAGGCCGACGAGCCGACCGCTTAGCTAGTCATTTTCCAATTTTTCTAGTTTCGTTGTTTTGAAATTTTGTTAATTTGAATTCAGCTTTTCATTTCAGTTCTTTCATTCCAGTTGTACTTTTCAGATGTTGAATAAAAGTTTTAAAATTTTCGTATATTGAGTTGTGACAAATGTATAGATGTTGTTGTGAATTCCTGCATATATAACAGCTTACTGTCACCGTCTCACAACGGTGCAGGCTGGGCATGATCCGGTTCGACCCAATTATTTGGGATCGAGTCGTGACAAATTTAAAAGAAGTAGTTGTATATTTTATCCTTCATTCCCAAATTTGCGAGCTCTAATAATGACACATGAACCAAGGGTAGCAGGTTTAACCCTGTTTATGGCCTATGCAAGATTATAGTCGAGGGCAACGACTTCTGTAACCCGTCAAAAATTACCTTAGATGGCGAAATCTCTAATTTTCTACTCATATCAAGCTTACTCGTTTACGGCTACAAGGCTACTAATGGCATCAAGGGTAGAACCTTGCGATATTACTGCTAACTAGTACGTCCAAGTATCTTTTTAGGAAATGATGGGTTAACTACATTAAACAGGACAACTAAACTATTAAGGGTGTTGCTCCGCTATCAACTAGTGTCTTAACAATAAATAACGTTCAAAGACAATGCTCTATGTGATTCCTCTGATCGTGATCATGGGATCTATAAGAAGCCTAGGTAATACTTATTTAACATTTGTCCATATATTGACTGTGTTTCATCATGGCAGTAGGTGAGATTTTAGTCAAGCATAACCGAAACAAGTTGGTTCAACGGTATTCCATTGATCGCATAGCATAGGCTATGAAGGAATACGGTTAAGGGATTTATGGGATGAGGACTAATATACCAAGTAAAAGGGAATACATAACAGGTGTAAGGAACTATTTCGTCAATTTTGGTTTTATAGTCCATGTACTGTGATAGACAAGGTTGGGTTTAACTTGGGTTTTAATGGGGTTCCCAACAGATCATAAATCTTGATTTGGATTAACCTTGAGTTTAAATCTATATTGCACGTCACATAATCGTATTATACGTCGCGCGCGAAATTTGTGTTTTCTATAATTGCTCGTCGAGTGCGAACATGTGCGAGGTACATGCTTTTGGAAAAAACATCTTGATATAAATTTATTTGTATGGAAGAATGTTTTTAAAATGACATACGATAAATATTTTTTAAATGTATTGCATCGCGATTGCCAAAAAAATTATTATCTTATAAAAAATACTATCTTATTTTATTTTAGTAGTAATTTAAAAAAAAAAAACTAGATTCTTGAATATTCTACTTGTGAAGTACATGGAATTTACTTCATATATATTATCGAAAACTAATAGAATTTATTTAGAAGTAATTATTTTAACAAAAGTTATTTCAAATATTTAAATATTAATTTTGATTTTTCAAAATTATTTATTTTTATAAAAAGGGAATTAAATGGTGATAATTTAAATGATGATTAAAATAATTTCAAAAATTAATTATTTTTATTATTTATAGAAAAGATAATTTGAATTTATTTTGATAATTTAAAAACTTGGATTAAATTTTTTTATTAACGGTATAACTTATGCGAATTATCTATATCTAAGCTAATTTAGATTTAATTGGATTTAAACTAGATTGAGATTGGATTTTGATTGAATTAATTTATTTAAATTAATATGCGATTTATCTATGGGGAATTTAAATGAACCCAAGTCCTTATCCAAATCGTATCCACCACTCCCTATATAAGGAAAAGACAATTGTTCTATTTTACAATTGAATTCTCCACAACCATCCACAAAATTCTCTCCCATCCACATTATTGCGTGCATCGTGTCCGTGTAGTTTCATCCACTATTTTTTTATTGTTGTAAATACATTGATTTTCCTGCGTCCGACAACCCCGGACGTCAAAACCATTCCGTGTCTCGCAGGACACCTCTCCCGACCCTCTCTGTTGTGTCAGACACACCCCGAAAAAACCTATCCTAACGTAAGCCTTTCACCTGATTTCTCGTATTCGACTGTCAGATCCATCCCGACAACCACCACCGTAGTCAACCACATCGTCTTTGCCGCAGTACCCCGCCCCGGCCATCTGTTCTGGCTAGCATCCCAGAACCATCTCCCAACCGCCATTGTCGCAACACCCGACCACCAAGTCCTCGACCAGTCGTTGCCATTCCCCTCAACTACCACCTCCTCCTCTTCTCACCACCAAAACCACCGTCATCATCATCACCACCGCACACCCAAAAATCCCTAAAACACAACTTACCTCGCTCCCATCTGACCGCCTCCAAATCGGTGTACACCGGTGACTGCCACCCCCGCCGCCAAGTGCTCACATCCGTCACCGACATCCAAGCACCGCCACGGTCGCCCATACCTCCTCGTCCAAGCACCGTCGACCCACCGTGGCCGATCAGCGTCACCTCGGTGCTGTGGGCGACCGACCCCGCTCCTCGGTTGCCGAGATGCCTGCCACGGGCGTACGAAGCACACCCCCACGTTGGAACCCCTCTACGCACAGCTCCTCCTTCCGATCTCCGACACAGACCTGCGCCTCTACTACGCGAGGGCTGCAACGCCTTTCTCCGACGATGCAGATGATCGCTACCCTCGTATCGAGGAACTGCCGCACCCCTCGAACTTCTCGAAATCTCCCCGGTACCCCGTCTTGTCGCGCACGGCGAGCATTGCCCTGCTCAGGTGAGACTTCCCTCTCTCCTTTTTTTCGTACTCTCTCTCTCTCTCTCTCTCTCTCTCTCTCTCTCTCTCTCTCTCTCTTCCCTTCTTAAAAGAGGAACAACAGTCACAGAGGACAATTGGATTAATTATTATTATTATTATTATTATTATTATTATTATTATTATTATTATTATTATTATTATTATTATTATTGGTGGTGTAGTTGTCCTCTTCTCTCAAGCTGTGGGTTAGAGTATTTTATTTTTATTCTTATGTTGTGTTTTAACAGCAGCAGAAATATCTACTGATAATATTATCAATATTACTAAATTACTTTTTTGATTCCTCTACATCTTCTTCTCTCTTTATAAAGAGAACATCAGATATTCTGTTGATGTTATTATTATTATTATTATTATTATTATTATTATTATTATTATTATTGTTTAAACTATTTATTTGCTAATATTATTATTTTTTAGAAATATTTTTAACCGATTTCGAAGATAGTTTTCACCATAAATTATACTTTGACAAAATTTAGTTTAGCATTAAATTTATTTTTAGATTTTATGTATTATCTAAAAATATGTGTCTTAAAATAAAATTTTCTAGGTTTCCAATATATTTTCAAATAATAAAAACCCAGCTTTCTATAAATATCCTATTTTGACGAAATTAGAGTTTTGCCTAAAAAATGATATATATATATATATATATATATATATATATATTTATATATATATATATATATATATATATATATATATATATATATATATATATATATATATATATAAATATATAGTTTGCAATATATATATAAACACTATTTTAACTAATAAATATAGTTTGCAAGTATGATGAATATATTTTAAAAAAATACTATATGTATCATTTTCACCAATTCTATCATTACCGATTCTTGACCATCATATTCCTACTCTCTTCCGAATCGAGACTTCTTTATGTCGTTCCTAAGTAATTTGACTACTTTTGACCCGATGGAACAGCTCGTGCCATCATCAGAGGCTGTCTTGCATAGTTATGACACCGAGATTGATTCCGTACCACCATGAGCATCGCATTTCACCAGGCAATATTACCAGGCAAGATACCTTGCCATTAGCTGTTTATTTTATTTTATCTCATATTCATGCATTTATTCATTATTTATTTTCTGCAAAATAAACTGTGCTATACTGTCATGATTAGATAGATTTTACTGTGTAGTTCTATTTCCCGTACTTATTATTTTTATGCAAACCCACCTTAGAGTTAAGGGACCACCCTTTGTGTGTTGAATTCATAGGCCTTGACATATTTTTTTACCACAGAGTTGCGAGTCGCATATAGAACTCAGACATGCGTGACTGGCTGGCCACCGGTACGTATAAGTCGTACGATAGAAATAATCGCTAATAGAGGTTACATGCTTAGTTTGACTTAGCGGTTAATAGGGGTTTTGTGCTGTGGATACAACATAGTAGGCGTTGGGCGGGGAGGACAATTCCTTAGCGTATGGGCTACGATGCACTTTCCCTTGTGACCCGGATGCTCCGCTGGAGATGCGGGATTGATGACCCATTGATTACTGACGTCCTACGAAACGTTATGCTCTTACTGCTTGAGGCTCCAGGTGCCCCAAGGGGGGACCATGTCGATCCCATTTTAACCAGGGCCCATGCGATGAAGGATGTTATTAAAAACTACATTCACTTAGATTGGTTATGCACCCTTATCCGTTAGACATGAGTACTCTTGGTTTAGGTACTTGTATCTGACCGTGGCTTAGAACAATAACTTGTCGCAGATTAATTCGCCACATTTTGTCCTTGCTTGGTTGTAGGTGTGGCTTATTACTCCGATGAGAAGGTATTGAACCTTGTTGGGGTCCGGATACCATATTGGCTTCATGACTTGGAAAGATATTTCATCGAGGGTTAGTGTGCCATCTCCTGTCTTTGTTTGGTTGGGGAGATGGTATGCTAATTCAAATGGTGAGCTATTGGACCATGTTATGATCCGATCTTACTTATTAGTGAGCAATATTTATTCAGTTTATATGGCATGATATTATGTATCTTGTTATGTCCCTCTGAGGACCTGGTTATCTCTCCAGGTGTGTGTTCTTGTCTTTCGCAGGTGTTCTAGCCATGGCCATGATCATCTCTATTTCTTCGAGGATGATTGCACTTTGATCGTCTTCGCTTCGCTCGCCAAAATCTTTCTTTTGTTATGTCTTTCTTTTCATAGTTGGTAGTGGGTTTGTCTCCGCCTAACTATATGTACCAAATGACAATTTTATTGTTAATTATATGATATATTTTATTCTTTTATTTTGTGGGTGAGATTAGTTAGCCTTGGTTTTACTACATTTACAGCTTATGTATACATACGAGGATACCATATGTTGGAGTATACTTCGTATGTATGCAGCTGGCATGTATATGCTCCTAGTCCTACGTATTTTGGGACTAGGGCGTTACATGTTTTGTGGTGGCCCATCCAGGTCAAGATAAATTGTTTGGTTACTTTACCATGCCTGCGTATAGGATTTGAGTCTAGGATCTCATCCACATACTTGTCATCTCTCCTCGATTCTATTTTTGAACTACCGCTTGACTCATCGATTGCATCTTGCTTAATTCTTATCTTCTCTTCGTGCTTGCGAGAGGTTAGAAAGATGACCCGTACTAGATAGACATGTTTTGTTTGTCCCAAAACCCCATTAGTTTAACACTTGTAAGTTAGGTAGAATACCCCATGACCTAACACTCCCTTTGTCCTTGTGACCTATATTAATAAATTTACTTAGACTGTAAAAATTAGAGGACCCTAACCCATTTAACCAACCAAGCCATAGACAAGGAGACACTAGGACAACTATATGGACCCAAACTTCGGACGAGACTTAGGTTTTTAAGGAACTTGAACTATTCATATTTGATGTCAATCATTACCTCTTGTACGTATATTTTGGACTATCCTGACTAATGATGCTAATATAGACTATTTTTGCAAGCTCATTCCTTATCGAGCTTGTTGATGACATATCTTATTGAGAGCGCTCTCACTAACATATTGTCTAGTCAGAACCGGTACATGATGGTCTGATCAACCTAGTTCACTTTGGTTCGCTTTTATCCATTGTTCTACGTGGATGGGGCATGATTAAACTTGGCCTCTAGAATCCCATCCACAACTTCCTTGAAATTTTTTTTGAAATTATTCGGTCGCCTTTGAACCACGTATTCGTATTCGATAATATCGTCTTTGAACTCTATATTGCTTTCGCCTTCACCTATTTTAGAAGGGCAAAGACGCTTATACTTGAATTTCCTCTAGCTTATGACCATTACCACTCAATGTTACTATATTTTCGTCTTAAAATTATTCGCCCTTTTTTCTCGATCCTAGGTTCATTATCGCAACCCTCTAATCATCCTGGCAACTTGAATTGTTCCCTTAATCATACTCCTAACCCATGTGACTACTATACAATCTTCTCAAAGGAATCACCAACCTATGCCGCTTTTCGGATACGAGACGTGTCCAAGCCAGCCTATGCCGCAGAGTCGGCGGTAGAACGCTGTCAAGCCCGCAAGAAAATGCTCAAAATATCACATTGCTGCTCATTCAAAAATCTACATTTATTACAACAGTTACAACCTTTATATTTAAAGGAAATACAAAGTTTTACAATTAAAGAAAATGATACAATTGCTTTCTATTCTAGGTCAGCCTCAGCATACCCAAGTCTTCCCCAGTGCTAAGAGTGATCGCGGCTAAACCTGAAAAATGTTGGTTATCCAGTCAGGATTGGAACAAGTACACAAACCGACGGCAATGCAAAACACAATAGAATTAACAAGACATGAAAATAGCATATAAGATATGAAAGCTGTAAGAAAACTGATGACATAGCACGAGAGAGAAATAAACAAGGAAAAACTAATAAAAGACATCTATCTAGGTGGTGTGAAATATCCTTTTCGACATGTGAATGGCTAGGGGGTAAATCCGGCATCTACACGTGCCGTGTGCAGATGCTATTGTTCACGAATAGACATCTTGGGGTATTTTCTGGGTAGTCCACATGCCTACTAAGATATTTCCCCTCCCGACTACTCCGTGTGACGAGCGTGTCAACAAGCAGCAAGATATATGTATAGACATGAAATAGAAAGACTACTATGAATCGGAAAGCAATCAGAAAGTGCACTTGCCTGAGGTCCTTAGCTGGAGAAACCAAAATACCATACCACTCAATGAGCCACAATCAGTCAACACATGTAGAAGTCTCCGAATGCTGAAATAAACAGTACCAACGTTCTCAGAATAGTCAAATTAGCTAGGATTGCCTGTCCTTAAGTCCAATTCTGGACACAGGGACAAAATGGTAATTTCGGGCAAAAACGATATCCGTCATTGGATCCGCTTTGCACCGAAAAGCGTACCAGAGTCAACGGTCTCTAAAGTCGTCAAACTACATGTCTACGGATTCGATTTTTCGATACGAACCCAACCGTATGTCCAAAGGTGGATTACGGCGGGCCGTGCACAAAATCGCCCGTTGAGTCGGGAATGGCTTGCTAGCCTAGGGCCTACATGAAGTAGTCAAAACCACGCAAAACAGGGACATATGACTAGTCATGGTTAAGGTAGACTCGAAGGAAATATATATATATATATAATTATTTTTAGAAAATACCTCTATACTAGGAACTATATTTAACTAATAAAATATTTTAGGTAACTATTTGAAAACCAAGAAAATATTGTATATGGTAACTCATATTAAGAAATATCATAACTACTACAATAATATGTTCTAGAGGTATCTAGATACTAACAATAAATAACAATTAATTTAGGAAAATATTTCATAATATTTCAAAACTAGTTGTATTAGTCAAAATAATATTTAGATAATTATTTTAAAACTAAGAGAAATCTTTTACATGAGAACCCATATTAAAAATACACTAATAGATATATACTTAGAAAATACATTTATAATGATTTAGAAACTATATTTTATTAATCAGATATTTTTAGACAATATTTTGAAGCCCATAAATCATTTTAGGGTTTTATAAAATCAATTATATTTATATATAAAGGTCCAAAATCTTAGATATTAAACTTAATATTGTAGGGCTCAAGCCCAAAATTAATCAAACATTTTATTTAAAACATTTTTACATATCTATACATATACTGCTAAATAATTTTACACGAAAATTATATATGCAGATTCAATACATATATTTACCTATATAAATCTAACCTGGCCCAAACCCAGGGGTCAACACACTACTTGCAGCCCAATGTGCAACCCTAACACCCGTTATAGTTAATGATAATAAAATAATAATAATAATAATAATAACAATGGCTAATTGTGATTTCTAATAAAATCTATTACTAATATAAGTATCAGTAAAAATGGTGGCGTTCTGCTGAGCCCTCATCTTTCCAAAATCCCAACTCCTTATTAACGATAATAACCACGGGAAACTATTCCCCCCCATAAAATAATACAAAGCATAAATGGTAATACTGAAGAGAAAGGTTCACTTGAAGAAGGGTCGTACACAACACTCATAATACAATCCGTATAATATACGCTGCTGACCCAAACTCAGATCTCTATAATGCTCAACACATAAATGAGTAGAAATATCTCTCCTAAAAACTAATCTATAACAGGATGGGCTTCTGTTTGTTATTCTAATGCACAAAATGAGGGGGATGGAGAAAAGGGGACGGCTCACCTCGGGAGCGCAGCGCTCGGGTCGTCGGCGCCAGGAAGCGGAGGGGCTCGAGTTCTCCGGAGGGAGGTCGTACTGGTCGAGCGACTAGATCGGCGCCGGAGGAGAGTGGTGCTGGATCTACTCCAAGCGCCAGGTTCGAAGCGGGATGGCTTCGCTCAACATCGGTGGCGGTCGGGTGGTGAACGAAGGGAGGCGGTGGAAGACGATGCAGATGCTGCTGTCAACGTTCGCCTGAGCGCGCGCGCGCGCCGGCGGTGGCCTGCGGCGGTGGCACGCGCGGTCGAGGCCCCCATGGGCGCACAAGGGTGGTGGCGGCGTCAGTCGAGAGGCGCGAGGAGACGGGGTTAGGCTGGTTCATGGTGGTGAGGCACGACGGTCGTCAGGATCGGGGAGGCAGTTGCTAGGTGGAGGAGCGGGGTGTTAGGGTTTTGATCGATTCTCCCTGACGCTCTCTGTTCTCTCTATATATATTCGATATAGGCCGGTTCTTTGTATACGCATCTCGTTTGATATTGAGGCTTTGCAGCCAGGGTGGGCCGGGTTCAACTGCTATCGGGTTTGAGGGGAGAAGGGCTGGCTGACTGCTACTCCCTATTCTATTCCTTTTTCCTTCTCTGTTTCTTTTCTATGCATATTTTATATAGAGCAATTATGGATTGCTCAGGCCGAGTGCTGGGTTTGGTACTGGTTGGTACTCAAGGGCTTGTGGGCCACTGGACTGTTCAGCTTGGGAAGTCAATTGCACCTTCATCTAAGCACAGGAAGGATCCTAGTACACCAGTATTTTCTTCTTTGCCACCCCAAACCATGACTTTCAAAGGCAACATTGCCTAACACTCATGTCAATGTGTTGATGACGATTTCTAAGACTGACTTAAGTCTTGGGTATACATGCATATAACAAAAAGTAGACCTATCTACCTGGACTAATGAGATATTCAAAAGAAAATTATAAACTTGCAAAGTTATTATGTATAATAAATACGTCACACATGCTGCATGTAAAATTACTGTAAATAGTGAATGGCTCAAGACCTAGGTTACAAAAATTCATGTCAGTATCCGTATTTTGTCATTACTCAACTCATGAGTCTCCATTATTCATTAGAGGATAGGAGCACCCACAATACGCAAGGAAATCCTAATCCCAATAAGGAAAGCCCAATGCGGGCTAGACCCAGTTGGGCCAATCAGTAACTCCAACAATCATCACTATCAAAATAACACTTTGTCGCTTGTGAACCCAAAAACCTAGGAAGCACAAATGCTCCAAATTTGGTGCCATTTTATATTATATACACATACCCACATATATATAAAATATATTATATATGTATACCCATACACATATTTATAAAATATATTTATATATACACACATTTCTTTTGATAAAAAATGGTAATAACTAATATTAATAACTAATTTATATTTAATAATCACAATAATAATATTAACACTATATGGCCTCAATAAAATAAATAATAATAAAATATTTAAAAAATTTGAGAAGGGGAGCTACAACCTTATTCTTTTTGAACGTTGACTAGCGACCCTTAACTATCCTCTAACTATACCCGTGATATTTTCTATGATCTAGATCACGATTTCCTACGACGTGTTTTGTTGAACGTTGTAATTGATTGTTCTCCATCGATACCCGATTGTGTCTTCTCACCCTCCACCTATTCTTAATTTCGATGACGAAATTCTTGTAAGTTGGGTAGGATGTAAAACCCCTAAATTTCTATAATATTTTTTATTATATAAATTGGTATTGTTTTTTAATTTTGCACGTCACATAATCGTATTGTACGTCGCGTGCGAAATTTGCGTTTTTCGTAATTGCTTGTCGAGTGCGAACATGTGAGGTACATGCTTTTGGAAAAATGTCTTGATTATAAATTTATTTGTATGGAATAATGTTTTTAAAATGACATAAGATAAATATTTTTTAAACGTATTGCATCGCGACTGCCAAAAAAATTATTATCTTATAAAAATACTATCTTATTTTATTTTAGTAGTAATTTAGAAAAAAAAACTAGATTCTTGAATATTCTACTTGTGAAGTACATGAAATTTACTTCATGTATATTTTCAAAAACTAATAGAATTTATTTAGAAGTAATTATTTTAACAAAAGTGATTTCAAATACTTAAATATTAATTTTGATTTTTTGAAATTATTTATTTTTATAAAAAGGTATTGGGAATCGGCTCAATTTGTTGTAGTTTTGGTTTCGGACTCCTTTCGGAATCATTCTGTGGCCTAGTTAATTCTAGTTTGGGTTTTGTGGATATTTTCTTATACACCTGTGGCTATATTTTTATAAGTTTTTGTGGTTTTTCCTTTGGTTTGGCTTATGGAAATGATTAGGAAATGGTTATGTGTTTTGGTGGATGGAATTTGGAAGGCTGGAGTTATACTGGATTTTGTGTGGGACTTGCCAATGTGGCTAGATCATCCTAGTTACAAAGGAGATGCTGCCGATTTTTCTAAAATATTTTGAAAACCTTTTTGGTTTATTTCTTGAGTTCAGTTCCTGAAATTTGACAATTTTTGTGTTGGTTGGCTTTCGGATACAACTTTCGGGCGATGACCGTATCGGTCCATGGGCCCTAGCAAAAAGCAAATGAAACCGACATTTTCGGACGTTGAGGCATAAGCTAAAATGCAACATGAGATTTGTATGACCAAGTCTGATACTTACCCTATTCCACATTTTTATAATTAAATTTTATTTAGAACTTGTTACTGGCCTATAGTATTTTGGGTACAGGGCCTCGGCCTTTTTGATTGGACCATTTCACAGCACTCAAAGCTTGCCTCAGTTTTATTTTAATTTAATTTATGTAATATTTGTAAGGACATAAGTCCGGCTTTTATTTTATTCTCTGTCGTCCTTTATTTGTGTAGCTTAGGTTTTTCTGTTCTTTCTGGCTTTTGTAGTGTAGATTTTTGGTTATTTTCTGAGATTGTTGATTTCGTAGTTAGGCACGTAATTAATTTGTTACTAATTATTTTATATATATTAAAATTAATAAGAATTTCTCATATTAAGTAAAATTATTAGTAAATTAACAGATTCATGTTTTTTTTATCACTGAAAGAAAACCTTAGCTGTATATATATTATGAAATACCAAGTTTTGATATAAAAAAAACTGAAAACGCTATCTTTTCCAATAAAACAGTAAATTGACTCTGTTTTGTAAATTGACAATTGTAGTTGCGACGTTAGAGTATTACTCGTTTGATTAATTAAAATACTTAAAAACTTGACTAGAACCTACTTTTAGAGATTGTAACTAGCACACATAGAAATGGCTTATCTATGATTCTAAGTCCAGGATTCTCAACTGTAGGAATTCGAGGATGTAACTGACTTCCTCTCCAGTACCGACACCTCAATCCAGTCAATAGCAAAGGCAAGTACGGTTATGTTATCTCGCAATTTAATTAGTAATTGTTATCTTGCATGCTTAAACCACATTGCTATACGGAACTCTCTCCCGGAGTTCAAATATTGATTGTAGGATATTGGGGGAGTAGTGTAGTGCTTATGACCAATACCTTCATAATGCATAATTGTGCGAGCTTACCCCTCTTACACATGGGGATAAGCCGTATTACATCGCTAGAATGCTATTGTACAACCCAAGCCGGTCATATACATTACCTATTCAAATCATATTGTTTTCAAATATTAAATTGCTGGAAAAATTGTTGGAAAATATTGTTCAAGTATTTCAAACTGTTTAAAATTGCAAATTTCTGTTATATTTGAACTGTTAGATATATATAATTGTACTTTGCTCCTTTCCTGACTGGATCCCCCCAATATGTGACATTGATGATGCTGAGCTGTTGTTCAATAGCTATTATGATCCCGTGCTGTACCATGCGTTGCTTCCAGAGTCTTACTTAGAAGATGCTGATTCCGAGGTCGATGAGCCGACCATTTAGCTAGTTGATTTTCATTTTTCTCTATGTTAGAGTTGCAGACTTTTCATTTCAGTATTTCAGTTTTAGTTGTACTTTCAATTGTTGAACAAAAGTTTTAAATGTTCGTAATATTAAAGTTGTGACAAATATAATTGTTGTTGAGATTACCTGCATATAGAAACAGCTTACTACCGCTGTCTCACAACGGTGCAGGCTGGACATAATCCGATTCGACCCAACAATTTGGGATCGGGTCGTGACATGTTTTTAGTGGTGGCCCATGCAGGTCTGATCAACGCCTTAGGTAAACATATCTAGAAACAATTAGAACACTAGAACATTAATTTATCACAACATAGGACCAAAATATATTATAAATAAATATTTTTATTCGTTATAGACTGGTAGGCTACCTTGCTTATGTTTGTATCTTAAACCTTCCAGAGTATGGCCACGGACAAGACCACCACTGCTAGCGATGGGGTGTCATCACCCGATCACACCCTACCTCCCCAAGTAAGTCCGGATCCTACACCTCGACAGCTGACCGACCGTTCCCATAATGCACCAGCACCCCGTGGAGTTTACACTCCTACAACTCCGATGGCAGATCCTACATCTTTCCGGACTGAGCTGCAGTCCCATGCGGTAATGCCCACTCCAGCTGCCCCACCAGTGCCCGTGGACCCTACCGACCTCGTAGGCCTGCTACGAGGAGTGCTTGAGGCCCAGAGAGCCCAAGCTGAAGCTCATCGCGAACAGACTACAATTATGAGAGAAGGCATGGAGAATGCCCTCAACATGGCTATGGCTGCCCTCGAGAGAGGAGAAGCAGCCCAATCAGAACCAAGGCCTTTTAAGGTCGGCGATATAGAGAAATTCAAGAAGCTGGGCCTTCGACCCTTCAAGGGAACCGAGAGAATCATCTATGCCGACGAATGGCTCGACAGCATGGAGCGTCTCCTCAGTATCGTTCGACTTCCAGATGACCTCCAGGTCGAAGATGTAGGACTCCAACTGCTATATGTTGCAAGCACCTGGTATCGGAATGAACCCCGACTCCAGGACAGACAGCTTGATTGGAACACCTTGAAGAGGTTGTTCCGCAGGAAGTTCTTCCCACTATCAGAGTTGCGGGAGATGGAAAGACAATTCCAGAATCTGAAGCAAGGGAACATAATGGTTGGTGAATACGCGACATAGTTTGGTCAACTTAGTCGCTTTGCTAAGAACTTAGTTGCTGACCCCGTAGATCGTGCTAAAAGATTCAGATTTAGACTGAGGGAAGAGATTCGCACCCCCATGATCGCAGGCGATGCCAAAACGTATGAGAGGATCCTAATACGAGCTCATAATATAGAGAAGAGTCAGCCTACTCGTTCAAAAAGGGAATATTCTGAAACAAGCAATTTCCAGAGTAACCAGAAGAGGCCCAACGTCAACAACCACAACAGGCCTTCTCACCACCAGCACCAGCACCAGCACCATCAGGCAAGGCAAATGACAAAGCACCTCAGAAGCAGATCCCTGTCTGCGATTTCTGCAAGAGACCAAGATATCAGACAAACATCTGCAGGAAAAGACTAGGACACTGCCTAGTTTGTGGGTCTACCACCCACTAAGTGAGGGACTACCCCACGGCATTCAATCGGACCGGAATAATACAGCATAAAGCTTCCCTACCCACTCAGCAACAATAGTTTGGGCAACACCAACAGAAGGTTGGGCGAGCTTTTGCCCTAACAGTAGACGAGCAAGAGCCAGAGCAGGAACCCACCGCTGATGTCATTACATGTTCCATTTATGTGCATTCACATCCTGATTTAGCATTATTTGATTCGGGTGCATCATACAGTTTTATATCATCAAAGTTTATTTCCGCACATCACCTAGTTACGAGGTTTAGCAAGATGATATATAGAGTTATGACCGGTGGTGGACCCATACCCATTATCGAGACCTGTAACTGCCCCATAACTATCTCAGGCCACAAATTCTTAGCACCCTTACTTGTGATGTCCTTACCCAACTATAATGTAGTCTTAGGGATGGACTGGCTAGGTAAGCAACATGCACTGATAGATTGTCACAGAGGATGTGTAGTTTTTAGCCCACCAGGAGAACGGAGTTTAAAATCTTTCGAACTCCGGAAGATATGGAGAGTGTTATCTACTCCTTTATCATCGAAGACCCCGGGCCTCCGCATCCTATCATAGCAGAATTTATGGACGTCTTCCCTGATAGTCTTCCAGGATTGCCCCCAGATCGAGGTGTGAAATTCACCATTGATCTAGTTTCCGGCTCTTCCCCTATTTTTCGAGGAAGCTACAGAGTCAACCCCAAAGAGGATAAGGAGATGAAGGACCAGATTGACGAACAAAAGGCCCAAGGATTTATCAGAGATGGAGTTTTACCCCGGGGAGCACCAGTTTTGTTCGTGCCCAAGAAGGATGGAACCGTACGGATGTGCATCGACTACCGGGCACTGAACAACATCACCATCAAGAACAAGTACCCTCTGTCCCGGATCGATGACCTATTTGATCAACTAAGTGGAGCTAAGGTATTCTCGAAGATAGATCTCCGATCTGGCTACCATCAAATCAAGGTCAGGAAGGAGGATATTCCAAAGACGATGTTCAACACCAAATATGGACAATATGAATTTTTGGTCATGCCGTTTGGATTGACGAATGCCCCTGCGGTATTCATGAACCTCATGAACAAGGTCTTTCATGAATACCTAGATCAGTTTGTTGTTGTCTTCATCAATGACATTCCGATCTACTCGAAGATCGAAGAAGAGCATGAAGAGCATCTAAGAAAAGTCCTGGGAACTTTAAGGAGGGAGAAGCTCTATGATAAGCTATTTAAATACGAATTTTTTTAGACAAGGTAGATTTTCTAGGCCATGTTGTCACAGGAGAAGGAATTTTGGTGGATCCAAAGAAGATAGCTGCTATTGAGACGTGGACTACACCAAGTTCAGTTGCTGAAATCAGAAGCTTCTTGGGCTTAGCTGGCTACTACCAAAAATTTGTGAAGGATTTTGCCAGGATTGCTGAGCCGATGACGAAGCCCACCTGGAAGAACAAAGAATTTGTTTGGTCCGAAGATTGCCAGTCATCATTTGAGGAGCTGAAGAAGAGACTTACAACGGCGCCTATACTTGTGCTACCCTCAGGTACCGACAGTTTCTCAATTTACAGTGATGCTTTCGGTAAAGGATTGTGCTGTGTTCTTCAACAACACGGGAAAGTAATTGCTTATGCATCTAGGCAATTACGGACTCATGAGAAGAACTATCCCACGTATGATTCGGAGCTGGCAGCGGTTATATTTGCTTTGAAGTTGTGGAAGCACTACCTCTATGGAGAGAGTAGAAATATTTACAGATTATAGAAGTCTTAAATATATTTTTACTCAGAAGGAGCTGAACAAGCGACAGAGACGATGGCTAGAGCTGATGAAAGATTTCGACATCAACCTGCAGTATCATTCAGGTAAGGCTAATGTTGTTGCAGATGCACTTAGTCGATAACCGATGGCAATGTTTTTGACCAAGGAGCGGCACTTGCTGGAAGACAAAGAGAAGCTTGGATTAGAGATTGTACTGCCCGAAGAGAAAATAAAGAAACTGGGAAGAGAAACCATTGTACCAGGAGCTGGTTCATCAATAATGCAGTTGCAAGTGCCTTCAAGTCTGATGGACAGAGTCAAGGAGACACAATTCCAAGACGAGACACTTTGCAAACTCGAAGATCAAGTGCTGGCAGGAACACTTGAAGGATTTTCAATCGCCAGCGATAGAGCACCGAGGCATGGTACGAGGCTTTGCATGCCAACTGGAGAACTGAAGAACGAGTTGATACAAGAAGCACATCAGTCGCAGTATTCCATACATCAAAGAGCTAACAAAATGTATCAGGATATACGTACTGTAGTATAGTGAAACGGAATGAAGAAGGACGTATCCAGGTATGTGGCTAGATGTTTAATTTGTCAACAAGTGAAAGCTAGCAGACAGAGACCCGCAGGACTATTGCAGCTGCTAGACATTCCGGAGTGGAAATGGGAACAAATAACGATGGACTTTGTGTCAGAACTGCCTCGATCCCAAGAAGGAAAAGACGCCATATGGATTATTGTGACCGACAGACGAAGTCAGCTTACTTTATCCCCTTCAAGGTTGGTCTATCCACCGAGAAGTTGGTGGCACTATACATGCAGCATATCTACCGGATTCATAGAGTTTCAGTAAATATCGTATCTGACAGGGATACCAGATTCACCTCTCACTTCTGGAAAAGCTTGTACGACAGTTTGGGAGAACAATTGAAGTTCAGCACCGCCTACCATCCCCAGACTGACGGACAATCGGCGAGAACAATCTAGACGTTAGAGGACATGCTGAGATCTTGCATCTTGGAATTTGGAGTGTCTTGGGAAGACCATTTGTACTTGGTAGAGTTCTCCTACAACAACAGCTACCAAGCTAGTATCGGTATAACTCCGTTCGAGGCACTCTATGGATGTCGTTGCCGCACTCCACTTGCTTGGGACGACGTAGGAGAAAGAGTATTGCTTGGACCTGAGATGGTGACCGATGCAGCAGAAAAGGTAAAGATGATCAGAGATAAGCTCAAGATTGCTCAGGACAGACAGAAGCATTGGGCCGATAGCAGCCGACGACTATTAGAGTTCGAAGCAGGTGATAGTGTGTTTGTGAAGATCTTACCTACCAGAGGAGCTATTCGATTCGGCAGAGCAGGAAAGCTAAGTCCCAGGAATATTGGTCCTTTGAAGTACTGAACAGGATTGGAGAAGTAGCTTATCGGGTGGCTCTACCCCCAAGTCTCGAAGGCGTCCACAACGTCTTCCACGTTTCACAGCTCAGGCGCTATATTCCGGATCTGAGCCACATCTTGTACCATTCAGAGCTGGAAATTGGACCCAGCCTCACAGTACCAGAGAAGCCAGTGGCGATATTAGACAGAGAAGAAAAGAGAAGCAGGAATTCGGTGACGCCGATAGTCAGAGTGATGTGGCAGCAAAACTCCCCAGGCGAGTCTACCTGGGAGCAAAAAGATGAGATATGGGAGCAGTATCCGTAACTATTTGAAGCCTGAGGTAATTCCTAACCCTATCCTTTAATTTCGAGGACGAAATTTCCTACGGAGGGAAGGTTGTGAAACCCGTAAATTTCGGATTTATTTTTTAATTGTTAGATTTTGTTTGCTAATTAGTTTGGTCAGTTTATTATTATTATTATTATTTAGAAAACCATATTTTTTAAAAAAATTATTCATTAAATTTTTATTGCTTTGCTTGACCCGTCCCGAACTCATCTTGATCCATTTCTGAAATTGAACCCAATCTCGGTTTTTCGAAACAAATCTTTAAGTCTTTAGTTTATTATTTATATATATTAATTTCCTTATTAAAAGGAAAGAATTCCTTTCCTTTCTCAGAACCTTCCCTTCCGTTCACACCCGAACTCCTTCCCTTCTCCTTCCGAAACCGCCATGACCCCTTCCCCTTCCCGTAACCGCCGCCAACCTCAACTTTTTCTCTTCCCGTGACCCTAGCTTCACTCCCTATATAAACCTCCATCTCCATCTCCATCCTCATCCTCACTTTCCCTAATTTTCCAAAAGTCCTAGCCCTAACTCGAGCTCCCCTGACCGCGCCCCCGGCGACCCCGACCGCGCCCCTCCTGGCGACCCCGACCATCGCTCGATCCCAACCCCCTGTGCGCCCGCGACCCCCCTGCGCGCCGAGCTCGGCGACCCCCTCGCGGCTGCCTCCCGTCTCCGCCTCCCTGATCCCGTGCTCCGTGACCCCATGACAGCGCGGCCCGCTGTCCATCGTTGTTCCGAGCACCGATCCGTTGTCCGAAGCTGTTTTGGTATTCTCGAGTTATCCCGCGACTCCCCGACCAAAGGATATTAGGTAATTTCTGATTAATCACAGTAGTTCGTCCCTCCCGTAGAGTCGATGATGACACGATCTCCATTCCCGCTATGGGAATCGGCTCGATTTGTTGTAGTTTTGGTTTCGAACTTTCCGAACTCCTTTCGGAATCATTCTGTGGCCTAGTTAATTCTAGTTTGGGTTTTATGGATATTTTCTTGTACACCTGTGTCTATATTTTCATAAGTTTTTGTTGTTTTTCCTTTGGTTTGGCTTATGGAAATGATTAGGAAATGGTTATGTGTTTTGGTGGATGGAATTTGGAAGGCTGGAGTTATACTGGATTTTGTGTGGGACTCGCCAATGTGGCTAGATCATCCTAGTTACAAAGGAGATGCTGTCGATTTTTCTAAAATATTTTGAAAACCTTTTTGGTTTATTTCTCGAGTTCAGTTCCTGAAATTTGACGGTTTTTGTGTTGGTTGCTTTCGGATACCACTTTCGGGCGATGATCGTATCGGTCCATGGGCCCTAGCGAAATGCAAACGAAACCGACATTTTTGGACGTTGAGGCATAAGCTAAAATGCAACATGAGATTTGTATGACCAAGTCTGAGACTTACCCTATTCCACATTTTATAATTAAATTTTATTTATAACTTGTTACTGGCCTATAGTATTTTAGGTACAGGGCCTCGGCCTTTTTGATTGGATCATTTTACGACACTCAATGCTCGCCTAAGTTTTATTTTAATTTAATTTATGCAATATTTGTAAGGACATAAGTCCAGCTTTTATTTTATTCTTTGTGGTCCATTATTTGTGTAGCTTAGGTTTTTCCGTTCTTTCTGGTTTGTGTAGTATAGATTTTTGGTTATTTTCTGAGATTGTTGATTTCATAGTTAGGCGCGTAATTAATTTGTTACTAATTATTTTATATATATGAAAATTAATAAGGATTTCTCACATTAAGTAAAATTATTAGTAAATTAACAGATTCATGTTTTTTTATCACTTAAAGAAAACCTTAGTTGTATATATATTATGAAATTCCAAGTTTTGATAAAAAAAACCTGAAAACGCTATCTTTTCCAATAAAACAGTAAATTGATTCTATTTCGTAAATTGACGATTGTAGTTGCGACGTTAGAGTATTGCTCGTTAGATTAATTAAAAAACTTAAAAACTTGACTAGGACCAACTTTTAGAGATTGTAACTAGCACACGTAGAAATGGCTTATCTATGATTCTAAGTCAGGATTCTCAACTGTAGAAATTCGAGGACGTAACTGACTTTCTCTCCGGTACCGACACCTCAATCCAGTCAATAGCATAGGCAAGTACGGTTATATTATCTCGCAATTTAATTAGTAATTTTTATCTTGCATGCTTAAACCATATTGCTACACGGAACTCTTTTCCAGAGTTCAAATATTGATTGTGGGATATTGGTGGAGTAGTGTAGTGCTTATGACCAATACCTTCATATTGCATAATTGTGCGAGCTTACCCCTCTTACACGTGGGGATAAGTCGTATTGTATCGCTAGGATGCTATTGTACAACCCAAGCCGGTCATATACATTACCTATTCAAATCACATTGTTTTTAAATATTAAATTGCTGGAAAATATTGTTCAAGTATTTCAAACTGTTTAAAATTACAAATTCCCGTTACTATTTGAATTGTTAGATATATATAATTGTAATTTGCACCTTTCCTGACTGGATCCCCCCAATAGGTGACATTGATGATGCTGAGCTATTGTTCAATATCTATTATGATCCCGTGCTGTACCCTGCGGTGCTACCAGAGTCTCACTTAGAAGACGCTGATCCCAAGGCCGATGAGCCGGCCATTTAGCTAGTTGATATTCATTTTTGTCTATGTTAGAGTTGCAGACTTTTCATGTCAAGACCCGTTACCCAAATTGTTGGGCCGGGCCGAGCCATGTCCAGCCTACGCTTAAGATAAAGTGCAGTAAGCTGTTCTAGAGATAACAAGATAAGACTAAATGTGCTAACAATTCTATAAGTGAAGAAGAATCATAAATGCTCCAAACACAAAAGTCGTCGTATATAGTAAAATATCCAAGTACAAGTAAACTGAAATGTAAAACTGGATACATGTCCAGTTACAAAATGATATAGTCTAATACATGACTACACTAAGTAATCCCAAGCAGCTAAGCAAACTAGACGAGTCTCCCCGTAGGAACATCCTCGTATGGCAAAACCGGGTCCTCGACAGTGACTCCATAATACGAATCACAGAGCAACTCCTCCTCAGTAAGTATACCTACAACGTTATCCTGTCAGGACGGGAGCAAGTACTGTTTTCTAGCAAACTAAATATACAAAACTTGAATAGGAAGGTAATAAACTGGAATCATGGCATATCATGGTTTAATTGGTTCTTTTTAGAAATGACAACAAATAGTTTAAAAGTTTAAAACTGTAGCATGTACGTGAATCGGTCAATAGGTAATCAAGATGTACAGCGGCACATATCAAGTTTTTCTGGCATGCACATACGTGCACGAGCGGCATCGGTGTATATCCATACACAAACGCGAGATCAGAACATACGGCAAGGGTACATATAGAATGTCACCGAGCGTGGTAAATACATACGGAGAAGGGGGTCATGTTCACGTACAATACTAACAGTTTCCCCTTAACCCGTTATTTAACATGTGAGAGATACGAGAACAGTAAAAACATGTGGAAGATACAAGAACGATATAAAGCATGTGAGAGATATGAGATACTGTCCTAAACATGGTAGAGACTGAAAGTAATACAACATGTAACGTTCAAACTTGCTACCCCAAGGATCAGCATTTAACATGGTTGGTAAGTCGCAGTTTATTGTTCTAGCAGTATGTAAAGTTCGTAGAAAGTACTTGCCTCTAGCAAAGCAAAACAAGCTACGATAAATGTGCTATGGATGTCTGGTAACTCGTCACTGTAGAAGTAAATATAACAACTTAGTTTTACACTAAGCTAAATCACTAGGACACTAATTGGTGCGACACGACTTGTGACTGGGCACCTAGCCAAAATGATGACTTGGCACAGGAGACCAATGTGGGATGACACACTATGTTAACTAACTTTCTAGGGTCTTTACACTAGTGAGGGATGGGGTTCAATACGACTAAAACTCCAAATAACACAAAAAGCTACAAGTCGTAATTAATCAATAAATAAATCAAAAGATCATTGTGTTCCAACAATTTTTAAAGTAGACAAAAAGCCTAGTTTTGCATAAAACAAAGTACCAAAACGATCCTTGCTAACTATAGAAATTTATTATAATTTTTCTGGAATTTATTAACCAGTACAAATATTTTATAAAAATCAGTTTTCCTAAGTATACAGAAAGTGAGTTTTGGTTTCATATGCCAAAATAGTGGCAAAACAGTAAATTAATTACTACAAAAATTATACTAAATTAGCCAACTTAACAAAGTATCTAAAAACTATTTTTCCATAATTTTGGCAACACTCTAAGTATTTTTAGAAAATCATAAAACAGCTATGCACAATAATAATTAATTATCTGCATATTTTGTCCATGTATATAATTTGAACCAAAGTTCAAATACAGGACCCAAGGCCATGAATCAAGTCCAATATGACTTGTACAGGTCTTGAATGTGTGAAAACACATTTGAGCCCAAATACCCATGCTAGGTTTGGACATCAAATGGTTGCAGTAATTTAAATACAATAAAAATAGAAGTTGGTAATAGTGCAAAATAAATATTATTATTTTAATATGGTAAAATTATGCATAGTGAAAATATACATATATATGTTCTAAAAGTACATATATATATATATATAAGGAAAATACTTAATTATAAAAGTACATATATATACATATACTAATATTGTATATATATATATACATAGTATAAATATATATATACATATGAAGATATATACATATATACATATATGTATATAAATACAAATAAATATATAAGATTTTATTAAGCATAAAAATATATACATATATAAAATACTGCTAAAATACAGTATATATACATATATATATACTAATATATATATACACATATATATAAATATATATATAAAACTGAAAAAGAAAAAGAAAAAGAAAAGAAAAAAAGAAACTGTAAAGGGGGGGCTCGAACCCTGTCCAGAGAAGCGCGCGGGGGGGGGGGTTTGATTCGTTCGGGCTGGCCAGTGGGTCAGCCCGCTAAGTCTGTTAGGGTTAGGTTTTAGTTAAATTTATTTAGGTCAGGAATTAAATGGGTTTTTACCCGTTAAACAAAGCCCAACCCGTTAGTCTATTTCACAGTTTGTCTCGTGTCCATACAGTCCAGGACACGAGAAGTCGAAATCTGACACAGAGTCGACGTGTCCGTGCCCAGCACGACACGTACGACTCGGCTAACACGTGTCCAGCACCACAGTTGAGTCCCCCGTGTCTAGGCGAGTCTCGTGTCTCAGTTTGAGACACGTACGACACAGAGGAAGGAATGTTACCCACGTGTCCGGCGGAGAGGAAAGGTTTCGAGAGGGCGAACGGCGGCTGGGGGCGTCGGCGTCGTGGCGCTCGGGTGGCGATCGCCTTGTCTCGTCGGGGCGAACTCGTTGATGGTGGTGGTGGTCGATGACGTCGAGCGGTGGTGGTCGAACGGGGGTCGCCGGAGTTAGGGTTAGGTCTAGGGTTTTTGTTAGATGGGCGGAGGTACGGTGGTCGTGGTGGTCGGGGGAAGTGGTAGCTAGGTCAGAGGGACGAGGGGGGTTTTAAATAGGGTCTTTAGGGCGGTGGGGGCTGCCGGATTCGGCGGGGGTAGCGTCGGTGAGTTGGTCGGGCAGCGTCGTGAGTCAGAGGAGAGAGAGAGAGTCGGTCGGGGGTTAGGTAATTTTGCAATAGAGTCCTTAGACTTTTAGGTTTTTACAATTAGGTCCGCTTTATAAATAAATGCAAATATTAATTTGCATAACTGAATTAAAATAATTCCTAAATTACAAACTGCTATAATAACAATTTAAATAATTATAAAACTGCATTAAAACAATTCTAATAATTACAAAGTGATATTAAAACAATTCAGCAAATTGCAAAATGATATTAAAACATTTAAACAAATTACAAAATGATATTTTTCTCATTTAAAACTCATTTAAAATTCATTTAAAATTCATTTAAAAATTCTAGAAAATTCCTAAAATCATATTAAATTATTTTAAAACCAATAATGACATTTAATAATTAATTAACACTAGTTAAAAAAATTTTGAAAATCAGGGGCTTACAAGTCTTCCCTCCTTGAAAAATTTCGTCCTCGAAATTCACAGGGATTGAAGACCCTACAATATTCTAGCATAGCAAGCAACACAACAAAATGACTAAGGCTACGACCAAAACTAACCTCCCGAAACCTGTTCCGGCTCCGGCTCAACGGCTAGACTATAAACTCTCCCCTGAGGTCCCTTGGCTACTGGGCAGTCCCGAATCTGATGGATGGCAGACCCACAAGCTAAACACTGACCCAACCTCTTCCTACAAACGAAAGCGTCGTGGCCTACCTTCTTGCAGAATGCACAAAAAGTTCCCTTCTGCTGCTGTTGTCGGGGTCCCGGGGCTCTAACTGGCTGGGTCGAGTGATGTGATGTAGGGGGATGGTAAGTCTGCTGGGGTGGCGTCGGCGCTCTCTGCTGGAAAGCCTGACGCTTGGACGGTCCCTCGTGATGTACAGAAGCCGGCCTCTTGCTAGACAGAAGACGCTCCTTAATGCTCCGGGCCAACTCTAGGCTCTGGTAGTAGTCAGTCGTACCGTTCGCCACTATAAGAATGCCAATGTCTGAAACTAGACCATGGCAAAACCTACGGGTCATCTCCTCTGGATCAGCAACCAGACTAGGAGCAAAACGGCTCAAGCGACTGAACTCTCCCGCATAGTCGTCAATAGAACGGTTCCCCTGCTGGATGTTCTGGAATCGTAACCCCATGGCTACTCTAGCAGTGGTCGAGAAGAATTTCTTCTTGAACTGGGTCTTGAACTGGTCCCAGGTGGATCTACCTCTCGCGAACAACGGCTCATTCCTGAACCAGACTCCGGCTAAGTCTATCAGCAGAAATCCTGCTGCCTCTACCTGAAGGTCATCTGGCATCCTAACTCCCAGAAGCTTCCTCTCTACTGAATCTAGCCAATCATCAGCTACTACTATGCCCTCAGTCCCTGAGAACTCCTTGGGATTCAGACCCATGAAGTCCTTGACCGTCCCCGCTCTCTGCCGCGGCTCTACATATGGTGGGACCACGGGACGTCCCTCAGAACGCTCCATGCTCTGGCGGAGTAGGGTAGTCTGCTCCTGATGGGTTGTTAGGAACCCCTGAATCAGTGTGAGCAGCTGGTTCCCGTCGAGTGTGACGGAAGCCTGGGTGGGTATGGTGATAGGGGGTGGTGGAGGTATTGGGTCCTGCCGGGCCTGGGATGTGGAAGGTGGTATCTGGGTCTGTGGATCTGTGGAGTGGGGAAATGTGGTAGGTGGAGGTGTATCAGTCAACCGGTCAACTGACTGGATATGGAGGGCCCCATTCTCGGGGGTAACATACTGGGCCGAACGAGTAAGCACCATCTAAATTACACATAAAAAGACTTATAAGGACTTATTTAAAGCAAGCAATCATATGCAAGAAAATCTAATTATAATAGCAAATATGTGATGTATTTCCTATGTTGTAATCCTAGCATTCCTCTAAGTGTTCTAAGCGTCTTTCTTAATATTGTCTAATTACCTTAAGTTCCTAATTGCAGGCCTGCTTGGTACAATAACGTAACCAAACAGTTTAGTCAGGACCTGCATGGGCCACCAAAAAAACATGTCACGACCCGTTACCCAAATTGTTGGGCCGGGCCGAGCCATGTCCAGCCTACGCTTAAGATAAAGTGCAGTAAGCTGTTCTAGAGATAACAAGATAAGACTAAATGTGCTAACAATTCTATAAGTGAAGAAGAATCATAAATGCTCCAAACACAAAAGTCGTCGTATATAGTAAAATATCCAAGTACAAGTAAACTGAAATGTAAAACTGGATACATGTCCAGTTACAAAATGATATAGTCTAATACATGACTACACTAAGTAATCCCAAGCAGCTAAGCAAACTAGACGAGTCTCCCCGCAGGAACATCCTCGTATGGCAAAACCGGGTCCTCGGCAGTGACTCCATAATACGAATCACAGAGCAACTCCTCCTCAGTAAGTATACCTACAACGTTATCCTGTCAGGACGGGAGCAAGTACTGTTTTCTAGCAAACTAAATATACAAAACTTGAACAGGAAGGTAATAAACTGGAATCATGGCATATCATGGTTTAATTGGTTCTTTTTAGAAATGACAACATATAGTTTAAAAGTTTAAAACTGTAGCATGTACGTGAATCGGTCAATAGGTAATCAAGATGTACAGCGGCACATATCAAGTTTTTTTGGCATGCACATACGTGCACGAGCGGCATCGGTGTATATCCATACACAAACGCGAGATCAGAACATACGGCAAGGGTACATATAGAATGTCACCGAGCGCGGTAAATACATACGGAGAAGGGGGTCATGTTCACGTACAATACTAACAATTTTCCCTTAACCCGTTATTTAACATGTGAGAGATACGAGAACAGTAAAAACATGTGGAAGATACGAGAACGATATAAAGCATGTGAGAGATATGAGATACTGTCCTAAACATGGAAGAGACTGAAAGTAATACAACATGTAACGTTCAAACTTGCTACCCCAAGGATCAGCATTTAACATGGTTGGTAAGTCGCAGTTTATTGTTCTAGCAGTATGTAAAGTTCGTAGAAAGTACTTGCCTCTAGCAAAGCAAAACAAGCTGCGATAAATGTGCTATGGATGTCTGGTAACTCGTCACTGTAGAAGTAAATATAACAACTTAGTTTTACACTAAGCTAAATCACTAGGACACTAATTGGTGCGACACGACTTGTGACTGGGCACCTAGCCAAAATGATGACTTGGCACAGGAGACCAATGTGGGATGACACACTATGTTAACTAACTTTCTAGGGTCTTTACACTAGTGAGGGATGGGGTTCAATACGACTAAAACTCCAAATAACACAAAAAACTACAAGTCGTAATTAATCAATAAATAAATCAAAAGATCATTGTGTTCCAACAATTTTTAAAGTAGACAAAAAGCCTAGTTTTGCATAAAATAAAGTACCAAAACGATCCTTGCTAACTATAGAAATTTATTATAATTTTTCTGGAATTTATTAACCAGTACAAATATTTTATAAAAATCAGTTTTCCTAAGTATACAGAAAGTGAGTTTTGGTTTCATATGCCAAACTAGTGGCAAAACAGTAAATTAATTACTACAAAAATTATACTAAATTAGCCAACTTAACAAAGTATCTAAAAACTATTTTTCCATAATTTTGGCAACACTCTAAGTATTTTTAGAAAATCATAAAACAGCTATGCACAATAATAATTAATTATCTGCGTATTTTGTCCATGTATATAATTTGAACCAAAGTTCAAATACAGGACCCAAGGCCATGAATCAAGTCCAATATGACTTGTACAGGTCTTGAATGTGTGAAAACACATTTGAGCCCAAATACCCATGCTAGGTTTGGACATCAAATGGTTGCAGTAATTTAAATACAATAAAAATACAAGTTGGTAATAGTGCAAAATAAATATTATTATTTTAATATGGTAAAATTATGCATAGTAAAAATATACATATATATGTTCTAAAAGTACATATATATATATATAAGGAAAATACTTAATTATAAAAGTACATATATATACATATACTAATATTGTATATATATATACATAGTATAAATATATATATACATATGAAGATATATACATATATACATATATGTATATAAATACAAATAAATATATAAGATTTTATTAAGCATAAAAATATATACATATATAAAATACTGCTAAAATACAGTATATATACATATATATATATACTAATATATATATATACACATATATATAAATATATATATAAAACTGAAAAAGAAAAAGAAAAAGAAAAGAAAAAAAGAAACTGTAAAGGGGGGGCCCGAACCCTGTCCAAAGAAGCGCGCGGGGGAGGGGGGTTTGATTCGTTCGGGCTGGCCAGTGGGTCAGCCCGCTAAGTCTGTTAGGGTTAGGTTTTAGTTAAATTTATTTAGGTCAAGAATTAAATGGGTTTTTACCCGTTAAACAAAGCCCAACCCGTTAGTCTATTTCACAGTTTATCTCGTGTCCATACAGTCCAGGACACGAGAAGTCGAAATCTGACACAGAGTCGACGTGTCCGTGCCCAGCACGACACGTACGACTCGGCTAACACGTGTCCAGCACCACAGTTGAGTCCCCCGTGTCTAGGCGAGTCTCGTGTCTCAGTTTGAGACACGTACGACACAGAGGAAGGAATGTTACCCACGTGTCCGGCGGAGAGGAAGGGTTTCGAGAGGGCGAACGGCGGCTGGGGGCGTCGGCGTCGTGGCGCTCGGGTGGCGATCGCCTTGTCTCGTCGGGGCGAACTCGTTGATGGTGGTGGTGGTCGATGACGTCGAGCGGTGGTGGTCGAACGGGGGTCGCCGGAGTTAGGGTTAGGTCTAGGGTTTTTGTTAGATGGGCGGAGGTACGGTGGTCGTGGTGGTCGGAGGAAGTGGTAGCTAGGTCGGGGGGACGAGGGGGGTTTTAAATAGGGTCTTTAGGGCGGTGGGGGCAGCCGGATTCGGCGGGGGTAGCGTCGGTGAGTTGGTCGGGCAGCGTCGTGAGTCAGAGGAGAGAGAGAGAGTCGGTCGGGGGTTAGGTAATTTTGCAATAGAGTCCTTAGACTTTTAGGTTTTTACAATTAGGTCCGCTTTATAAATAAATGCAAATATTAATTTGCATAACTGAATTAAAACAATTCCTAAATTATAAACTGCTATAATAACAATTTAAATAATTACAAAACTGCATTAAAACAATTCTAATAATTACAAAGTGATATTAAAACAATTCAGCAAATTGCAAAATAATATTAAAACATTTAAACAAATTACAAAATGATATTTTTCTCATTTAAAACTCATTTAAAATTCATTTAAAATTTATTTAAAAATTCTAGAAAATTCCTAAAATCATATTAAATTATTTTAAAACCAATAATGACATTTAATAATTAATTAACACTAGTTAAAAAAATTTTGAAAATCAGGGGCTTACATTTCATTTCAGTTTCAGTTGTACTTTCAATTGTTGAACAAAAGTTTTAAATGTTCGTAATATTAAAGTTGTGACAAATATAATTGTTGTTGAGATTACCTGCATATAGAAACAGCTTACTGCCGTCGTCTCACAACGGTGCAGGCTGGGCATGATCCGATTCGACCCAATAATTTGTGATCCGGTCGTGACACCCATTGGTCGCTCCAAATGGCATAACAAGGAACTCCCAATGTCCATATCTAGATCTGAATGCTGTTTTCGGGACGTCTTGCTCTCTGACTCTGATCTGATGGTATCCTGACCGCAAGTCAATCTTCGAGAATACTGCCACTCCTCTGAGTTGATCAAATAAATTATCTATTCTTGGTAGAGGATATATGTTCTTGACTGTTACAGAGTTCAAGGTACGATAATCAATACATAATCTTGACGTACCATCCTTATTTTTTACAAGAAGTATCGAGTCTCCTCAAGGTGATCTACTAGCACGAATGGATCCCTTAGTTCTGAGTTCCTCAATCATCCTGTACAAGATCTCTAACTCTGAAGGTGCCATCCTGTAGACTCCCTCTTACACTGGTGATGTCCCTAGAAGCAAATCAATGGTGAACTCTATCTCTCTCTGGGGGCATGTCTGGAAGATCTTCGAGAAATACATCAGGAAACTCTTCCACTACTATGGAAAACTGAACTGCCACTGCTACTGCCATCCGCAATACTGGTGGAGAAGGTTCTACTTCACCCCTAGAGAATGAAAACTCTGCCTCACCGGGAATACCAAAAATAATCCTGCCGATATGGCAGTCTACACTTGCTTATTGCTCCTTCAACCAATCCATTCCTAGGACCACATCATAATCGGCCATCAGGAATTCTATCAACCTAACGGGAAACTCTCTACCGCTAATTACGATTCGACACAAGAAAAATACTCTATCTACTCCCATAAGACTGTTACCAATAAGTATATTGAGCCTTAATGATAATGACTCGGGCTCCTGTCCTATCCGTGTTGTGAATCGTGCAGACATAAATGAATACGATGAACCCGAATCAAATAATACTGATGTTGGAAAAGAGTAGACGAGAATGGTATATGCTACCACCTCACCTGAAGCTAACTCTTCTGCTACGGTCAGAGCCATAGCCTGACCTTGCCCTCTTGGTGATAGTCCCCTTTGCGGGTGACTGTTTTCTATAAAGAAATTCTCTTTATTTGTTGTGTTTCTGGGAAAATTACAACTATAGGAATCCGATCTAGAAGACGATCGCTTTATCCCTTGGACTATGCGAAGAAGAAAAGCTCTCAAAATTTTGACAGTAGATATCAATGTATCTGTACAATGAATGAGAAAAAGAACTCTATTTATAGTCAAAAATAATAACTGAAAAGATAACTGTCTTCACAGCCTGTGCTTAGTTGAAAATCATGCAGGATTTAACATACGCAAGGCTGTGAGCAGTTACTGGACGTGACCTGTAACTGTTGGACACATGGCAATCATGCATGAGTCATGTGCAAGTTACAGGACACGCAGGCGAGAGATCAGTGGCATGGCTGCCACGTACTCCAATTTGATGAAATCCACGCAGACTTGTTGAAGACGAAATCCATGCGAACTCGGTGTAGAAAGCTTCAAAATCTACGCAAACTTGGGGCAGGAAGCTTCAGGATCCATGCAGACTTCGAGGCAAAGAACTCAAAAATCCACGCAAACTTGAGGAAGAAAACTTTAGAATCCACGCAAACTTGAGATGAAGATCACAAATACACGCAGACTTGAGATAGAACTGCCAGCTGTCTTAATTCGGCGTGTCTCGACTGACACAGAATCTCTGACAATGATTGCTTTGTCAGTCGCATTAAATGACAAGAAACCCTTTTGGTACGCCAACTTGACGAAGGCTGAGTCTTGCTGAAGAAGATTTCGAAAATCACGCAATAGACGGCGATGATCTCTCGAAGTCTGTGCATACGTAGCATACGAAGAGACATTCTTCGACTGTTGTACTGTCAGTCATAATTACTCTCTGACAAATGATGAGCTGTCTCCCCAGCGTGATTTGTTTATATTGTCTGGATCAATTGAGCGTGACTTTCATTTTTGAGGCCTACAAAACCCCCTTCAAAGTTTTCGAAAAATGATAAATTATTTTGAAATACTTTGAAAACAGAGATGATAAAATGGATTTAGTCACGCTGAGATGACTCCAAAATTTTTCGGAAGTCGAAAAGACTTCGAAGTTCTTTGAAAACATCCAAATGAACTTATTAAATGTCATAATGACTCTTCGTTCTCCGAGACTGATTGTATCTAATTTATGGTGGAATATGAACCGCCGGCGAGCTCTGTTATATAAACAGGGAGAAGATTCATTTTTAATCTTCATCTTACGTCAATATGACACCAAAGGAAGAAGCTGAGGAAGAAGCACGCAAGTTGGGCTTTTGTTCCCATGGTGATCCCACTTTTGGGGGTGAAGAGCCAGAGCCCCTTGTCTTCGAGCTCAAAGATGATCCCTTGCAACTAGCCAAGAATTTTTTGAGCTATTTTGGCTTGGATGGCTCGTCCTCTTCTGATGGGCGCAGCTTCATAGAGCAGCGTGAAATGTTTAAAGCTCTGTTGCACTGTCTGGGAGTTAGGCGTAGAAGAACTAGGCACCAAGCTCAGTCGCTCTGGAAAATAGAGCGTGACTTTTATGCTTTTGTTGTACTCTTTTTGTCTTGTCTTTTGTAAGGTCATCAGTGCCTGTCATGAAGAATGTAGTACAACTTTTGCATTGAACAGCGTACATTAATGAAGAATGTTAATTAGCACTTTTTGACTGTTTCCAATGTTGCGCTGTCTTCCAAAGCACACGTGTCATTCATTCCATGGTTTACGAGCGCTATTTACGCGGATCTTTTCCAAGAATAGACTTGTACTTTGTCCTTTAAATAGGCAGCTGAGTTTTAAAGATACTCATCTCTCATTCTTCTTCTTTTTCTCTGAGAACGAAATTTTTGAGAGATTTCATTCTCAAAACAGGAAAGCAATGCCTTCTAATGTTCGATTTCTGCATACTGTATCAAACATAAATTTGCCAATCCTTAGCACCAAACTTGAAGGTAAGTCCAGTATAGTACGCGTACTATTTTTGCTGTTGAAGATAGGCTTTCTGTTTCTGATTGAACAATGCACGCTTGACCAGTCAGTGCGTGTCAAATGACATTTCTGTTGATTAATTCTCTTTTTCCTTGCTATTTTCTGCAGAAGCTCGGCTAAAGATTTTCTTCAGAATTGGCATTGGTGATGTGGATGCTGTGGAGAATATCCTGCTGACACCAACATCAGGGAGCTCATACGCTTTTGACGCGTACATCAGATAACTCAGAACTCTTCGTGGGATGGAAGGGTCTTCCTTAGATGGTAGGAAGAGCCTTTATACACGAGAGTTGGATGGTGGAGTCAACTCTACCCCGAGAAATCGGGTAGTAGAGTTCCTTTCACGGGAGAACTAGGAATTGTATCCCAAGGTTTGGATACATTCCTGTCTTTCTTAAGAGGTTACCCCCAATCCACCAATTGTATTGGCAGCACTACGACTTTGGGTTGCCATACTCTGTGGTTCTCCTCTCATCTGAGAGAGAAGACCAGAGTTTGATTCCTGCTGATCTGGTCGTGACTGGGACCCAGATAGTCAGGAATTGCCACCAACAACGAACCTGACGGAGAAGGTCCGACGGAGAAGATCCAAAGAAGAAGATAGATCTCTATTAGGTTATTGTTGTGGTGTAGAATGAAAATCCAAGATTTGTAATAGATTTCCATTATGATTTGTAAGAAAGTCTAAGAAAATGTAATAGACTTTTTTGTGGTGAAATGAGAATGGAAATGATAATTCTTCTATGCTCAATGATTTGTATTTGTAGATGAATTGTGGACATGATAGATAATAAAATCATCTTTTCTGTTTTAGAGTATATAATATTATCAGAGGTATTATGGACGTGATAATATATAGGAACTCAAAAGAAAATAGATTGATTTCTATGCAGAGGTCAAAACATGACAAATGAGTAAGCAGATTCGGAATTGATTCAGAGGTTATAAAAACATGATCAATAACGAATCCCCACTTAATAAATTGATAGAAGATTATGAACGGATAAACCGTTAGGAAATGATGAACAGATGAACTGTCGAGTGGATGTAATAAATGAACGGATGAACCGTCAAGTATTAATGAATATGTGAAACGTCGGATGAATGTGAGAAATGAATGGATGAATGAATATGTGAAATGTCGGATGAATGAAGAACTTCTGTCTATAAATATAGCAGAGATCTGGCGAGAACGAATACTTCTACTCCTCAACATAAAAATGTCATCTGGAGAAGCATCTAAGAAGACTGAGATGGCCTCAAAGGTTCAGAAAGGCACTGAAGAACGCCCTGCTGGTCCAGCCAAAATGAAGAAGACGGAAGCAGGCAAAGGTTCGTCTGCACCCAAGCCACCAAGGGACATTCTGGATTTTTTGCTCGAACCAGGAAGGACTGAAGAAGAGGAAGCCATGAGGATGGCCGCTTGCAAATTCCTCGTGGGTTCTAACAAGGAGGTTCTCGGCTCTTTTACTGATCACATCTTTGAGAAGGACGGTAGTGGCCCACGTCCAAATGTAGAGAAGGATGATATTAATCTTCCTTAATATCATGTATCATCATTCATGAAAATAAAATAAAAATTTTATTTTTTTAAAACATGAATTTGTCTGATGATTACAAGTATTTACATTTAAATATAGTACTTTTTAAGGAATTTGCCATTAATAGGCATCAAAACTTTTTGACCATCCAATTCTGAGAGTTGATAAGCTCCATTTGAGAAAACATTGCTCACAATATAGGGACCTTCCCACTTTGCGTCAAATTTACCCTTACTCATATGAGTCATAGTCATAGGACGTCTGACTGTTAGAACAAGTTCTCCTTTTTGATATGATCAAATTCTGACTTTTTTATTAAAAGCGCTTGAAATTCTAGCTTGATAGAATTCAATATTCTGTTGAGCAGATAATCGCTTTTCATCCAGAGCTTCTAATTCCTGAAGTCGAAGACAATCGTTATTTTCAGCAGTGAGTTCATTAGCGATTGCTATCCTTAAAGAAGAAATTTGAATCTCTAATGGAAGAACAGCTTCGCAACTATACACCAGAGAGAAAGGTGTATATTTGGTAGCATTACGAACTGTAGTGCGATAAGCCCACAAACATTCCCCGAGCTTGTCACTCCAATTACGTTTGTTAGTGGAGATAAACTTCTTTAGGAGTTTGATGATAGTCTTGTTGAAAGCTTCTGCCAATCCGTTAGCTGCTGGATTATATGCGGTAGAAGCCACATTATTGATCCGATGATCGTCACAGAATCGAGTAAATTTCTGGCTGACGAACTGTGGTCCGTTATCATGAACAATGCGTCGAGGAACACCAAATCTGTAGATGACGTGGTGCTTAATAAAGCTGATGACAGTAGACGTCTTAACTTCAGATAAAGGAATGGCTTTGGCCCATTTGGAGAAGTAATCGGTTATTGCGAGAATGAACCGATGACCTTTAGATGACAGTGGATTGATCGGACCGACAATGTCCATGCCCCAAGCTTCGAAGGGCCATGATGCTGCCGTCGGATGTAGAAATTCCGAGGGTTGATGAATAAAATCCGCATGAATTTGACAAGCTTTACACTTCTTTGCATATTCGATGGTATCAGATACCATGGTGGGCCAATAATAATCCATACGTCGAATACGGTCTTAAAGTTTTGGTCCTGGCTGATGTGCTCCACAAATTCTATCATGTACTTCACGAATGATTTGTTGAGCTTCGTCGCCGGCAACACATCGAAGGAGTAAACCATCATAAGCTCGACGATATAAGCTCTTTGTTGTATGATTGTAGTAGAATCTGAGTGATCGTCGTCTGATAGATGCTGCCTCACTCGGATCATCCGAAAGAATATCATATAATACGAGATCTAAGAAAGGAAGTCTCCAATCTTTATCCGTATTCTGGGTCTCAGCTGCATTATTGAAGGTAAATTCAATGCTAGAATCAGATGAAGAAGAGAATGATTTACGACCAAATCCAAATCCTCTTGTTGTATTGACATCGTGAGTTAATGTTTCTTCAATGTCAGCAGGAAGTCCGAGAGTCAGATTGTTCTCAAGGTGGAACAATTCTCGATTGTATACGACAATTATTCGTTGTCGCCTGACTGGAATAGCTAACACCGCAGCAAGATTAGCAAGAGCGTCAGCTTCTGTGTTGCATGCTCGTCTAACATGTTCTATGAAGAATTCCTTAAATGATGAGGCCATAGATATGGCCGCTCTATGATAAGGAACCAGATCTTGATGGCGAACTTCGTAAGTACCCCGTATCTGGTTGATAATGAGTTTAGAATCTCCATATGCTTCCAAATGTTGAATGTTTAAATATTTAGCGAGCTGGAGACCAATAAGTAATGTATTGTACTCAGCAACATTGTTCGAACATGGCTGATCAAGAGAATAAGCTCTTTGAATGGCAAGCCCTTCTGGTGATACAAGAACGATTCCGACTCCAGCGACAATGTTACCATGAGGACCTATCCTTGAAGCTCCATCAAAGAATAGACGTCAAGTAGGATCTTCTTCAGCGATTTGATTTGAATCAAAGACTTCATCTGGAATCTCATCATAAAGTTTTGAATCTTCCGGGATCGCATGAGCTGCCAGAAAATCAGCAAGGGCCTGTCCTTTGACCGACTTTTGGGGAATATAGTGCATGTCGTATTGAGCAAGTAGAATTCCCCAATTAGCCAATCGAGAGTTTAGAACACTCGGCTTCTTCATCATGACCCGTATGGGGTTGATCCTGGAGATGACATGAATAGTCTGACCCATGATATAATGTCGTGTCTTTTGGACTGCGAACATTAAAGCTAGACATTCTTTTTCAACCGGTGAATATCGAGGTTCAGCTCCGGTCATAGTGCGACTGAGATAGTAAATGGCTTGTTCATGACCATCTTTGTTCTTTTGAGCAAGTAATGCACCCAATGAATGACTCATGGCTCGGGTATACAGAAGAAATGGAATTCCTGAGACAGGAGGTACCAAAACTGGAGGGCTCATCAAATATTGCTTTATGTCCTCAAATGCTTTCTGACATTCATCATTCCAGACGAAAGAGACACCTTTCTTCATAAGTTTGTTGAATGGTCTGCAGCGTCCTGATAAATTAGAGATGAATCTCCTGATATAAGCGATCCTTCCTTGAAATCCTCGTAGCTCTTTTAAGGAGCGTGGAGGACGCATCTCTTGAATGGCTTTGATCTTCTCGGGATCCACGTGTATACCTTTAGCGGTAATGACGAAGCCGAGAAATTTGCCACTAGAGACTCCTAAGAAGGACTTAGTAGGGTTCATCTTCAATTGATGCTTGCGTATTAGATCAAATATAGTCTTCAAATCTTGGATATGATCCTCCTTTTGTCGACTTTTGACAGCAATATCATCAACGTAGCATTCTACTATTTTTCGAAGATGTTGACGGAATATAGTGCTCATAGCTCGCTGATAAGTTGCTCCTGCATTCTTGAGACCAAATGGCATAACTGTATAATAGTATGTACCAATTGGTGTTCTGAAAGAAGTGTGCTTCTCGTCGTCTGGAAACATCTTGATCTGATTGTATCCGGAATACCCGTCCATGAACGATATTCATTCAAACCCGCAAGTATTATCGATCATGACATCAGTGATTGGAAGAGGAAACTCGTCTTTAGGATAAGCCGCATTGAGATCGCGGTAGTCTATACAGACTCTGATTTTGCCAGTCTTCTTGAGAACAGGAACTATGTTAGCCACCCAATCAGGATGTTGTTCCTCTCTGATAAACCCAGAGGCCATGAGTTTACTGACTTCAGCTTCAATTGCATCCATAATGTCTGGACGGAATCGTCGCTGTTGCTGTTTGACCGGTTTAGCATTCGGCAAGATATTGAGCTTGTGAGTTATAATTTGAGGATCAAGCCCTGGCATATCTTCATAACTCTAAGCAAAGACATCGATGTAATCACGAATGAGTTTGATCATGTCTTTCTTATCAGTTTCTGAAAGACTTTCACTGATGAATATTGGTTTGGGAGATCCCTTTTCACCAACATCTATTTGAACAAGTTTATCTTCAGTCGGAGGTTCTTTTTGCTCGAAACGGAACTCCCATTGATTATCTAATCTTTGGGCCCACTGTTCTGATTCAGGTGAGATTTTAAACTCTTCTTCGTCTTCATCACTTTCTTCAGAATGGTCAATAGAAACCATGTTGGAAGACAAAATGTTGCAGTAGAGGTCCCCGATACTTGTATCGGAATCCCAAGAAGTGGTACTAGAAGAATCAGATCTCTTATCTTCGTCAGACTCGGGATCTTCATGGATAATATTGATGAAAGGAGTAGGAGCAGTATAACCCAATCAGCATTTCGTCCTTCCATATTTCAAAGGAGGAATCCGGACAGGTATTTTTCTTTCTTTTTCATCATTGAGGCCAGTCCTGAAGTCATAGCCCATATTTTTGATGATGTCTCTAGATTGCTGACTATAACGACGTAGTTGTAATCTTCCAATATCATCATTTTTGTCATCATCTTCAAGATCAGAAGGATTTTGAGGTCCTTTGTAGAAGAATATTGGAATGTCTCCTGGCTTTCTGCTTGGAACTAGAAAGTATGAAGATTGTACAGGTTCTAGAGATACATCTGTATGAACAGTCTGTACAACTCCTATGGTTATTGTGTTCAAGTCATCTAACAGATGTAAATAACTATGAACATAATTACACACATCAACGTACTGCAAAGGTTGAGACTTTTCATTAAATGTAAAAGCAGCAATATTTATATTGGGAGAAGGCTGAGCCTTAGAGATTTTAGCCAAGTCAATGACTAAAGGGGGAGAAGAAGAACGAGAAGAAGTATTGTTTCGATTAAGATCGATAACAAATGGCTCAGAAGAGGTGAGCTCCCTTGAAGTTTGAGATGGAAGAATAATCCGCCCTCCAATTGGAATTAGCAGAGTATCTTGTGAAGATACAGGAACTGTAGTACGCCCACTGACAGGAATGATCAGTGTATTTTGAGTAGATGACTGAGGTAACGGAGAGATCCGTCCACTCACTGGGATGATGAAAGAATCTTCTCCAGAGGGTTTAAGAGATTGTTGCTGAGTAGTTCGACTTTTAACAGGGATTATTAAAGTCTCACTTTGTGCATCTTCTTTCTCCATAGCTTGTATGATCCTTGTATACTCTTCTTTGTACATTCGAGAATCATTGAAATAAGCTTCAACCCCATGGAAGGGATTTATATCAGCAACTTCTTTTTGTACTCTTCTATTGCTATCAATGTATTTAAAATATTAATGAAGAGTAGAAGGCACCACATTATTTTCATGAAGAAAGGGCCTCCCCAGAAGAAGATTATAGGATCCCGCGATCTCGATCACATAGAAAGTGACTTTAGATCTGAAATTGCCTATCTGAAGCTTCAGATGAATCTTTCCCAAAGACTCTCTTCGGCTTTGATTGAATCCCAAGATAGTAGTAACCGTCTTGGAGAGCTTGTGAAGAGGGATTTTTAGTTCATCCAACAGACTCTTCGGCATTATGCTTATAGTAGACCCTGGGTCAATGAGGATACGATCTATCTTCATCGTATCAATATAGCCAGTGTAGTAGAGAGGTCGATCATGTCGATTATCCTCCAGTAGCATGTCGTCTTGTGTAAAGGTGATATTTGGGATAATCTCCAGTACACTATTGCAATGTAAGCAAGTGGCAGGTTCCGTATCTGGCTTTTTCAATTATGCAAGACAAGAGTCAGCTTGTAGAAGTGCTTCACTTAACGTCTCCCGAGTCTCTTTGGAAAGACGTAGAAGTTCAAAGAGGGACATTCTAGCTGGAGTATTAGCAAGCTGAGCTAAAATGTCGAAATTATAAGGCTTCTGAAGTCCAAAAGGAGAGGACTTCTTGATTGGCTTATCAAACCGAGCTTGTTGTTTGCCTTTCTCCAAAGCTGTAGACTTGGGAAGAACAGGTTCAGTGGATGATTCTTCTTCAGGAAGAACATTAGAAGCATTTTTATCAGCTGGAGAGATGTCAAGAGGATCCTCAGGACTTTTAGAATAATCCTTTAGGTAAGGTTTCCCCGTTCGAGTAGCACTAACAAGTGCTTCTTCTTTGTCTTTTGGCTCTGTGTCAGAGGTAGACCCAAGAGAAGTCATATGACATGACTTGATCTTTCCAGCCTTCTTGGACTTCCGAGAAGAAATCTTTTGAGGAGAAGGCGATTCGAAATCTGCCACTAGATCAGGATGGATCCACATGATTTCTCCAGTCTCCAAAGTGATTGGTGCTAATCCTTCAGACTGTGGAAGAGAAATATTTACTATTTCAAGAGTCGCCTTGGGAATAGGAACAATTCCACCTTCAAGGAGTTGAGGAGGGAAATCGCCGAATTGCATAGAGACGACATTAGAAGTGACAGTCTTTTCTTTTGGAGTAAGAGAGATAGCTCCAGATTTAATCATTTCTTGGATCTTTCCTTTCAGTACATAACATGTACGAATTGTATGACCCAGCATTCTGTGATATGGGCAGTATTTGGAATGATCTGTCTTACCAGCTTCATCAGGTTTCTTGATCTCAGGTAATTGTATCTTATTACCTTTCAGCAGACATTCAAAGATACCAAGGACATCGTCGTCATCGAAAGAATATTCTTCTTTGGGGCGAGGTATTCTTGATTGTTGAATTGTAGAAAAAGTTTGAACAGTTGATGTATCTTTGCTCTGAAGATTAACTTCAAGAGTTTCTTTTCCCTTGCGAGCATTGTTTTTATTGTTAGCACCTTGTCCTGTTTCTTTAGGAGTCATCTGCACTCCTAAACCTTTGAAGGTTTCAGCACTGATTTCTGCAGCTTTGGCACTGACTATGAAGGAAGGCCAATCTTGAAATTGAGTAGACCCTGTCCACATACTGATGATTGGTAACAAGTTTGATTTGCACGTGTCAATGGTGACAGCATCAGGAGTTCTAAGAGGCATCTTCAGAGCTTCTCTTCGAAACCGTTCAATGTATTCCTCTGTGGATTCATTATTTTTTCTGCTTGATTCTAATAAGAGCAGACACAGTCATGTCATTCAGCCCTTCATAGAACCTTTCAAGAAACATCTGTTTGAAACCAGCAAATGAGGTAATGCTCCCATCTGGGAGACTCCTATACCATTCATAAGCCGTTCCCTTGAGACATCCAATAAATACCCGAGTAAGGAGGGCATCACTTGGTTGCAGTTGATCAGTCATCACTTCAAAGTGATTGATAAACTGACTTAGAGAAGTGGTTCCATCATAGAATGAGATAGTAGGAGGCTTGTATTTAGGAGGATATGATACTTGCTTCCATTCTATCGGATAAGGCTGCTTGATGCCTAACCTTTGTAAACCATCCTTTTGTTTGAATGCCTCGAATTGAGTTTTGAGATTCTTCAATTCTTCAGAGACAACTCCCGAAGATTGTGGAGTTGTGGCTTGTAGAGAATAGTTGGGAGGAGGAACAGCATTGTAAGCACTACCTCCAGCTCCAGAGAGACTAGGATTTAGTTGAGCTGGTCCAGGAGTATTGGATTGTACTGCTGGAGGAACTTGTACTGGTCTTATATCAGTATCAACTGGTATGGCATCTGGTACAGTCTGTCGATTTTATAACTGAGCTATCATGAGTTCATACATCGACTTCATTGTGTCAGTCATAGACTTCATTTGCTGTTCCAAAGAAGCAATTCTTTGATCTTGAGGAGTCAAGGAAGAAAAAGGTTCATCAATATTCCCATCAACCATGTAAGTCGTGACTGTATGAGGGATTATTGATGAACTAGTGGATGTTGTATGTTCTGAATCATTGCTTCGTGCATCAAAGTCAAATAGGAGAATTATCCCCAGTAGGGAGAGGTGGGAAGTTAAATTCTCCAAGGAATTCAGAATCAATTTCAGGGATCAAATTTCTTTGACTAGAAGCCAGGACTCTTGCTCTGGTGTTTTTATATACTCCATCTGGACTATCAACTCTACCCCCGGTGTTTCGAGAAGTCATGTTGACAGAGGCAAACAAAGGCTCATCTTCATCAGGTATAGGTTCATACTGAATCCTATTGAAGACAGACTGTCGTTTAGTTTGACATCTACATTGCATTGTGATTCTTGGCTGGAAGTCACATTCATGATCACCATGGTCTTGAACCGTTGATTGACATCTGCAGTGAATTATGACTCTTGGATAGAAGTCACATTCAGCATGTTCTTTTAACATAAAATTACTCCTTCTCTTCTGTTGAAGATATTTCCGTAAATCTGTTTGTGAAGATTGAGGAGTATATTTCCTGTTCTTGGGTCTTAATGGCTCTTGATTATATAAAGAGTGATTAATGTAAGCCACATAGTTTCTTGCATACTCTGCATCTGGATCTTTTATCTTCATATCCAATTGGTATGGTTTCTTAACACCAGAAGTGCTGAGTTTTGTTCTTAAATCAGTGGAAGGTAACACATTGGTTTTGGAAACATGGAGTTTTCCTTCCATTGATCTGGATATTTGCAGAGAAGGAAGAGTTGAACCACTCCTTTGATTAGGAGTTGGTAACAGACCCTCTTTAATGGACAGATTCTGTGCCCAATTTGAAGAAGTCATAGGAGAAGATATTAAGGAATATTTCTTCTTAGACTCATTCAGATTTTGAGACATAGAATGTCCAGAAGGAAGAGTAGTCAAAAGACTATCTCTTTTCCTTTGACTAACAAAAGTATCAGTCAAAGCTGTTCCTGAAGTAAAAACTACAGGAGCAGAAGAAACAACTAAAGAGTTATTCCTTTTCGAAGGGACTTTGTGTGGAAGACCACCCCCAGTTCTAGTAGAACTCGGTAAAGAAGAAGAGATAACTAAGGAGTTATTCTTCTCTGATGAAATACACGCTGAAACAGATTTGGCTAAAGAACCAGTACTGTTAGGGTGACTTTTGATTTTAGAATTATACGCTAGAACAGATTTGGCTAAGGAACCAGTACTGTCAGCGTGACTTTTGAATGTGGGATTACACACTGGAATAGATTTGGCTAAGGAGCCAGTACTATCAGCGTGACTTTTAGAGTTGAATTTGTACGCTGGAACAGATTTGGCTAAGGAGCCAGTACTGTCAGCATGACTTTTAGAGTTGAATTTACACGCTGGAACAGATTTGGCTAAGGAGCCAGTACTGTCAGCATGACTTTCAACTTTGGAGATACACACTGGAACAGATTTGGCTAAGGAGCCAGTACTGTTAGCGTGATCTTTGATTGTTGTCATCTTCGAGTGCACAAGAGTGTGCGTGCTTGAAGTAGAGCTCTTGCCAGTGTTAGGAGCAGACACTGTGGCAGAGACTTCACCATTGACTGCCAACTAATTCTTAGGGACATAGACAGAGTGTCCCTTCGACTTGGCAGTGATGATGGAGGCTGGAGTGGACTTGCCACCCTTAGCCCGCTGCATTTCTTCATAGGCGAGTTGATCGAATTTGATCGTCATCACCTTCTTCATCGAGCCGATTGACGAAGTGTCGCATTGAGTTGTTGCCATCTCAGAAGAGGAGATAGTTTTCCCCAGCAGAGTCGCCAATTTGTTTTCCATAAAGAAATTCTCTTTATTTGTTGTGTTTCTGGGAAAATTATAACTGTAGGAATCCGATCTAGAAGACGATCGCTTTATCCCTTGGACTATGCGAAGAAGAAAAGCTCTCAAAATTTTGACAGTAGATATCAATGTATCTGTACAATGAATGAGAAAAAGAACTCTATTTATAGAGTCAAAAATAATAACTGAAAAGATAACTGTCTTCACATCCTGTGCTTAGTTAAAAATCACGCAGGATTTAACATACGCAAGGCTGTGAGCAGTTACTGGACGTGTCCTGTAACTGTTGGACACATGGCAATCATGCATGAGTCGTGTGCAAGTTACAGGACACGCAGACGAGAGATCAGTGGCATGGCTGCCACGTACTCCAATTTGATGAAATCCACGCAGACTTGTTGAAGATGAAATCCACGCGAACTCGGTGTAGAAAGCTTCAAAATCCACGCAAACTTGGGGCAGGAAGCTTCAGGATCCACGCAGACTTCGAGGCAAAGAACTCAAAAATCTACGCAAACTTGAGGAAAAAAACTTCAGAATCCACGCAAACTTGAGATGAAGATCACAAATACACGCAGACTTGAGATAGAACTGCCAGCTGTCTTGATTCGGCGTGTCTCGACTGACACAGAATCTCTGACAATGATTGTTTTGTCAGTCGCATTAAATGACAAGAAACCCTTTTGGTACGCCAACTTGACGAAGGCTGAGTCTTGCTGAAGAAGATTTCGAAAATCACGCAATAGACGGCGATGATCTCTCGAAGTCTGTGCATACGTGGCATACGAAGAGACATTCTTCGACTGTTGTGCTGTCAGTCATAATTACTCTCTGACAAATGATGAGCTGTCTCCCCAGCGTGATTTGTTTATATTGTCTGGATCAACTGAGCGTGACTTTTGACTCTGTCTTGATCAACTCAGCGTGACTTTCATTTTTGAGGCCTACAGTGACCTCTCTGTCTATTCTGAATCTGAGCTTGGGCATACTGCTGAGCCTGAGGCGACAATGGCCTCGGAGACTGGTACTGCTGCACTGGTGCTGGACCCCTAACCGATGGAGTGGTTAGATTTGATGATGATGCACTGGCTCTATCCGGACAGGACCCTATCTTGTGATCCGGTGCCCCACCAGCCAAGCATAATCCCTATGCTCTGCGACACTCTGATACTACATGTTCTGGCTTCCCACAATAAGGGCAGTCTATTACGGAAGACTGCTTATGCTTCTGTTGCTGAGGATACGCCAGCGTCGAGTACTGAATTGACAAAACTATGGTCGTCCTCCTAGGAGCTCCAATAGTCAAAACCCTACCTGCCGGGGCTGGTGCTAAAGACTGGGACATCTGCCCATAAGACCTCTTCTGTCCTCCACTCATATCTATAATCCTCTGCGAAGTATACTCATGCCTCTTCGCTGCTCGCAAGACGGCATCGAATGTATGGTGCTCAAACTGCTCCACTTATATGATAATCTCTAGGTGGAGCCCCTGCTGGAATCGCTGGACTCGGTCCAATTCGGTTGCCACTAAGGTAGGAGCAAACCGACTAAGCTTAGAAAACTCGGTCGCATATCCATTGACCGTCCTTCCCATCTGCTTAAGATTAGTAAATCTCGTCTACAGATCATAGGGAGTTACTACGTCGAAATACTTCGTCTGGAACTTGTCGCTGAATACCGTCCATAAGACAGGCGTCAGCAAACCCATTGCTAGCATCGCCCACCAGGTGCGGGCTAAGTCCAATAATTGTAGGCGCACAACGACCATCTCCTTATCCTCAGGAATCCTAGCTGCTTCTAGGATAACCTCTGTGTCCTGAAGCCATGCATCAGCAACAATAGCATCTTCAGTTCCATTAAAGAAAGGAGGGTTCAGACGCTTGAAGTTGTTGGCCGCGTTGTTTCATTGGTAACCAACTCTGCCCATGGTATCTTGTACTGTTTGGTGCAGGGCATCGTGTAACACCCAGTTTTCCCAAATGGGGGTAATTTTGAAATTTTATAATTATAATCATTTAATAATGATATTTAAATCATATTGTGATTTTTGGTGATTTTTAATCAATTTAAAACTATTTAAAATGTTGATTGGTGATTTTGATGGTTAACTAGTTAAACCCTAGTATTGCTAAGCCTAGAGACTAACCATGACCAAAGGAGCCTAGTCACATGATTAGAATTTCATACTACCAATTTTTAGCCTAAGGGTATTTTGGTCATTTTGACAATTTTGTAAAATTGTAATTTATATTAATTAAATATTGTGCTAGTCTTTTAGTGAAGCCTTAACCTAGAAGTTAACCTAACCTAGATTAGTCATGAGGTTAATATTAGGGTTAGAACATTCCTACTAAGTGCCAAGGTTAGTAATATCTAGATATTATTAGGAAAGATATTTTCTTTTTGAGATATTTGTGAAAAGAAGCCTTGGACCAATAGGAAGCTTGGAAATTGGTGGAGGAACCACAACCACTCATCTAAAACCCTAACCCTAATGTTTTCAACAGCCATACAAGCCCCATCCCTCCTATAAGTATCCCACATAAGAAATAATTGCCTCCTTTAGAAAACCTAGAAAAAGCCCTACTTGTTCTTCCCTAAAACTCTCCCTATTAATCCAAATTGAGCCCAAATTGAGTCAAATCAATTGCATCATCATTCCCAACAGTAGAGGATACTTGTGGGTGCTTGCTAGCAAGGTTCGAGGACGGTTGAACCGGAGAAAATCGAAGAAGACGTCGAATCGAGGCTCTTTACTTTGAGTTTTAACACTTAATAGGTAAAACCCTACAAACCCTAGTAAATTTCTGATTTCTTCTCATAGATGCATTCATTTAGGGTTCCCCTAGGTGTAGCCCAAGTTTGGTAGGAATCCGTGTCCATTTCGTGTCCGTATCGGACACGTATCGGTTTATTTAAATACGTGTTCGATTAAATGCCACATAGAAATAGATTTTAGTATTTTGCAAAACAAATTATAGTTTTGGGTAGCCCTAGACATGTAGGACACAAAACCCTAGGACTGAGCACGATTTAGGCTCGTGTTCGTGTCCAAATTGGATACGAACACGCTGTACGACACTGTCGTGCAGTGTCCTGCTGCTCGGGCGTCCAAGCAGACACGACATGGCGACTCAAGCTACTAAACTTGACACACACGTTGTCCTAATGACTGACACGACACTTGTAAATTTTCACAGCTTCTCGTTTAGTATGCACGAAGAAATTGGACCTGCACTGATTTTGTACAGTGCTGCGCATACTAGTTTCGAGACACTGATACGCACGCTTAACTTTGACATGACGACACTTGGACACGGGACAGGGTGTTCAGTCCCTAGCCCTATGTTTTCTCGACACGAGAGCAAGAGCACGTGGTGCCTCGAGCACTGTGTCGAGCCCACGAAGGCTTGACATGGCCGTACGACACTTAGCACGCACAGTGCACTGTATTTTTATACTACCTGTTCATGACACATTCGACACTTCGTGTCCTAATTGCTGGACACGAATGACTCCCTTAAAACCATATTAGGATCACACATGATCACCAACCATTTAATTGATGAATTAAGTTAATTTCGATATCTAATTTACTTTTTCCTTTTCCTGAAACTACCCAGTATCAGTGAACATATCCTATTTTTTTCGAATGTTTTTAAAAACCACTTTCAATGATTAAATTACATGTTTTTACATATATTATATAGTTGAATATGCTTGGGATGTTAGGGTTTCATGTGGAGACTTGTTTAGGTTTCGAATAGGTTAGAATGTGTGCACTGTTTTGTGAAACTGTCAAGGCTATTGATTTCTGAGGTTGATAACCTATTTCTGAGATTTTTGATGTGTAAATTTTAAGCTGTTTTGATCAATTAATTGGGATGTTGGTTCACATATATGTATCAGAGATTGGCCTATGTATTGGGTTCATTTTAGCATGGGTTTTGGTTTTCAAATTTTTTTTGAACTGTCAAGACAAATAGAATCCTGAGTTGTATAGTTCAACTGTCAAAACTGAGATTTGGTTGTTCAAAACTGAAATTTACCATGTTAACTGTGTGCACTAAGCCCCAACACACTACACACACTCATATCTATCACATTACCCACCACTGTAGGTTACCACACCAACACACACCAGTGTACACAAACTGGAAACCTTAGCCTATCCCTCTATACACACACATGCCTAAACCTGAGAACATGATACTGAGATCACTTCACACACACACAGACTGAAATCAGTTAGCCTGAGATACACATGAGTATATACATATGGCTTTGAGGCTGGATACTCAATGAGTGAGTGTCTTAGTATTGTGGTGATATGGGAGTAGGTATCACAGATATTAGGATACTGTTAGCATCAGAACTGTGAATGTATTGAGAGTATAGCAGTAGGTGCATTAGCAGTTGATGTTAAGCCCACTCAAGTCCCTTGTTATGAGTAGGGTTGGTTTAGAGCAGTTCTTTGAATTGGTATATATGTTAAGGGGTTGAGGGAAGGATTAAAGTAGAGCATGTTGCAGTAGCAGATGCTTGCTTGCCTTGCCTTAGCATCAAGTACAGCTGCAAGCCTTGCTACATGAAATAGCAGCAGCAGTAGTAGAGCATGTTGCAGTAGCAGCAAGCATTAGAAGAGAGCAGTGGTTGATGAGTGTTTGGTGATATTGAATAGGTTGAGTTAGTGTGAAGGTGAGTTTTGGTTATATTGTGAGTTGGTTAGATTGAGAGTTTATCCTCATGCATTTTATAGTGATATATATAGCCTATTATATATGTTTTGAGATAAGTATATATTATATGATAGATATAGGTAAATGTATAGAAAGATTTTATTACCTACTTATTAGAGTATAATATTATAGGAAGGCTAGGTATGTATATGTATATATTATAGATTATATGTGTATGAGGTAGATGGTATCATGTATAGAGTATATATATATATATATATATATATATATATATATATATATATATATAATATATATATATATATTTTTTAATATATATATATATATATATATATATATATATATATATATATATATATAGGTAATATAATATGTATGTAAGTATCTATATATATATTATAGGTATTTTCCCTATAGCTGATTTTATATGATATATCTATATGTGATGTTTTTCCTTTTGTTGTTGAGTTGGTAGTGTTGGCTATAAGGTTGGTTTAAGGTATAGGTTGTGCTAGAATTTTAGTCTATAGTTGATATAGGTTAGAATAGCCTAGTGTATGTTGTTTAGGTCTAGAGTTGACCAATAGTTGGACCAATGTTGTTAAGTATAAGTTCCAAAACCCTAGATTAGCCAAGTTGACCATTTAACTAAGTTGACCCAGTTAGACTAAGGTTGACCAGGGTTGACCAGTTGACCAAAAGTCAACTGTAAGTCAACATTGAGTCCAAATGTGACACTGACCTAGTTTGACCTAGAAATCATGTAGTTTGTATTGTAGCTTTCAATTCTCTTGTATTTTACATATCATGACTCATATTACTCTGTTTAGGACATTGTGACCCTGGTGCAGACATCTGATATTACACTACTCTTTTCAGAGTGTCAGACGAGTACATTCTCTGATAGTTCTCTCATTTATTCGTCAATTACTGTACTTCAGTTCTAGCTAGCTGTATGTGGTTCTCTGTTACAAACACGTATTATTATTTCTGAATCCATGTATATGATACTCATACTTACTCGTCTTACCTCTATTATTCGAATTACCATACGAATCACTATTCGAACCACCTATTCGTATCTTTATTTGCTGGTTGGACTTGTATTCGTCTTATGTATTGGATTATGGATTCATTTGTATTAGATGGGCAGAGAAATACTTGATTAGACATGTGAACATTCCTACTATTCGAACCACCCCCTGTGAAATATTCGAACGATAGCCATTCGACACCCGACCAGGTGTGTGATGTGCCGGATTTACCCATAGCCGTTTACATGTCTAACTAAATATTTTAAAACACACTTGGAGAATTTATTCGAATCATTATTAGAACATCATGTGAATCACTATTCGTATCACCTTATTCGTATCACCTTATTTGATTCACCTTATTAGAATAATGATTAGAATTACATTCGACTCATCTTATATTAGACTCACATTGGGATTACACTCGACTTATATTGTACTGTCTGAACTCATTATGTTACTCTAGTTCAGCTAGATCTTATTTTACAGTCTTCATTGCTTTGTTTCTCTTCTTGTTTAGTTACTTACTTTTTTGTACTTTATCAGTCTCTCTATACCATCACCTGAAAATTAAACTGCCATATTCATCAATACAACTGTCTAAAATTGCTTTATAGTTCTCTGTCATTTACTTGGGATTTCTTGATGAATTGTACTCATTCTTGTCTTGACTGGACCTGTTGAAAATATTACAGATGACTGCCCTGAGGACGTTTGTCCTACTTTCCTTGGAGCAGGAGATGGCTTAGCTACCTTTGGCCCCGACACTCAGGAGTGATCGGAAGACTAGCTAGTAGACTTGGTTTAGTTTTCATGTTTTAGAATTTGAATTGTAATGACTTGAGATACGAGTTTGTATTTGAGTTTGTTTGAGATATTATTATTTAGTAGTTTATAAATGTTGTTGTCTTTAGTTATAAACTTCTGAGTTATCTTATCGTTCTTAGACTGTGATTGAGATTCATTATATCTATACTTGTCCTCCGTTCGGAGTTGAGATTTGACAAGTACATTATATAATTGCGTGAGTTGTTGATTAGATAGAAACCTAGGACAGCGTTCTACCGCCGACACTGCGGCGTAGGCTGGACGTACCCACTTCTCGTGTCCTTACTCTAGGATACGGGTCGTGACACATCGCCCTGACAATCTTGAGATGCAAGCAATTCCCTGATGAGACCCACCAGGGTTCCATTATCAGCATCTATAGGCTGAACTGGCTGAACTGGGGGCTCTGGATCCCCGGAATGCATGACTCAGGAGGCCGCTCCAGAGTGTTGGGCTTGGTCTCCAGGTTGCTGTTGATCCACTAGAGGTGCTCCGCCTTGCTGATCAGTAGGACCAGGAAAAATACTGCTGAAGAAACGACATGGGGAATAATAAGGAAGGACCATGATAGATCGAGGATATAAACATGTAATCAGGTCAAGATTTTGGAAAGATTAGAAGACACGAGTAGAGATCAAGGGCGAGTGCTGATTGAGACATCTATTCAGTGAAACCCTCACATATCTTGATTTACAAGACCTGCATAGGCCACCACTTGAACCGTGTCACACCCAGAACCAGAATACTGGAGAGCGGGGGACAGACACAGCCAGCTATGTACATTAAAGTGTAACCCACCTCGATTGTACGGTCATGGTTGTTTAGATGCATGACGGTTTTACTACAAGCCAACAGTCACTTATGTTCAGGAACAAGCCTAGTGTCTCAATCTCAAGCAAGCAAGTAATTATAATAAGATGGTAGATCATCAGACATATAAAGTAAGGCATCCCATACATTATATATTTAAATGATCATGATGCTAGTCATACAAAATACGAAGACTAGTAAGAGTTTAAGTCATATATGATAAACCCTAGGATTTGTCAATCATGTTACAGCCCTTAGACAGACAGGAATGTAAATTTAACACGAGCTAGCACTTACTCGGCAGCTAAACGCCTCAAAAGAATAATTTACAATAGAGTGGGAGAGCAAAATAAAACTCACTCATTGCCAGGGTTGCACCTAGTGTTCACCATCTGGCTGGAAGGCTGGAAGATCCTCGGGTGCTACTCTGAAATCTGGCCATACAAAACCAGCTGTATCAGATCCCAGAAAGAGCAAGTGCCACAAGGAAGGCTTCACTTAAGAACTAAAACCAGCATAATAGCAGATAAATACATCAATGACAATAAAAGACATGAGTTAGAGAAACAAGGCGATAAACGATAAGATAACTAAAGGACTATTCCAGTAGCCAAGTTACAACCCGTAAACCAAACAAGGACCGGGGGTGTAACCCTTCACCTGAACAGAACTTAGTCTCTAACCAATTATCGATAAAGTAAAGTATAACAGTAATGTGCTGAAATAACCATGTACTGGCCTTGCCTAGGCAAGACTAGACGAGACTCCATCCATTAATCACGACCAAGCAATGAGTACGGCTTGATACTTTAACTAACTAGGGTTATCACAAGCTTAGTTACTAACAAGATGCATCGAGATGTTCCAACAGCCACAAGCCCTGCAGTCTTAATCCAGGTTATCCTGTCACAAGTTGAGAGAGTTAGATTAGGTGACTTAGAGGTGCTACACATGACAGTGTGCTAAAAATGTGCCCTAGTCGACGGCAGGCTACAAGTCCAATTAGAGTGCCCAAATAACGGGACTGTCTATAGCTGAGAAATCTCTTTATGGACTACTTGATCAATCTAGTCATTATCTTAGTCACATTTAGTACGAATTTCTGACCGTGGAAATCAGAAATTCATATCCTAGATATGATGCAAGACGAGACATGTAGCTTATACAAGCACAAACACCCACGGTGTCAAGACAAGAGTTACTTAGCAAGTCAAGATAGCCGTCACAACAGTATATCGAGATTATCATGTTAGGTTTACTTATCAAGAGTGCGCCACGATGGGCCATTATCATGTATTATCATGCCAAGGTTGCTTGTCAAGAGTGCGCCACGACGGGCCACTATCATGTTCTATCCTTATATTATCATGAATGAGAGAAACTTGCATAAAATAGCTAGTAATATATTCTTAAAGCCAAAGAAAAGATCTACAACTTTCATGTTGGGAGTTGGAAGAAATTTTGGCCACAATTCAGCCAAATAGGATATAAAACAGCCAAAAAAATCCAAAATAGGCACTATGCAGCATTCTATGGTACTATACGGCCTTCTGCGGCACTACGCAGCATTCTGCGGCACTATACGGCCTTCTGCGGCACTATGCAGCATTTTGCGGCATTATGCGATCTTCTGCGACACTATACGGCATTCTGCGGCACTATGCGACATTCTGCGACACTATACGGCCTTCTGCGGTACTATGCGGTCTTCTGCGGCACTATACGGCCTTCTGTGACACTATGCGGCAGGCTGCACTATGCGGCACTATTCATCGTTTTTGCCAGATTCAGGATAGATGAACTAGAAAATGTCCAAATCTTATTTTAGCCATAACTTCCTCAAAACAAGTCGAAATCTAACTTTTTAAAGGTCCATTTTTGGTAAAATCAAATTCTCTACAACATAGAATAATCAAAACTTTAAAATAATAAAGTTTGGTAGATCAAAATCCAAGAAAACTGAAAAGGCTACAAAGTTAGATCTACCAAAATACATCCGTCCAAACCAAAAACTCCAAGTCCTAAAGATACTTAGAATCGTATAGAGAATAAGATAGAACAATAAAATAGAAGATCCATCATGAAACAAGTTGCACTTGCCTAAGCTCTCTAGGTTGGTGGGAGAGTAATGGAGAAGAAGGAGAAGAAATAAATGGAAATAATAAAGAGAGAGAAATGGGTGGTTAGGCTTTATAAAGAGAGGGTTTTCTCATAATGAACCAAGCCAAACCAAAATAAACCAAGCCAAGTCATGACCAACCAAGATTAGGCTAGCAAGTCGAGTCCAACAACGGGTCACCTGACAAACGTAAGAGATCTCGTATATGCATACAAAAATACGTATAATGGAAAACGGGAGTGACACCTTGGGAGTTACTTCTTCAAAGTCTTGCAAGTCTAGTTTATGAGTCATCAGTTTGCCCATCAACGTCTCCAAGCTCAAGGTGGTGAGATTGTTTCCTTCTACGATCGCGGTTGCTTTAGGGTTCCAATTCTTGGTTAGAGCCCGTAGCAGGTTCCTAATCTTTTCATGATTGTTGTATTCATTACCAAGAGATTGTAGAGGATTATTAATATCAAGGAAATGAGTAAACATCTGTGTAATTGACTCGCCCGATTTTATTTTGAAGGATTCATATTCCTATGTCAGTCTGCTGATTTTGGATTCCTTCACTTGGGAAGTACCTTCATGAGTTACCTCAAGAAGTTTTTAAATATCATGAGACGTATGACAAGTTGAAACTCTATTGAACTCCGTCTTGTCAATTGCACAGAATAGTGCGTTGATGGCACGTGCATCTACACTAACCTTTGACTTTTTTGCATTTGTATACTTGTCCTGAGGCTTGTCTACAAGTACGCCCTCAACCATTGCAGGTGCCAGTTTTTTATAATCGTCAACTACTACAGACCATAGATCAAAGTCAAGAGACTTTAAGAAGAATGTCATACGTATTTTCCAGTATGTATAGTTTGTTCCATCAAATAGTGGGGGTCTATTTGTGGATTGCCCTTCATCGTTGAATATAGATTTCACGGCTGACATACTCTAGGGTTGTTATATAAGAATATAACCTGCTCTAATACCAATTGTAGGACCGTTGAGCACCTCTAGAGGGGGGTGAATAGAGTGTGTGTGCGTGCAGCAGAATAAAATGCCAATTAAAAATTAACTGATAAACTATGGCAATAAATAAAGAGGCACTAGATAAATGCAGTAAGCAAGAGGAAGAGAATCAAACTCAGTGAACACCGTAATGTATACAGGTTTCCCTCTGCGAGGACTAATCCAGTCGTAAGTACTCTTGCCCACTGTTAATCTACTATTTGCAAGCTAATTTAGAGCTTGTGGTCTCTTTACAACACCGTGCTTGTTGACAAGTGCACGACCAAATTCACCACACCGTCTTGGTGACGAGAGCACGACAGACTCCAATAACAGAGAATTTTTCTGACTTTGGCAACCTTTTTACAACTCTTTTAACCAAAGACTCTAAATCGAACGGAACGTTACTGGCTTTGGCTAAGAGATGTATATGCGGGATATGAAAGCTTTTGATCACTGAAAACACTTAAAGAATATAAAAAGAGAAGAGTGAATGAGTGATTTGAAAATGTAAAAATCCTTCTCTATTCAAAATTCGAGACTAGGTCCCCAACACATGTACATGTGTATAAACCATATTAAAATCATGAAACCATAATTTTAATCATGATGCATGTCCATTTTAACTCTGAATTCTATAATAAGGTTTTGGGCATAGTACAAAAAATTTGTCGCTTTATGCCTACTAGTTAATCATATATTTGACCTAGAATAGTACCAACACCTAACCATGACTTTTGTCTATCAAAATATGGTCATTAAACATTAAAAAATGATTTTATTACATAAAATATATTCCACTTTTCAGTCCTAAAATTAGCATCTTCCTATGTGTCGACATAAGTCAAAACTATGCATAGGAATTTAGTTTCTTGGCACACCAAGTTTAGGTTAGGTTTATATGATTAAATAACATGAAAACATGTAAAAAATAATAATAAAAGCATAGCCATAATATGGATCAAAACTAAGATTTACATCTTGCATATTTGTTCTAAAAAATTCACATAAAATCTAACTAGCATGCACAATTCATGATTCTAATTTCTTTTCCAATTCAACATGCATGCATATAATCAATCCTAGGTTCTTTTATGGTTGAATTAATCAAGAACATGCTTTTTAGAAAATGATTTGATATTATTTGCAAGAAAACTCATGGAAAATTTTTAAGAAAAGGGTTTTGGATTGCTTACCAAGAAACACCAAGAAAGTGATTGGAAGCAAGATCTTGATTTTTCCAATGCGTGCTCCTCCTTGCTTGCTCTTGATATGCTCTTCTTAATTTTGGCAAGATGAAGGTGATGGTCTTGATGGTGATTTAATGAAGATTTAATGGGAAAGCTTGGAGAGAAAGTGTTTTGGAGATTGAAGAGATAAATGGAAGGATGGAGATGGTAGGTTTTTGAAAGGAAGGAAATGAAATATGGAAGGGGCTGCTGTTTTCCGAAAGGGGCTGCTCCTTGGGGTTTCGAAAATTGGTGAGGAAGAGAAATAGGGTCGGCCAAAGCAATAAAGAAAGGAAAGAAAGTTACGGTTAGGGTTTTGTTTAAAAGTTATATAATATATATATATGTATTATATATATGTGTGTGTGTGTGTGTGTGTGTGTATGTGTGTGTGTGTGTATGTGTGTCACGACCCGCCACCCACATATTCGGGCACGTGTACGTGGGCCACGCCCAGCCTACACCGCAGTACCGGTGGTAGAATGTTGTCTAGTACCCAATGTTTGCAAAAACAAAAGTATGAAACTTTATTGATACAAACTTTGTAAAGATTACAAGAATTCTGGAAAAGTACAACTGTAGGAATCCAATCTAGAAGACGATTGCTTTATCCCTTGGACGATGTGAACTTTAAAGATGGTAGCCTCTGAAATTGAAGGCAAAAGCCTCGGAAGAATGCAGCAGCACTTGGGCAAGAACTCCTGAACTCTCTGATATTTCTGAACTTTTATGTCTCTGATCCCCTTTAATGGAGACTTGAAACTCTATTTATAGAGTTCTGGAAATAACTAATTTTTAGTTATTCTGAATGGCGCAAGTTAGATTGCGCAGGAACTAGATTGCGCAGCATCAGATTGTGCAGGCAGTTGTCTGGTCGTAGGCCAACTGTCTTGAACACATGGCATCATTTGATTGAAATGCGCATGATCGTGTGAAGACGGTTGCCACGTAACGAGCAATTGATGGCATGAATGCCACGTATACTTTTGTCAGTTAACATAATAAAATGTGCCACATGAATTACGCGGACTTCGGATTGCGCTGAGATAGATTGCGCTGGACTGGATTGCGCAGGCACTGGATTGCGCAGACACTGGATTATGCTGTATGTACAGCTGTCCTCGAGCGTTGTGCGACACAATAAACGAACAGTCTCCTTTTTTTTCGTGCTGTCAGCTGTCAGAAGATTTGATTGTGTCAGATAATGATGACATTGCCACGTCAGCCTGTACAGTTGAAAGTGTGCGCAGTCTGGTGTGCACAATCTGAATGATGCGCAATCTGATGTCTGTGCAGTTCATTTGAAAGTTGTATTTCTTGATTTTCTGACTTTGTTAATAGGTGCAACTTGATTTTTTTAGGACCTACAAGACCCCCTTCAAAGTTTTCGAAAGTTGAATTTATTCAAAGTTTCGAAATACTTTGAATTTTGAATTTTAAATCAAGTTGCGCATGAGCTGTCTGCACGATCAGATGCATCGACTCCTACTTTTTTGGCACAATCTGAGGCGGCCATTTCTTTTTGAAAAACTATAAATAGTCCTCTCGATCCTTCGACTTATTCTTTACTTGCTTTCTTGTGTTTGAGAGAGAGAGACTTCTTGAGCTTTCCCGATTCTCCTCATCGATCTCCATGGCCCCCAAGCGATCCTCCGCCGCTGCCAAGGGCAAGGCCCCCGCCGAGTCTTCGGCTAGGGTTGTGCCCCGTCCTTCTCGACATGAGACTGTGCATCCCGCTTTGCTAGGTAGATGATTCAATCGAAAAAACTCTCTTTAGGGTTCTTCGACTTCACTGTTCTTCAAAATCCATCTCTTTTTAGAGATGTGATCATACTGTGCCACCCTCTTTTGGGTTTTGGTTGCACGAACTAGTTATTCTTCATTTTTATGAAGAATACTTTCTTGCACAATCGGTTGAACTGTGCTGACAAAAGTCAGCGCAATCTACTGATTTGCGCAAGATTGCCAGCACAATCTGATGCTGGAGCAAACTGATGGATGCACAATCTGATGGTTGCGCAATCTAATGGTTGCGCAATCTGATGGTTGCGCAATCTGATAATAGCATTTTTTTATTATACTTGTACTGAATTTCTGTTTTCTCTGTTTTGATGCAGTGAATACCAGAGAAGATCCCGAATATGAAACTTTTGTAGGAACTCTTGCAGAATCTGAGTTCAAAGAGGACTTGTCCCACGTACTTTTTTCGCAATATCCACTTCCGTCCTCTCGCCAGACTATTCTGATAGCACAAGATAATGATACATTGCTATGCCTGATGAATGGACAGCCTTTACAGACTGTTGATGCTGTTACCCACAGAAAACCTATGTTCCTGTTTGGTGAAGCAATTGACAAAAGTTCTCAACCAAGACCACGTGTTGAGCAGAGAACTTTTCAGTGGAAGAAGAAACTGATTTTGCTACCAGATATTGCCAGGTGCCTTCCTTTGGCACGATATGCTCATGCTAGCTACCCCAGGAGAATGGACTGGGACATCACTCCTCTTCAGCAGGCTTGGACTGGAAAAATCTGCGTCAAGAAGGACCGGAATAATAAAGACATGTTCTATAGTTCCTCAAAACGACACAGTACTTTACTTAGAGGATTGAAACCAGGGTACATCCCTCCGGAGAATTCTTCTCTGTTAATGCCTGTGAGGATCCCAATTTTTACGAATGAGTACACAAAGGTTGAAGGCAGTTACCCGAATCAAGACATCCGGTTGACAGGTCTGGTAAACCCAGACATCAAAAGGTGGAGCAGTATAGCAAATTGGATACTAGTTCAGTTTGGAGATAAACTCAGAGAGATTGAACTGTATGAAGCGGTACATGCTACCGTATATGGCTTCTATCCAAACCCTCATCTGTTTTTGGCACTGGCAGAGAGGTACAACTACAGGACAAGGACGTTCATGACGCCCTGCGGAGAGATGGGGTTGGCTCTCCACGAGATGAAGTATATCTCGTACTTACCAATGGCAGACTTTCCTTACGAGGAGTATGTCCCCACCAATGATGAGTTAGAGAGACTGCGTCGAGAGAATTCGAAGATGGTAGAAGTCTTTGACGAGTTGTTATGCCATTAAAATGTATGCTCTTTCTACTACAAGAGTGGCTCGTCTGGAACATGCTATTCTTCGAAATGGCTGACTTATCTTTTTCTCAACCATATTATTGAGAAAATGATAAAAGAACATGATTCCTGCAATCCAGACTTCTTCCAACCTCTCATCCATAGTAAAGTGATAAAGTTGATGGAGGAAAATAAGAGACTGGATACTTTATGTAACGCCCCAGTCCCAAAATACGTAGGACTAAAACGCAATCATACCAGCTGTATACATACGAAGTATATGGACCCTCATATATATACATAAGCTGTAAAATGCAGTAACCAAGGTACTAAATCTCATCCACAAAGATAAATATGATATAAAAGTAACTATGAATTTGTCATGTACACAATAGTTGGGCGGAGACAAAGTCCACTACCAACCAAATTAAATATGGAAAAATTTACAAGGAAAGAATTTAGCAAGCGAGAGCAATGGCGAGTCCAAGAGTAATCACCACGAAGGAAGGAATGGCCTTAGCTAGAGCACCTGCAAGAAATCACGGAACACACACCTGGCGAGATAACCAGGTCCTCAGAGGGACGTAACAAGATACATCAACATGCCATATAACTGAATATATATACTATGTCATAAATCACAAGTAAAGTAAATGGTCACACTCGTAACAAGTTCCAATACCTCATCATCGAAACAGTGGACTACCCCTACAACCAAACAAGGACAAGGGGTAGTACACTATACCGCGATGCGATATTGTCCCAAGCTACTAATGGAACGGGGTGATATGACATTGACGAGGGTTACCTAACCATCTAATGTGTTTATGTCACGCCCCAGAACCAGAATCCTGGAGAACGGGGGCGGACACAGCCAGCTACGTATATTGGGACGGCAACCATCCCGCTATACGATCACGGCTGTCTAGCATGTGAGGGTATTCTACAAACCAACAGTCTCTTACGGTCCAAATGGCCTATTGTCTCAATCTCAACAAGTAAAATAAGTTACAAGATAACAGATCACCAAATATACAATTGTAAGGCGTCCCAAACATTACATATAAGATGATCATGAAAGCTAGTCGTAACAAAATGTAGAGACTAGCTCAGAGTTAAGTCATACATGATCAACCCCCGGGGCATGTCAATCACGTTACAGCCCGTAGGCAGATAATAAATATAAGTTGCAATCGAGCTAACACGTGCTCGTCGGCTAAACGCCTCAAAAGAATATTAGTTTACAATAAAGTGGGCGAACAAAAGAATCCCACTAGAAGCCTTGGTCACGCCTGGCGGTCACCATCTGGCTGGAAGACAGGCATATCCCTTGCTGCTGCTCCGGTATCTGGCCATACAAAACCAGCTGGGTCAGACCCCAGAAAGAGCAAGTGCCACAAAGGAGGCTCCACTTAAGGACTAAAACCAGCAAATCATTAGTAAACAAAAGCAGCAAAAGAAATAAGTAAAAGCATATCGAGATTTGTGCGGTACCAATGCACGTATCCCGATCACAGAAAAGGAAACAAGTAACTTGATTAGAAAATAATAATAATACCGGAGAACATGGCAGATAAGATGCATGAAAAATAAGAAATAAATGCTATCCGGGCAATAAACAAGGAAGGACAAATGTACCGTACCAGGAAACCTGAACAGTACATAGTCACTAACCAGTCTATTGCTTGAAGATAACAATCATATACAGGAAGCTATAACATAGATAAGTGCCATCTACACAATAAACACGGTAAGGACAAATGTACCGTACCAGGTAGCCAGGTTACCACTGTAACCCTTCACCTAAACAGTACATAGTCACTGACCAGTTATTGCCTAGAGGACAGTCATACAAGAGAGTTACACTATAGTGACAGAGAAGAAATCTTGCAATCACATCCAGTGCAAGTCAAGCATTCAAGTTCTAGAGACTGGAACAATTAAGAGCTGGACCCATCAGGGCTGGTCCTAGACCAGACCAGACAAGGCTGGACACCATCCAATAATACACGGCCAATCATAGCCTACTGCTTGCTACAATAACTAACTAGGGTTATCACAAGCCTAATTACTAACAATGCAGTGAGATGTATCTCCGCCACAAGCCCTGCAGCTATCCAGGTTACCCAGGCGAATATTAGTATGGTGATAATTAGAGAGAGAAGGACTACATTCTTGTTATCATTACAAGTAGCTTGAGGATGCACCACTTGGCAATGAGCTGGAAATGCGCCCTACTCGTCGGCAGGCTACAAGTCCAAACGATTGTGGCCAGGGTAACAGGATCGCCTGTAGCTGAGGAACATCTCGTCATGACTAGTGAATTAAGCTAGTTGTTAATCTTAGTTCCTTTCCAATATGAATTCCTGACCGTGGGAAATCAAGAATTCATGTCCTAGACATGATGCAAGACAAGACTGGTGAATTGACCAAACACAAGAAGGTACACCCACGGTGTCAAGACAAGCTATACTAGTCAAGTGAGCCTGCCTCGGCAGCTCAAGTTGTTAAATTATCATGCCAAGTCATGTCATGTTACAAGCTGAAAGTGCGCCGCCACGAGCCACTATCAAGTTATCTAGTTATTAAGGTTACAAGTTACAAGTTATTAGCCAGGATTTATTTATCGTGTCAGGGCCATAAGGCATATCACAATGCAACTATTCTACAAGTAAAAGAAACTTAATCCTGAGTGCACCCAAACGGCCACCGATGAAAAAGGCATGAAAAGTACAATAAGGCTGAAAACATGACTTTATAAAATAAGACCATAAGAAAACACTTTTCTGATGTAACAAGAGATAACAAAACCAGGGACAACGCCATACTAGCATTAAATCAAATCGTGCCCACATCGTGTTCGGGTTGAGCTCGGGTCAAAAGGCGTAAGGATATAAACCAGGGGTAAGGTGTTCCCAAATTAGTGTCAAGATTCAAGAAAGCAGTACACAAATACAGGAAATCGTGTCAAGACGTGTCGAGTCTAGTCAAGTCGTATTGTGAGCACCAAAATCTCAGGAAGCTCCAAATTATGAAAAGAAAACCAAATCCCAGAGAAAGCAATACAGGCACTAGGGGTGCAAGGGTACAGGGGCACTAGGGCAGGCCAGGCATACTGGAGTGCGCCTAGAGGCAGCACACTAGAGTGTGCCAGGGAGGCAGCACACTAAAATGCGCCTAGTCTGGACAGGTCAATCCGCGCCTAGAGCCAATGGGGCAAACCGCGCCTAGATCCATTGGATCAAATGGCGCCTAGGACCAGTGAGCCAAACCGCGCCTAAAACCCGTAGGTCAAAGAGCGCCTAAGTCAAGTCAAGTCAGATGGCGCCTAGGCCCAAGGGTTAAACCGCGCCTAATTTCATGAAATCAACCGCGCCTGATCTGGTAGATCAGATCGCGCCTAATCCATGAAATCGAATGGCGCCTAGGTCAAGGGAACAGTGAACTGCGCCTAAAATGATAAATATAGGCGCAGTTGGGCAAGCCAAGGGAAAGTAGGTGCTATCAGCCTAACAGGTGGAAATGGGCGCTATCTGCCAATCTGGGAATGTAGGCGCAGTCTACCAACCGCGCTTGAAATGACGCCAAGGAGGCGCCATCGAGGGGCGGCGGCGAACAGCACCCAAGGAGGCGCGATCGAGACGAACCGCGCCTAAAGAGGCGCATTCGAGCGAGCCGCGCCTAAAGAGGCGCGCTCGAAAAAGAGGCGCAGTCTGCGAACCGCGCCTAAGAAGGCGCAGTCGAACGAACAGCGCCTAAAGAGGCGTGTTCGAGGAAGTAGGCGCCATCGGCCAGAACAGCAAGTCATCTTCTCCAAAATCCGAGAAGAGAACCCATAGAACTCAAAACTTTGGAACATCATAAATCCATCAATACAAACCCAAATCCGGATTTTCAAAGCTCTAACTTGTGTAAAATTGAAAGCTCTACAACATGGAAACATTAAATCCAACAAAAGAACAAGTTTGGGAGATCAAATCTCCAAAAAATCGGAAAACACTCCAAACCTAGATCTACAAGATTCCAAGCTCCAAATCAAGAAAATCCAAGATCTAATGTTGCTCATAGGATGCTAAACTAGCTAATGGGCACATAAAATCCGGCCCTCAAGTGTGAGCAAGGTGCACTTGCCCAATGGGGGTGATTCTCTCTTAGGGAAGAAGAAGAAGGAAGGGAGAGGGGGTGGCCGGCTGTGAAGTGGGAAAATGAGAGGGGAGAGAGAGAGAGGGGATTAAATGATGGTGGGGTGTGATGGAGGTGAGGGAGAGTATAGGTTAAAGGGTTCCAATGCAATCTCAAACCAAATAAAACCGAACCAAGTCTCCAAATCAAACCAAGTTAAACCAAGCCAAGCTCTTCCACATAAATTCGAGCCAAAATACGAAAGCCGAGAATACTGCAAGTTGAGCAAAATACAATGCAGGCCAAAGTCCAATCAAAATCCAGAAGTCATTAACCAGATTAACCCATAATGATAAATGACAATTAAACTACCACAAGATTACGAAATAAACTACAATTAACTAGACAAGAAAAAATAAAAAAAATACGGGTCAGAAATACGAATACGCAATAAAATACGTATCACGAATTTCGAGATATTACATCCTACCCACCTTAAAAGAATTCCGTCCTCGGAATTTATTCAAGAGGCTAGAGATGTCGGGACAAGCTACACTAGCACAAGCTATCTAGAGCTAGCAATCAATCAAGCAATCATTCATGCAAGCAAGGATTCGAAGTACAAGGCATGAGGAAATTTCACACCTTACGAGCCAAAACCGATTGGGATACGTGTTCGGATGCCATCCTTACACTCCCACGTTTGACTCCCCAAGGAGTGATGAACTCAAGCAACACGGACTAACTGATAGTCTGGCGCATTGAGGTCTTACTCCCTGATCAAATACGAACACGGGCCTCTCCACATCCGAAAAGATTAAAGGTTGGTACCAATAACCAAATAACCTTTTCGAATGATCAGGGTACAACTCGGGTCCGGGACATGCCGTCGTAATTAGGTTACATGAAATAAGTCATGTGCCCTTGGTAACGACGGCGGGAAAGCAAGATAAAGAAGCAGCGACCTCTTCGACGATTCCGAATCTGAGCTTGGGGTAGGGCAAACTGCCGCAGGTTCTGTTGCTGGAATGCTTGAGCCTGAGTCGGCAATGGTCCTGGAAACGGGAACTGCTGTTGTTGGTGAACTGGTGCTGGTCCCATAACCGAGGGACTAGATACTGCGGGTACTGGATCAACTCTGAATGGACAGGACCCCACTCTATGATCTGGCGCTCCGCATAACAAGCACAATCCCAGAGCCTTGCGACACTCTGCTACTACATGCCCAGGCTTACCACAATAAGAACAGCCCACTGAGGAAGACTGCTCTTGCTCCTGCTTCTGCTGAGGGTACGTCGGGGTTGAGTACTGATCCGACGTAACTGAAGCTGCTCTCCTCGGAGTTTCAATGGTCAAGGCCCTGGCTGCTGGGGCTGGTGCTGAAGATTGGTTCATCTGACTATGGGACCACCTTCGTCCTCCAGTTCTGTCTGCTATCCTCTGGGAAGTGTACTCGTACCTCCTCGCTGCTCGCAAAACAGCATCATAGGTCTGATGTTTGAACTGCTCCACGGCCAAGATAATCTCCAAGTGAAGTCCTTGCTGGAACTTCTGCGCTCTGTCAAGCTCGGTCGCCACCAAAGTGGGAGCAAACCGACTAAGTCTCGAAAACTCGGCCGCGTATCCGTCGACCGTTCTGCCTCCTTGTTTCAGATTCGCGAACCTTGTCTGCAAGTCGTACCGGGCCACGGCATCATAATACTTGATCTGGAACTTCTCGCTGAACACTGCCCAAGGAACAGGTGTTGCTAATCCCACTGCTTGCGCAGCCCACCAATTGCGGGCTAGATCCAATAACTGTAGGCGCACCACTGCTACCTTCTCGTCTTCTGGAGTCTTTGCTGCTTCAAGAATAACCTCTATATCCTGTAGCCAAGCATCGGCAGCCACCGCATCTTTAGTACCGTTGAAGAAGGGAGGGTTCAGGCGCTTGAATCTGTTGACTGCACTATTCCGACCACTTCCACTCAGAGTATCTTGTACTGCCTGCTGCAAGGCATCATCTCGGCGGTTCTGAGACGCAAGCAACTCACGGATGAGTCCTACCAAGACTCCATCTTCTGACCCTGCTAGCTGATCTGGCTGGACTGGGAATTCTGGCTCTACAGGAGGCATGGCTTGGGAAGCTGCTGCTGACGACTGAGCTTCGTTCTCTGACTGCTGCTGGACTACTGGCTGAACTCTCTCTGGCTGGTCAGCAGGAACATCCCCACTGAAGCAATGACATCAGGAAAATAAAGGAAAGGACCAGGATGATTCAAGAATGCAAGCATGTTATCAGTCGAGAATTCAAGGAGATGCAAAGATACAACGGGAGATCAAGGGCGAGCACAGATTGAGACATCTACCGGTAACCCTCACATTTCTTGTTTGACAAGACCTGCATGGGCCACCACTTAAACCATGTCACGCCCCAGAACCAGAATCCTGGAGAACGGGGGCGGACACAGCCAGCTACGTATATTGGGACGGCAACCATCCCGCTATACGATCACGGCTGTCTAGCATGTGAGGGTATTCTACAAACCAACAGTCTCTTACGGTCCAAATGGCCTATTGTCTCAATCTCAACAAGTAAAATAAGTTACAAGATAACAGATCACCAAATATACAATTGTAAGGCGTCCCAAACATTACATATAAGATGATCATGAAAGCTAGTCGTAACAAAATGTAGAGACAAGCTCAGAGTTAAGTCATACATGATCAACCCCCGGGGCATGTCAATCACGTTACAGCCCGTAGGCAGATAATAAATACAAGTTGCAATCGAGCTAACACGTGCTCGTCGGCTAAACGCCTCAAAAGAATATTAGTTTACAATAAAGTGGGCGAACAAAAGAATCCCACTAGAAGCCTTGGTCACGCCTGGCGGTCACCATCTGGCTGGAAGACAGGCAGATCCCTTGCTGCTGCTCCGGTATCTGGCCATACAAAACCAGCTGGGTCAGACCCCAGAAAGAGCAAGTGCCACAAAGGAGGCTCCACTTAAGGACTAAAACCAGCAAATCATTAGTAAACAAAAACAGCAAAAGAAATAAGTAAAAGCATATCGAGATTTGTGCGGTACCAATGCACGTATCCCGATCACAGAAAAGGAAACAAGTAACTTGATTAGAAAATAATAATAATACCGGAGAACATGGCAGATAAGATGCATGAAAAATAAGAAATAAATGCTATCCGGGCAATAAACAAGGAAGGACAAATGTACCGTACCAGGAAACCTGAACAGTACATAGTCACTAACCAGTCTATTGCTTGAAGATAACAATCATATACAGGAAGCTATAACATAGATAAGTGCCATCTACACAATAAACACGGTAAGGACAAATGTACCGTACCAGGTAGCCAGGTTACCACTGTAACCCTTCACCTAAACAGTACATAGTCACTGACCAGTTATTGCCTAGAGGACAGTCATACAAGAGAGTTACACTATAGTGACAGAGAAGAAATCTTGCAATCACATCCAGTGCAAGTCAAGCATTCAAGTTCTAGAGACTGGAACAATCAAGAGCTGGACCCATCAGGGCTGGTCCTAGACCAGACCAGACAAGGCTGGACACCATCCAATAATACACGGCCAATCATAGCCTACTGCTTGCTACATTAACTAACTAGGGTTATCACAAGCCTAATTACTAACAATGCAGTGAGATGTATCTCCGCCACAAGCCCTGCAGCTATCCAGGTTACCCAGGCGAATATTAGTATGGTGATAATTAGAGAGAGAGGGACTACATTCTTGTTATCATTACAAGTAGCTTGAGGATGCACCACTTGGCATTGAGCTGGAAATGCGCCCTACTCGTCGGCAGGCTACAAGTCCAAACGATTGTGGCCGGGGTAACGGGATCGCCTGTAGCTGAGGAACATCTCGTCATGACTAATGAATTAAGCTAGTTGTTAATCTTAGTTCCTTTCCAATATGAATTCCTGACCGTGGGAAATCAAGAATTCATGTCCTAGACATGATGCAAGACAAGACTGGTGAATTGACCAAACACAAGAAGGTACACCCACGGTGTCAAGACAAGCTATACTAGTCAAGTGAGCCTGCCTCGGCAGCTCAAGTTGTTAAATTATCATGCCAAGTCATGTCATGTTACAAGCTGGAAGTGCGCCGCCACGAGCCACTATCAAGTTATCTAGTTATTAAGGTTACAAGTTACAAGTTATTAGCCAGGATTTATTTATCGTGTCAGGGCCATAAGGCATATCATAATGCAACTATTCTACAAGTAAAAGAAACTTAATCCTGAGTGCACCCAAACGGCCACCGATGAAAAAGGCATGAAAAGTACAATAAGGCTGAAAACATGACTTTATAAAATAAGACCATAAGAAAACACTTTTCTGATGTAACAAGAGATAACAAAACCAGGGACAACGCCATACTAGCATTAAATCAAATCGTGCCCACATCGTGTTCGGGTTGAGCTCGGGTCAAAAGGCGTAAGGATATAAACCAGGGGTAAGGTGTTCCCAAATTAGTGTCAAGATTCAAGAAAGCAGTACACAAATACAGGAAATCGTGTCAAGACGTGTCGAGTCTAGTCAAGTCGTGTTGTGAGCACCAAAATCTCAGGAAGCTCCAAATTATGAAAAGAAAACCAAATCCCAGAGAAAGCAATACATGCACTAGGGGTGCAGGGGTACAGGGGCACTAGGGCAGGCCAGGCATACTGGAGTGCGCCTAGAGGCAGCACACTAGAGTGTGCCAGGGAGGCAGCACACTAAAATGCGCCTAGTCTGGACAGGTCAATCCGCGCCTAGAGCCAATGGGGCAAACCGCGCCTAGATACATTGGATCAAATGGCACCTAGGACCAGTGAGCCAAACCGTGCCTAAAACCCGTAGGTCAAAGAGCGCCTAAGTCAAGTCAAGTCAGATGGCGCCTAGGCCCAAGGGTAAAACCGCGCCTAATTTCATGAAATCAACCGCGCCTGATCTGGTAGATCAGATCGCGCCTAATCCATGAAATCGAATGGCGCCTAGGTCAAGGAAACAGTGAACTGCGCCTAAAATGATAAATATAGGCGCAGTCGGGCAAGCCAAGGGAAAGTAGGCGCTATCAGCCTAACAGGTGGAAATGGGCGCTATCTGCCAATCTGGGAAAGTAGGCGCAGTCTGCCAACCGCGCCTGAAATGACGCCAAGGAGGCGCCATCGAGGGGCGGCGGCGAACAGCACCCAAGGAGGCGCGATCGAGACGAACCGCGCCTAAAGAGGCACGTTCGAGCGAGCCGCGCCTAAAGAGGCGCGCTCGAAAAGGAGGCGCAGTCTGCGAACCGCGCCTAAGAAGGCGCAGTCGAACGAACAGCGCCTAAAGAGGCGTGTTCGAGGAAGTAGGCGCCATCGGCCAGAACAGCAAGTCATCTTCTCCAAAATCCGAGAAGAGAACCCATGGAACTCAAAACTTTAGAACATCATAAATCCATCAATACAAACCCAAATCCGGATTTTCAAAGCTCTAACTTGTGTAAAATTGAAAGCTCTACAACATGGAAACATTAAATCCAACAAAAGAACAAGTTTGGAAGATCAAATCTCCAAAAAATTGGAAAACACTCCAAACCTAGATCTACAAGATTCCAAGCTCCAAATCAAGAAAACCCAAGATCTAATGTTGCTCATAGGATGCTAAACTAGCTAATGGGCACATAAAATCCGGCCCTCAAGTGTGAGCAAGGTGCACTTGCCCAATGGGGGTGATTCTCTCTTAGGGAAGAAGAAGAAGGAAGGGAGAGGGGGTGGCCGGCTGTGAAGTGGGAAAATGAGAGGGGAGAGAGAGAGAGGGGATTAAATGATGGTGGGGTGTGATGGAGGTGAGGGAGAGTATAGGTTAAAGGGTTCCAATGCAATCTCAAACCAAATAAAACCGAACCAAGTCTCCAAATCAAACCAAGTTAAACCAAGCCAAGCTCTTCCACATAAATTCGAGCCAAAATACGAAAGCCGAGAATACTGCAAGTTGAGCAAAATACAATGCAGGCCAAAGTCCAATCAAAATCCAGAAGTCATTAACCAGATTAACCCATAATGATAAATGACAATTAAACTACCATAAGATTACGAAATAAACTACAATTAACTAGACAAGAAAAAATAAAAAAATACGGGTCAGAAATATGAATACGCAATAAAATACGTATCACGAATTTCGAGATATTACAGTTTATGCAGTAAGAACAAACCTTTAACGCATGAACCCTGCTATAAATGGGATCGACAAAGTTCCTATATAGGGCACCAGGGGCCTACGTCCATAACGCTCGGGAAGCGTCAGAGGGCACCATGTGCAAGGGGCTACGTCCATAACGCTCTGGATAACGTCAGAGGGCACCTGGAGCCTGCGTCTCCGGCGGAGTGCACAGGTAATGAGGGAAGTGCATAGAAGCCCATACGTCAGGTAATGTTCTCCCCACCCAATGTACCTGTCATGTCGCATCCACGACCATGTACCTCTACTAACTGCTAAGTCTCCTAACACGCCTCTACTAGCAGTTAGCCCTAATGCATACGCATGGGGGATCAGCCCACACGCAAGAACCTCTACATGATACTCATCTCACACATCCTCGTGGTACAACTGTGTCAAGGTATATGCAATACACCACAACGGTAGTCCCTTAACTCTAGGTCAACATGCAATCAAAGGATACTAACAAAGTAAATTATTAATCACTGAACAGGCAGTAAATCAAGAACTGTAAGAACCGGAAATAAAGAACAGTGATATATAAAATAAATGCAGACTGAATATAAACAGTTTAATGGCAAGGTATCTTGCCTGCGGTGCGAGAAAGGTAAATCCAAGAGTAGCAAGTGTCAGCACCCAAAACTCACAAATCACATATGACTCCAGTCGCTGAAACAAACATCAAAAATGATCTCGGTGAAGAAGATATACCTAGGAAATGCCCGTCCAAAAGTCAAATTTTGGAACAGGGGCAAAATCATAATTTTGGGTCAAAACGATGTCCGCCGTTGGACCCGCTTTGCACCGAAATGCGTGCCCGAACCTACGGTCTCAAAAGTCGTCAAACTACATGTCTACGAATTTGTTTTGATGAGATGAACCCAACGATATGTCCAATTTTGGATTCCGGTGGGCCGTGCACAAAATTGCCCGTTGAGTGGGATTGTGGGCCCGCCAAAATAGCGTCCCGACCAACGGTCTCAGAATCGGACTAAAATTGGCCTACAGGACTAGAAAAATATTTCGAGTCCAATGGCGCAAGTTTCGTCACGATTTGATGAGTGTGCACAAAGTAATTGGAAAATACCGAAAATGCCCGATACGTAAAAATGCGACGGATACGGACCAAATTCGTCGCGCACACGCAACCAATTTGACTTCCGTCAATTCTCGCACGTCCTCAAATTCGATACGGACCTTTCGGTACTCTCGGTTCGCGACGGGGTCGCCCGGTTTGTCGGGACGTACCTCGTACGGGGTTTTTAGTATTTTTGAAAACTGATTTTTCGAGATATTTAATTTAATTAACACTAAAATTTATTGCTGAAATAAATAAAACTATTTGAAGGGATGAAAGAGGGTCACGTGGGCTATCTACACGAATTTACGGATCTACAATCGGATTAGAATTGAAGGAGAAATCGATTGAGAGAGTGGGATACCTTAAAGTGGGAATCTGTTGTTGTTGTTGTTGTTTCCGTTGCCGTGACGATCGGGAGGCGGGGATGTTGTTGCTCCGACGAGGTGGCACGCATGCCGAGGTGAGGAAAGAGGATGAAGGAGAGAGGAAGTGGAAGAAAATTTTTTAGGGTTTAATAACATATATATATATGTATGTATGTATACATGTATATATGGGATGGGGGCTCGGCCAACAATTACTAAGGCTATTGCTTATTATGGTGGGGCGCCCAACAATGGAAGCAACTGCTGTTGCTAAAGGGGTCTTTGCTAATGGGTCTTTGCTACTGGCGCATTGTTTGTTGTGTGGTCGGCAAGTTGGCCGACCACTACTTTTTTTTTTCTTTTTCTAATTCTTTTCTTCTTTATCCAATCCTTACAAATCTTTTAAATAAATATCTATCTATATTTATACACCATAATCTATTAAGATCAAATAACAAATTAAATATTATCTATCCAAATCTTCAATATATTTAAACACATCTAAATATATATAAATTCAACTCACAATAAATCAACTTAAAATAATAATAGTATCTTAATAGAATAAACATATTTAATAAATCTCCACAAAATACTTTAAATAATAAATAAAAAAATCGTCTCAATCGGTGCACTTATACCGTACACCCTTACCCGGGTCCACAAAATGTACTATTTTGTAAAATATTATTTAAATAATAAAATACCAATAATTGCACAATTAATTAAATAATTTGAAATTGTACATAAAATTCTAAAAATAATATAGAAATATTTACGTATATAAAATATGTCCACATGGCCACCTTGGTCGTACCATCTGTCTACTTGGGCTTGGGTTTGGTCCAGGCCCAGTTCGGATTGGTTTGGTCTAACCGGGTCAATAAAATCATTAATTAAAATAATAATTAAATAAAATATTTTAAATGAGTCATTACACAACTCGGCCTGGTTTTTCTAGTTCGGTCATCCCCATGGCAAGGCTTTCCCACACATGTCTAGTACACTAGTCAAGGCACACTGTTACATCTTTCGTGCCAAAATTCATGGTCGTCTTGTGTTCCAAAATTCAACAATGGCTAAGGTTATTTTTTAATAATTAATAAAAACCATAAAATTTATAAATTAAATTTGAAGTCAATTAAAATAATAATAAAAATAATTTTTAAAAAAAAGAGGGGTTTTACATCCTACCCAACTTACAAGAATTTCGTCCTCGAAATTTAGGATTAATAGGGTAGATAGGGTTGAGGGATAGGAAGAGTTCGTCAATACCAAAAATATAATTAAATTTTTTGAGGAGGCGATAAAACGGCGTTCAACACCACTATGCCGTAGAAAATTATGGAGTCGATATATACAAAAAGATATCATGGTTATGGAATAGAATAAGGATCGCTAGTGAAGGTAACAAACTTTTGAATATCCAATTTTAGAGAACAGTAAGGAATTGAGCAGGCTAAAGATAATAAATTAGACATTTGGGAGATGTGGTTCCTGGAGAGAAACTGGAGACTAATCGCCTCGATCGAGGGTTTGATTTAAGTGAATGATTAGAATCATTCTCGAGTGCTCGAGAACATTTGGAAGGGCACGATAATAATTTTAGGGTTGAGAAATGAGGAGTAGTTAAAGGCGGGGATATAGCCACATGAGTCGGTCGGTGGCTATCTACATTTGTGTATAATTAACCGATTGGGCAACCAAAGATGATACCTTGAGTCTATCTAGCAAGTACAGTGTCTTGTCTTTCCAAAATAAGTGAAAGACAAGAACAACAAAAGGTTTCAAAGACGGTGTTATATATTGAGTACGAATTACGGGGTTCATAGGCGACAAAAATAATTCAAACGAGAATTGCCAAGGCTATCGCGGGTGAGACTCTAAGGCAAGTTTAACTATGTCTCTATCCATGTAGAATAATATGTGATAAGCGAACCAAGTGCAATAGGTTGATCAGACCATCATGCACCGGTTCTGATTAGACAATATGTTAGTGGGTCCACCCAATAAAATATGTCATGATCAAGCTCGATAAAAGATAAGCTTGCAAAACTAAAGCTACATTAGCAGCATGAGATAGTCAAAATATGAGCAAGGGAGGTACTGATGAAGGAAATTAAATAGTCCAAGATCTTTTAAAATCGAGTCTTGTCCGAAGTTTGGGCCTATACAGTTGTCCTAGTTTTCTTCATTTATGGCTTGGTAGACTAGATAAGGTAGGGTCCTCTGAATTTAGTCTAAGTGAACTTACCAATGGGGTCACAAGGACAATGGATTTGTTAGGTGGTGAGGTATTCTACCCAACTTACAAGAGTTAAGCTAGTAGTGTGATGGGACAATGGGTCAAGCAATCAAGATAAAGCACAAATTTAAGCATTTAAGGAATTAAGTAGAACAAAATCACATATCGGGTCGAAATAATTGAGTCGAGGTTGAATCCCTATCTGTGGTCGAAAAATATATCGGTATCATGGTAAAGATTATAGTTTGGCCATTTTGACCATAAGGTCATATCAAGAATTAGAGTACAAGGAGACGTGTTTTGGTGGGACATGATATATCTACGTGAAGGTGGGCTTGTCTAGGCCTTACATATAAAATTTGTTGGAAGAAAAAGTCTAGTGTTGTGCTCCAAATATCCAAGTCACGGTAAGGGACTCCAAAAGATCTAAAATAGAAAGTGGGAGTCCACAAGGTGATAATTAATGCACAAAAATAAAGAAGATCAAGTTAAAGCATGAAATAAAATTAATTAAAGAATCCAGTAAAAATAATTTAGGAACGCAATTTCAGATAGAAGTTAGTCTCCTAGCTGAATACAGTTAAGGAACCATTAACTCATTATTCAAATTGCCAATGGGTTAGAATGACGCAATTAAAAGATCTAGAAGGAAAAGAAGGTCGAGTAAGTCAATATTGGGATACAGTCGCATAGTTTGGTAGATGACTAACAACACTTGTGTACATACTACTATCATGGTAATGGGTGACATGGCAATTAGTGTGGAATACTCAGTAGGGTTATCTTGGTCTACTATTAAAATTAAACTCAAGTATCCTCCAAAAGTTTCAAAAATAAACCACCAAAATTTGTATTCACTCCAAGCAGTTCAAATTCATCAAATTTTTTTTTTTAAATCACTCTCATAAATCTCAAAGCAAAATTTTTATCACGTTTCTACTAACCTTTTCTAAAATTAACGTTTAAACTCAACTATTTAATTCAAGAGTTCATAATTCACGAATCCATAAAGATTTCACAACCAATAAAAAAATTTAGCACTCTAAAATTTTTAGATAACTCATAATAAAACTCTTAGCATTTAAAAGAATGATAAAAAAAATTTAAGCTCCATGCTCTCATAAATTTTAACTTCCATTCATGCTAAGTTATTCCAACAAAATTACAACTTTTAAATGGTAACTTCCTGTAATCAATCCAAAAAAAAATTTCCATCACATCCTTCGAAATTCTCCAAAAAATTTAATATTAGCAATCCCACATTAAACTAGAATTTTCAAATAATCTTATAAGTCAAAATCTTTTTTTTTTAAATCTAAATAGATCTGTAAATTCTCAATCATAGGACACTATTAAAATAAAGAAAAATTCTCAAAAATTATTTTCATAACTTTCAAATATTTAAACCAAAATTTGCCATCATTACTTCCACTTAAAATTTAAAATTTACTAAACACGAAAATCGCAAGTTGTACAATTTAAATTTAAATAATTCCTATGGCCATTTTTTTTTTTTTAAAAAAAAAAGCTAAGATCATTCTCAATTCAAATTTATAACTGTTCAAAGGTGTATAACTATAATACAATAACTCATAAACATCAAAACTCAAAAATCAAATAAAGTTTATATTTGTTCAAAGATGTATATCTATCACCCAAAAATTATAAATATCACAACTCGAAATGCAAATCAATTTTATACTTGTGCAAAGATGTATAGTTATAACCCAATAATTCATAAATATCAAATATCAAAAGCCAATCGATTTCTTAAATCAATGATATAAAGATTCTAGCTATATTTTTTTTTTCTTTCCTGCCATATCAATCCTATGGTGTTTACTATTTAGAAATCTCAAGATTAAAACATTCCTTGGTAGTATCCTACTTTACCAATTACTAATCATTAAATCACACATAAAGAAATATTTTTAACTCAATTAGAGTCTTAAATGTATTCTAATTGCCAATATAACCATTCTAGCCATGTGTTTGACCTATGAGCATATACTAGTGTAGTCATCTTCCTAGTTGACACTAAGCACGAAAATAAGAATCAACGGTAGAAAGGAATCAAACAAGATGCAATTCAAGAAAGTCGAACGAGAGTTCGAAATTTGAAGCCAAGGGAAGAGGTCAAGCTGTATGGATGAGATTCCTATAATTCAAATCCTATGTTGCAGGTTTACATCGGTACAGTTACGTAACCGAAGTGACAAACTCGACCTGCATAGGCCACCACAAAAATATGTAATGCCCCAGTCCCAAAATATGTAGGACTAGAACGCAATCATGCCAGCTGTATACATACGAAGTATATGGACCCTCGTATATATACATAAGCTGTAAAATACAGTAACCAAGGTACTAAATCTCATCCACAAAGATAAATATGATATAAAAGTAACTATGAATTTGTCATGTACACAATAGTTGGGCGGAGACAAAGTCCACTACCAACCAAATTAAATATGGAAAAATTTACAAGGAAAGAATTTAGCAAGCGAGAGTAATGGCGAGTCCAAGAGTAATCACCACGAAGGAAGGAATGGCCTTAGCTAGAGCACCTGTAAGAAATCACGGAACACACACCTGGCGAGATAACCATGTCCTCAGAGGGACGTAACAAGATACATCAACATGCCATATAACTGAATATATATACTATGTCATAAATCACAAGTAAAGTAAATGGTCACACTCGTAACAAGTTCCAATACCTCATCATCGAAACAGTGGACTACCCCTACAACCAAACAAGGACAAAGGGTAGTACACTATACCGTGATGCGATATTGTCCCAAGCTACTAATGGAACGGGGTGATATGACATTGACGAGGGTTACCTAACCATCTAATGTGTTTATGCAGTAAGAACAAACCTTTAACGCATGAGCCCTGGCTGTAAATGGGATCGGCATAGTTCCCATATAGGGCACCAGGGGCCTATGTCCATAACGCTCGGAAAGCGTCAGAGGGCACCATGTGCAAGGGGCTACGTCCATAACGCTCTGGATAACGTCAGAGGGCACCTGGAGCCTGCATCTCCGGCGGAGCGCACAGGTAATAAGGGAAGTGCATAGAAGCCCATACGTCAAGTAATGTTCTTCCCACCTAATGTACCTGTCATGTCGCATCCACGACCATGTACCTCTACTAACTGCTAAGTCTCCTAACACGCCTCTACTAGCAGTTAGCCCTAACGCATGCGCATGGAGGATCAGCCCACAAGCAAGAACCTCTACATGATACTCATCTCACACATCCTCGTGATACAACTGTGTCAAGGTATATGCAATACACCACAACGGTAGTCCCTTAACTCTAGGTCAACATGCAATCAAAGGATACTAACAAAGTAAATTATTAATCACTGAACAGGCAGTAAATCAGGAACTATAAGAACCGAAAATAAAGAACAGTGATATATAAAATAAATTCAAACTGAATATAAACAGTTTAATGGTAAGGTATCTTGCCTGCGGTGCGAGAAAGGCAAATCCAAGAGTAGCAAGTGTCAGCACCCAAAACTCATAAATCACATATGACTCCAGTCGCTGAAACAAACATCAAAAATAATCTCGGTGAAGAAGATATACCTAGGAAACGCCCGTCCAAAAGTCAAATTCTGAAACAGGGGCAAAATCGTAATTTCGGGTCAAAATGATGTCCGTCGTTGGATCCGCTTTGCACCGAAATGCGCGCCAGAACCTACGGTCTCTAAAGTCGTCAAACTACATGTCTATGAATTTGTTTTGATGAGATGAACCCAATGGTATGTCCAATTTTGGATTCCGGTGGGCCGTACACAAAATTGCCCGTTGAGTGGGATTGTGGGCCCGCCAAAATAGCGTCCCGACCAACAGTCTCAGAATCGGACTAAACTTGGCATACAGGACCAGAAAAATATTTCGAGTCCAATGGCGCAAGTTTCGTCGCGATTTGATGAGTGTGCACAAAGTAATTGGAAAATACCGAAAATGCCCGATACGCAAAAATGCAACGGATACGGACCAAATTCGTCGCGCACACGCAACCAATTTGACTTCCGTCAATTCTCGCACATCCACAAATTCGATACGGACCTTTTGGTACTCTCGGTTCGCGACGGGGTCGCCCGGTTTGTCGGGACGTACCTTGTACGGGGTTTTTAGTGTTTTTGAAAACTGATTTTTTGAGATATTTAATTTAATTAATACTAAAATTTATTGCTAAAATAAATAAAACTATTTGAAGGGATGAAAGAGGGTCATGTGGGCTATCTACACGAATTTACGGATCTACAATCGGATTAGAATTGAAGGAGAAATCGATTGAGAGAGTTGGATACCTTAAAGTGGGAATCTGTTGTTGTTGTTGTTTCCGTTGCCGTGACGATCGGGAGGCGGGGATGTTGTTGCTCCGACGAGGTGGTACGCATGCCGAGGTGAGGAAAGAGGATGAAGGAGAGAGGAAGTGGAAGAAAAATTTTTAGGGTTTAATAACATATGTATATATATATATATATATGTATGTATGTATACATATATATATGGGATGGGGGCTCGGCCAACAATTGCTAAGGCTATTGCTTATTATGGTGGGGCGCCCAACAATGGAAGCAACTGCTGTTGCTAAAGGGGTCTTTGCTAATGGGTCTTTGCTACTGGCGCATTGTTTGTTGTGTGGTCGGCAAGTTGGCCGACCACTACTTTCTTTCTTTTTTTCCTTTTTCTAATTCTTTTCTTCTTTATCCAATCCTTACAAATCTTTTAAATAAATATCTATCTATATTTATACACCATAATCTATTAAGATCAAATAACAAATTAAATATTATCTATCCAAATCTTTAATATATTTAAACACATCTAAATATATATAAATTCAACTCACAATAAATCAACTTAAAATAATAATAGTATCTTAATAGAATAAACATATTTAATAAATCTCCACAAAATACTTTAAATAATAAATAAAAAAATTGTCTCAATGGGTGCACTTATACCGTACATCCTTACCCGGGTCCACAAAATGTACTATTTTGTAAAATATTATTTAAATAATAAAATACCAATAATTGCACAATTAATTAAATAATTTGAAATTGTACATAAAATTCTAAAAATAATTTAGAAATATTTACGTATATAAAATATGTCCACATGGCCACCTTGGTCGTACCATCTGTCTACTTGGGCTTGGGTTTGGTCCAGGCCCAGTTCGGATTGGTTTGGTCTAACCGGGTCAATAAAATCATTAATTAAAATAATAATTAAATAAAATATTTTAAATGAGTCATTACACAACTCGGCCTGGTTTTCCTAGTTCGATCATCCCCATGGCAAGCCTTTCCCACACATGGCTAGTACACTAGTCAAGGCACACTGTTACATCTTTCGTGCCAAAATTCATGGTCGCCTTATGTTCCAAAATTCAACAATGGCTAAGGTTATTTTTTAATAATTAATAAAAACCATAAATTTTATAAATTAAATTTGAAGTCAATTATAATAATAATAAAAATAATTTTAAAAAAAGAGGGGTTTTACACTTTAGTAGAGGATGAACATCAATATCCGCCTCTTAAAGTTGGAGATTTTGTTGAGAGCCATGTAAGAATGGGCGACAGGCCCATGTCCAAAGAAGCCCAATTAGCAGGATTTCTGACGTACTGGCTCCGCCGCTTCGTCATGCCTGGGGCAAGTGCTGTAGACCGCTTCAACCGCGGTGTCCTTTTTGCTGCTGTCCGGTTAGTCTTCGGCTACTGGATGGATCTACTATCAGCGATGACTTGCAGAATAAATGCGGGTCTTCGTCTGTATGTAGATTCCATGCTTAAGGGTAAGTGTGATAAAGGTAATTTCCCCAGACTGGAATTACCTTATACTTAATTATTCGGATGGCTACTCATGCACCATCCATCTCTGATGAATCCTGCCATGGGGGCAGTGGATGGCAGTTTTCTGCGCCGGTTCTCACAGAGCCGATGGCTATACACTAGCCTGAAAGATTGCAGACGCACTTTAAATCTAGGCAGAGGATGGAATTTTCTTTGTACTCCCCCTCCAACGGGTTATGAATTCATGGCACCGAACATGGTTGACCTTGGGAGGCAGCCTATAGGTCGAATAACTTTTCAATGGTTGAAGGTAATCAGACCGTCACATCTAGTATATAGATTTGAGGAAGAATGCTTTCTGGAGCCATATTTGCCGAGTCGCTTCGTTCGACAATTTGGATATGACCAGTTCCACGTGGGGAATGCAATAACTTGCTTACGAGGAATATGATACTTGATCGACGGAGCCAGAGCGTGGGCTTACTACAATGCTCGAGACACACGGGCAGTGTTCTCGATGCCACACAGGAATAATGCTGGCCCAAGAATGCTATACACATATTCACAGTTTTATACAGCTGCCAACACTTTTGCCAAAACTTTAGCCTTGTGGATAGTTTTGCAACGGCAAACCATCTGAGGAAGGGAGCAACTGATGTACTGGCTCCTAACAATGATGAGGAACATGAACCAGTGGATGATCCACTGGAGGCTTCCAGGGAAGTCAATTTCCCTGAGGAAGTTAATCAACCTATAAGAGTCTCTCTGAAGGTTACTAAATCTCCGGCCAAGGAGAAGAAAAGAAGAAGGGAAGAGTCCCCTGCCCCCATTATGAAGAAGAAACTAATTCTGGAACATTCTTCAGAGAAGGTTACGACGAGATCGCAATCCAGACAATTGGCTGAGTCCACTCGAGATGAAGCCGCTACACCGACTTTCGTTCAGAAACAAGCCGATGTAGTAAACATAGAGAGCCCTGAGAGGCCTCTACATAGAAGGAAGAAGCTGGCCCATAGAAGACAGAAGATAACAGTTTCTTCTCCTAGACAAGCTTTGTCTTCGGTAGTAGCGAACGCTGTAGCTGGGCTCACTATGCCATCTCCAACTCCTGTTTCTGAGGCTGGACATAAAACTCCTAGTCCAGAATAGAGGGAGAATATTGAGGAGAGAGAAGAGATCGACCGGAGAGATGAGGCCATAGAGCCTAGAGACAATATTGCAGAAACAGAGCATGAACCTTTGCAATCTCCATTGCCAACAGCAGCGGAAACTCATCTTCCTACCACACTGGGAGCAAACCGTGAGGAGGAAGATCGTTTGGTGATCGAAGCTCTATATGACTGTGACTTCGGTTATCAAGAAGAAACTGATCATGCCGCTGCTGCTGCTAGTGAAGAGGCTTCCGAGGACAACGAAAATGAGGAGAGCACCTCATCAGAAGCTGCTGATGAGACACAAAATCCGGAAGAGAATGTTGAGATCCAGACATCTCCTCGAGCTATTGATGACACTCTGACTCCTGAAAAGGAGGCTGAGGTGCCAATATCTCCAGAGAAGATTGCTGATGAAGAAGTAGATTTGGAGAAAACTCCAGTTGCTGCTTCCGAAGCTATTGTAATAAAATTAGCGATCTTCTTTTAATAAATAACTTGATAGCTAACATCTTTATTCTTATCCATACAGAACCCGGATCTTCTTCCGCTCCTCCAACATGTATGGACATAGTACTGGCGACGATAATTGCTAGTAGCAGCCGCCATTTATCTTGTGGCTCTGATACAGGAAGTAGTCAGGCCATATCGTCTGAGGCTACTTCTGCTCAACTAGAATCTGTACCAACCGATGATAGGCCTGTTGCCGGACCGAACCATGGTAAGATTATTTTTACTTTTGATTCTTTTAGATAATAGTAAATGACAGACAGAATGACAATATTTAATTTTGCAGACGAACAACCAGGAGGAGCAACTAGCTCCACTCTAGTTCCCTTATTCAAAGAGCCTATTGTTCAAGAAATTGAACGTCCTGCTGCCTCGTCATCAACAGGAGTTGCTGCGACTCCTGGTGCTCTGGCGATTAATCAGCTTGTCATCCAATCATTCACCAAATGGTTCTTTGAGTCCTTGGGGCCTTTGATCAATAGAATGATGGACAAAGAAGACGCTGATTTTTACTTGGTTAGAGGTCCGACCTCTTTCTTAGTAAAGGCTATCAGGGAGCAAGGTGACGAGCCCCAGGCCACTTTTCTTGACCACGTATTAAATGAGCTGGAAGCTTCAATAAAGAACTATAAAGAGCTCAATAAGGGGGAAGTAGAACCCTTAGTACAAGCAGAGTTTGAACAGATGGCTCAGGCAGCTGCAGTTGAAAGAGTGAACTTCCAGAATCTCTTGGATGCCTATTCTACTAAATCTGCTGAGTATAATTCCAAGTTGGAATCGGTGATCTCAACTGCTGAGAGAAAAGAAAGAAGTAATGCCGAGCTGAGAGTGGAGATTGCTTGTCTCCAAGAGGAACTGGAAAATAAAGTTACCGAGCATCAGACTGCAGTCCAACAAATTGGTGCTCTAACTCAGGAAAGAGACGAGTATGTAGCAGCTCATGATGCTGAAATCACTCGCCGAATGGTAACCATGCCCATTTTTAATGAAGAATCTGGGATGGAAGAGGCCAGCAGGAGAGTGATGGCATCTCGCAAAGAACGGTTGCAGATTTTGAAACAACAGATTGCTAATCTGTTGATGCCCCCGTCTCAGTAGAAAGAACATCTTGTATCTTCTTGTCTTTCTTCATACTATGCATGTAATGTCTTTAATTTTGATCAATAAAAGACATTTTGTTGTGGCTCTATTATTTCTTGCATATCTTATTCAGATATAAATAATAGCGATAGAAAATATATTCAGAGGTGCAAGACATGATATATTTCTTGATTTTAGAAAATAATCATATTCATTATATCTGCTCAGAGGTATTGTGGACGTGGCAGAATATAATTTGTCGAATATTATTATTTCAAAATAGACAACTTAATCGAAGACGATAAGTTGCTGTTATGGATAATGGGTGAACCATCGGATGGTGATAATGAGCGGATGAACCGTCAGATGGTGATAATGAACGGATGAACCGTCAGATGAATGTAATGAACGGATGAACCGTTAGATGATGATAATGAACAGATGAACCGTCAGATGAATGTAAATGAACGGGCGAACCGTCAGATATTAATGAATGATAATAAACGGGTGAACCGTCAGATGAATGTAATGAACGGACGAACCGTCGAATGAATAGGTCGCTTCGTTATTTTGAGAATCTCCACCTATAAATAGAACAGAAATCTGAAAGGAATGATCATTTCCACTTTTTAACATAAAGATGTCGTCCGGAGATGCATCCAAGAAGGCTGAAGTCATCCCAAAGATTGAAGCGGGCACTGAAGAACGTCTTGCCGAACCAGTCCAGCCAAAGCAAGCAGAAGTAGGCGAAGGTTCGTCTACACCCAAACCACCGCGGGATATCCTGGACTTTCTGCTTGAACCAGAAAAGACTGAAGAGGAGGAAGCCATGAGGATGGCTGCTTGCAAGTTCCTAGTAGGCACGAGCAAGGATGTCCTCGACTCTTTTGCTGATTATGTCTTTGATAAGGATGGCAGTGGTCCGCGTCCCAATATTGAGAAGGACGATAGCGACCTTCCTTGATATCATGTAACATCATTTATGATGAAATAAAAATCAAACTTTATTTATGAACTGTCTGATCTTATTTACATAAAATCTCTGTTACATTTATACATAATATTTCATGAGAAATTTGCCATTGATAGGCATCATTGCAACTCGACCATCTAACTCTGAAAGTTGATAAGCTCCATTCGAAAAGACTTTGCTGACAACGTAAGGTCCTTTCCACTTTGCATAGAACTTGCCTTTGCTCGAGTGAGTCATAGTCATAGGACATCTTACTATTAGAACGAGTTCTCCTTGCTGAAAGGCTCTGACTTTAACTTTGCGGTTAAAAGTCTTCGAGATACGGGCTTGATATAACTCAATATGTTGTTGAGCCAATAGCCGCTTTTCATCGAGCGCTACTAATTCTTGAAGTCGAAGAAGATCGTTATTCTCTGTAGTGAGTTCATTAGCAATGGCAATCCTTAAAGAAGGAATTTGAAGTTCCAGAGGAAGAACTGCTTCACAACCATACACCAAAGAGAAAGGTATAAAGCCTGTAGGATTGCGGACAGTAGTTCGATAGGCCCAAAGACATTCACCAAGCTTTTCACTCCAGTTTCGTTTGTTAGTAGATACAAACTTCTTGAGGAGCTTGATAATGGTTTTATTGAAAGCTTCAGCTAAGCCATTAGCAGCAGGATTGTAGGCTGTCGAGGCAACGTTGTCAATCCTATCATCATCGCAGAATCTTGCAAATTTTTTGCTGATGAATTAGGGTCCATTGTCATGGATGATTCGTCGAGATACACCAAATCGATAGATGACATGGTGTTTGACAAAGTTGATGACACTGCTGGTCTTGACTTCAGCCAGAGGTATAGCTTCAGCCCATTTGGAAAAATAATAGGTTATTGTTAGTATGAACCGATGTTCTCTAGAAAAAAGAAGATTGATGGGACCGATAATGTCCATGCCCCAAGCTTCAAAAGGCCATGAAGCAGCCGTCGGATGAAGGAATTCCGAAGGTTGATGGATAAAATCTGTATGGATTTGACAAGCTCGACATTTCTTTGCATAATCGATGGCATCAGATACCATAGAGGGCCAGTAGTAACCCATGCGTCGGATGCGATCCTGTAGCTTAGGACCAGGTTGATGTGCTCCGCAGACACCGTCATGAGCTTCACGCAGTACTTATTTTGCTTCATCACCAGCAAGACAGCGCAAGAGTAAGCCATCATAAGTTCGCCGATAAAGAGTCTTAGTGGTTTGATTGTAATAAAATCGTAGAGAACTTCGACGAATACTCGTAGCTTCTTTGGGATCTTCAGGGAGTATGTCATGAACTACGAAGTCGATGAAAGGAGTTCTCCAATCTTTGCTTATAACATTGACTTCAGTAAGATTACTTAACTCAATATTACGATTATTTTCGATACAGAATAATTCTCGATTAGAGATGACCACCACCTGCTGTCTTCTGATAGGGATGGCTAGGACTGCTGCAAGATTGGCCAAAGCACCTGCTTCAGTATTGCAAGCTCGGCGTACATATTCAATGAAGAAGGCTTTGAATGATGTAGCCATGTTGATTGCCGCTTCAAAGTAAGGCACTAGATCTTGATGGCGAACTTCATAGGTTCCTCTAACCTGATTAACAACCAACTTGGAATCGCCATAGACTTCAAGATACTTAACGTCAAGTTGTTTGGCTAGCTGGAGGCCAATGAGTAGAGCATTGTACTCTGCCACATTGTTGGAACAAGGTTCATATAGGGAGTAGGCTCTTTGGATAGTTGACCCATCTGGAGAGACGAGAACAACTCCAACTCCTGCGACGATAGCACCATTGGGTCCAATCCTGGATGTACCGTCAAAGAATAGACGCCAAGTAAAAAATTCTTCCGAGACCATATTTGATTCCAAAGTCTCATCTGGAATTTTATCATAGAGTTTAGATGTTTTTGGAACAGGATGAGCCGCTAAGAAATCTGCCAGGGCTTGACCTTTGACAGACTTTTGAGGAATATATACTATGTCATATTGGGCTAGCAGAATGGCCCATGTAGCCAGTCGAGAATTGAGTGTGCTGGGCTTCTTCATGAGTACCCGAAGAGGATTAACTCATGATATGACATGAATAGTTTGGCCAATGATATAATGCCGAGTCTTTTAAACAGCAAACATGAGAGTTAGGCATTCTTTTTCGACCGGACTATAACGGTGTTTAGCACTGATCATAGTACAACTGAGATAATAGATAGCTTGTTCTTGGCCTTCTTTGTTCTTTTGGGTAAGTAAAGCACCCAATGAATGGTCCATAGCACAGACATACATTAAGAATGGTATGCCAGAGATTGGTGGCACCAAGACCGGTGGATTCATGAGATACCGCTTGATGTCGTCAAATGCTCGTTGACATTCTTCAGTGCAAACAAAAGATACACCCTTCTTCATGAGTTGAGTGAATGGTCTGCAGCGTCCAGACAGATTCGAAATAAATCTCCTAATGTACGCAAGTCGACCTTGGAATCCTCGTAGCTCTTTTAGGTTGCGTGGAGGACGCATCTCTTGAATGGCTCTGATCTTCTCGGGATCCACGTGTATACCCTTAGAGGTAGTGACGAAGCCGAGAAATTTACCACTAAAGACACCCAAGAATGACTTGGTGGGATTCATTTTGAGTTGATGTTGGCGCATGAGATTGAAGATAGTTCTCAAGTCTTGGATGTGATCTTCCTTCAGACGACTCTTGACAGCAATATCGTCAACATAGCATTCGACGGTCTTGCACAGATGATCTCGAAAGATGGTACTCATGGCTCGTTGGTATGTTGCACCAGCGTTCTTGAGACCAAACGGCATCACAGTGTAGCAGTAGACTCCACAAGGAGTGCGGAATAAAGTATGCTTCTCATCTTCAGGATTCATTCGAATCTGATTGTATCCGGAGAATTCGTCCATGAAAGATATTCTTTCAAATCCACAGGTGTTGTTAATCATGACGTTCGTGATTGGGAGAGGAAATTTATCTTTTGGACATGCTTCATTAAGATCCCAGAAGTCAATGCAAACTCGAACTTTTCTGGTTTTCTTTAGAACTGGGACAACATTAGCTACCCAATCAGGATGCTGTTCTTCTCTGATAAAGCCACAAGCAATGAGCTCCTTGACTTTATTATCGATTGCGTCCATCATTTTTGGCTTGAAACGCCGTTGTTGCTGTTTGACTGGTTTTGCATTCGGCAAGATGTTCAGTTTGTGAGTAGCAACTTTAGGATCCAGTCCTGGCATATCTTCATAGCTCCAGGCAAAGACATCAATGTATTCTTTAATCAGATAAATTAATTCTTGTTTGTCCGCCTCTTGAAGGTTCTTGCTAATGAATATTGGATGAGGTGATCCGCTCTTTCCTACATCAATTTGAACTAATTGATCTTCGGTAGGAGGTTTCCTTTATTTGAATCCGAGTTCCCATTGGGTATCCATTCGTTGAGCCCAAGGATCTGTTTTAGGATTTTCTTCAATATCTTCGTCATAGCCTTCTCGAAATTCGACGGAGACCCTGTTAGAAGATACAGTTAGCCGATGAACTTGATCGATACTGGTGTCAGAATCCCATGATCTGGATTCAGAAGAGTTAGAACGTCCTTCACTATCGGATTCAGAGCCTGCTGGGGATAACACTGGAGGAGAAGCATATCCAAGACCTCTTTTGGTCCTACTGTAGTACATCTCCGACTTTCCTTTCGGAACAGTTGTACGGAGAGGAGTTCTCCGTCCTTTACCGTAGTTGAGGCCGCTCTTAAAGTCATAGCCCATCTTTCGGATGATGTCTTTTGTTGTTGACTGTAACGACGGAGTTGAAGATGCCCGTGTCGTTAACTTTGCTATCATCCGTATAGCTGAATTGTTGTTCCGGTCCTTTACTAAAAAGTATTGGACTCTCGCCTTTCTTACGAGCGGGAATAATACGATATGAATCCTTTGGGTGCTCAAATGAAACTTCAGTTTGAAGAGATTGCACAACTCCCATTGTAAAGACTGAAAGCTACCTAACATATCCAAGTAGCATTTAGCATGATAAATGACATCAGTATACTGGAAAGTAGATGTTTTTTCATTGATTTGTACATTTGTATTTACAGCAGGACCTTCAGCCTTAACAGGCTTGGTCAGATTGATTACAAGAGGGGGAGAAGAAGAACATGGAGGAGGATTAGCTTTGTCACGACGAAGGTCGATAACAAGCGGCTTAGAGGAGGTGAGCTCCCTTTTCTCCTTATTATGAGGTAGATGATAACAAGCGGCTCAGAAGAAGTGAGCTATTTTTTGTCTTTGTTACGACGTAAGTCAATAACAAGCGGCTCAGAAGAGGTGAGCTCCCTTTGATCTTGATCATCAATTGATTGCTTTTGAACTGGCAAGTGAATAGTCAGTGGCTTGGAGGATTGAGGATGAGAAACACGCCCTTTGACAGGAATAATAAGGGTGTTATTAGGCACTGTTTCTTGCACTTCTTCAGTATCCAGAGACAAGACAACCTTCATGAATTCGTCTTTGTACATACGAGCATTGTTGCAGTATGCTTCAACGCCTTTGAAAGAATAGAGATCAGCAACCTCCTTTTGCACCTCTCCATTGTCATCCACATATTTAAAACATTGATGGAGAGTCTGTCACGACCCACACCCGCTTTTCGGATACGAGACGTGTCCAAGCCAGCCTACGCCGCAGAGTCGGCGGTAGAACGCTGTCAAGCCCGCAAGAAATAATTGCTCAAATATACAACAAATGCGGCTCATTCACATTTCTACATTTATTACAACATTTATAATTAAAGAAAGTACAAGATTTTACAATTAATGAATTTAATACAATTGCTTTCTATTTCTAGATTTTACAATTTGACTCGATTTCGCTTTGCTTTAGACCGAAACTATCATATCTAATTAGAGGGGTATAGGTTAGGTTTGAACCTGCAAAATCGGTTCGATGATTCGTCGATTGGACGTGGAGAAATCCCGGCACGAAGTGGCCCCGCGGGGCTGCTGTTACTGCTGCCCTCTCGCTCTGCTGTACACGCGCGCTCCCGTGCGGCCGTGGCCACGCGCGGCGGAGCCGTCGGCGTTTGGGCCACGCCCAGGGCAGGGGTGGTGGCGTTTAGGGTTTGGGAAATCCCCTCTCCCTCTACTCTTTATACACGCGCTCGGGGCGCTGCTCGTTTAATGGCTTTGATTTGTTTACACAGGGGTGTTCGGTGTTGGGCCTGGGGGTGTTGGCCCGGGCTCAGAAGTTGGGTTAGCCCGGCCTGCTGGCTCTGTGGGGATGGGCCAGGCTCGGGCCTGCTTGGTTTGGTCGGGCTGAGAATTGAAGGGGTGGGCTCGGGATTCTTCCATATTACTAGCTTAAAATACATATATGTATATATATATATATATATATTCATATACATATATACACATATAGGTATACATGTACTACTTATATTTATATATACACTCATATATATATAGACACACACAAATATATATACTCTTAAACACATTTAATGTATATTTGTACATATATACATGCACACATTTACGTATAAATATATATTTAGACACTTATACACGTATATATATTTATTATATATATATATATATATATATATATATATATATATATATATATATATATACACGTACACACATACACACATATACACATTTATATAAAAAAATATATATATATATACACGTACACACATACTTTTATATATTATCTATTTATATACGTAAACACATATACACATTTATATAAATGTCATGTATATTAGTATATGCATTATAAATTCTGAATATATATGTATGTCTATATAATTAAAAGTATATGTATATATATGCACACATCATTTGTCTTAACAATAATAATACTAAATGTAGGAGAACAAAATACAGTAATTCGACGCTAAACATACTTGAAATTGCAGGTATAGCCTAGATATCGCCAACTGCACCAGGGTAACTAAGAATGGTGTTCAACTTATTTCTAAAATAGAATATAAATTCAATAACAGTAGAATATATATATATATATATATATATATATATATATATATGGAATGCATATTTGGACGATCAAAATTAAGAAAATGCAATATGTACGTCTACATGGACGTCTTAGGACTCACTATAAGCCTACACGAACTTGGGCTCGGTTTCAGTTCGGGTCCAGTTTGACTAGTTTTGTACAACCGGGTCTCCTAAACGTCAAATAATATAATTAATAAATAAATAAAATCTTCGGTACGTTTTAAGTCACAACTTTGCCTGGTTTTCCTAGTTAGAACACACTTATGGCTGGGTCTCCTTTGGCATGGCTAACACACTAGTCAAGGCACGCCGCTGCACTACCCGTGCCATGACTCCTAGTCGTCTGGTACTTCAAAACTCCACTATGGTTAAAGTCATCTACCGTAATAATTAACTAAATAATAAATTCTAAAAATCTAAAAATCACCATTTAAATTAAATAAATAAAATAAAATTTTCAAGATTCCGGGTAGGGGAGCTGCAAATCTACCCACCTTAAAATAATTTCGTCCACGAAATTCTACTCATAATCATGTCTAAAATTCAAAATAAAAAATAATAATAAAAAAATAAATAAAAGAATACACCCACTATTATCACAATCTTCTCGAATCTTATTCCTCCAAATTATTTATACCTCCTCCTAGCCATTCCATAACTACAAATCATCGAGGACTTCTACCCACCTTTGGTCACACTACTCCCTCAGAGCTATGTCACTAAAACCTGTAATCTTCCAACTCCTTGCTAAAATTGCTACAAATAGATATCTACTGCTTTTGGCCTCTATAATCCTCTCCTAACTATCAAATAACCCAAAATCTAACAATCAACAATTTATACAAGTAGCAAAAAAATAAATTCTAATAAGCATGACCATTCGTCTTCTGAAATAGGCAGGACAGGAAGATAAGGAAGAATAATCAAGAGTAACTATGAAGTTTCAAGAGCGGTAGAGAGTATCCTTGATACAGCAAAATGTTTACGAACCACTGACTTATTTGCTAGATTGGGCTACTCTAGTTCAGTCACTTGCTATATCGAAGACCCTTCGTTTCTTATAGGAGCTTGCAATCCATGCAATACATAAATTCTGTTCTCCAAATTTTATGTGAACGAGATTTCATACTGGAACAGAATTTGAGTAATCAAGATTGTGGTCTTATTGGGTTCTCTATATGGACATCAGTCATTGGTTGGATGAATATTGGATTTCAATCTATATGGTCTAGACAAGATCTCAATAATAAACTATTTCTAATAGGTTAGGGTATTCTGGAATAGGTTTCTATCCAAAGGGTTGAGTTAGTTGCCCGTCAGGTTGGTTAACTAGGTCTCTCAAGCTCAAAATGTGCCTTCAGTGACTTTTGTATTTAAGTAGCACACGAGGCCTCAATTGAGTGGCACACTAGTGGCATGTGCATAGTGGGCTTCAAGTAGGTCACAACCATATATTTGGTCGAAGTAAATGAGTCAAGATTGAGGCTCTAATGGAGGTTGGAAAGCGTATCGGTACTATGGTAAAAGTCATAACTAATCCTTTTTAACCTGAAAGTCGTACCCCAAAAATAGAGTACAAGGGGACAGGTTTGAGTGGGACATGATATACCTAGATGAAGGTGGACTTGTCTAGATCTTGCATGTGAAATTTGTTGGAAGGTAACAGTTGGTCTCGTGCTCCGAATATTAATGACACGGCCGGGGACACAAAATAATCTAAATGAAAAGTGGAAGTCCATGGGGCTCTAATTATCATCCTAGTGGAAAATCGGTAATCCTCGTATATACCAAAATTTTAGAAGGCTTAGAGTCTACCCACCTTAGAGGCTAGGATATGGTGGCAAGGTTCATGTCACAGGGCTGGCCGATGGTAGCTACACTTGCGTATACAACTATCATAGCCATGGGGAATACTCGGTATCTTTCTATCAATTACGACCTTTCATCTTTCTATTCGGTGAACGGCAAAAAAAATGAAGAGTTCAAGAGAGATGTCACTGAATATAATTACGTGATTCAAAGGTGAATGTATAATTCAAGAAGAATTGTCAAAGCAGCCGCGGATGAGTATCCTAGGGACATCTACATCTAAATCCACGTAGGATAGTTAAATGAAAAGCGAACCAAATGTATCATGATTGATCAGACCGTGATACAATAATTCTGATTAGACAATATGTTAGCGGGCGTCCCCAATAAACATATGTCTCGAATCAAGCTCGATAAAAGAGTAAGCTTGCAAAACTAGGCTGTAATAGCAGCATTGGTTAAGATAGTAAAAATATCAATAGGCGGGATTTTTGGAAATGAGGCACAATAGTTCGAGTTTTGAGAAGGTCAAATCCTTACCTGGTGTTATTGTTTATACAGTCAACCTATTATCTTCTATCCAATTGGCCTTAGTCGACTAATGGGTTATGGAACCCTAAATTCTATATTCTAAGTAATCCTGTTAGTGTCAGCCAATTACCTCGTCAATGGATCACAAGGACCACGAAAGACTAGGTTGGAAGATACGCTATTCAACTGGCAGAACTTTTACTAGTTTTGGCTTTGAGTCTTGGGGTCATACAGGGCAGTCCCTATCCTCTATAGTATCCTAAACTTGTAATCATGTCTGAAGTTAGTTCGCCAAGAATTATACCTCGCCCGTATGCTCTGGCTGTGGTAAACTCTTGGTTCCGTGATTCAGGAATGATATTCTACCAGGTACTCTACTCTATATTGGCACAAGGGTATCTAAGATCTAAAAGAGGTCAATCGAGAACCTAGCTTTAGCAATGTTCCATAGACTATGGTTCATCGGGATGATTTTAATTCTGTAGGTTGTGCCTTGCCAGTGCGCTACTGGCTGCAGTGATGAACCCACATTCTCCACTCTCAATTAATTGACGATAGTGCGTTATTGTCTAAACTTTATGGGTTAACTAATATTTCTCTAACTATAACTGTAAAATCCATGAGCTTCCAGAGATTCAAAAAAATTGACTAAAATAGTGCTTAGGTATTTGTCCTATCAGTCACTACATTTAAAACAAAAGACTTAACATGGAGAAAATAATTAAAGACAAAAGAAATACAAACATTCTAGTATCTATTTCATATATATTTCTATGGTTGAGGGAAAATCTCAAATCAATCTACTTCGAGATTCGCATACAAATTACAGAATCAGAAATTATAAACTAAATCCTTACAGCAAAAGAATTTAAACAGGCAATTTTAACCCATGGAATGATGTTTATATCTAATAGAGCAAAAGAAAATTAAATAGTTTATCAAAATTAACGCCTTAATTCTAGGCAAGTCTAACATACCAAGCAAATAGTATATCCATATTGGATTACACTGTCATATCGAAAGTAATAGTGTACCTATAGAGATCTAGCAAGCTATCTAAATCGTATGGCCTATCTAATAACCTTAACTACCCACGGTCAATTTGAACAAGGGACTCCTAGTCCTAGTCATTCTCTTAAATCATTTTAATCCTAATTTGTGAATGAGCATTTCCTGGTTGCAGGCTCGTAATGGTAAGACTAACTTAAGTACCATCACGAGTTCGTATTATTTGCAAAGACTGACCTGCATGGACCACCGTAAAAACTTGTCACGACCCGCACCCGCTTTTCGGATACGAGACGTGTCCAAGCCAGCGTACGCCGCAGAGTTGGTGGTAGAAAGATGTCAAGCCCGCAAGAAATAATTGCTTAAATATACAACAAATGCTGCTCATTCACATTTCTATATTTATTACAACATTTATAATTAAAGAAAGTACAAGATTTTACAATTAATGAATTTAATACAATTGCTTTCTATTTCTAGGTTGTCCTCAGCATACCCAAGCCTTCCCAATACTAACAGTGATCGCGGCTAAACCTGAAAAATGTTGGTTTCCAGTCAGGAATAGAACAAGTACACAAACCGACGGTAATGCAAAACACAATAGAATTAACAAGACATGAAAATAGCATATGGAATATGAAAGCTAGTAAGAAACTGATGACATAGCACAATAGAGAAATAAACAAGGAAAAACTAATAAAAAACATCTATCTAGGTGGTGTGAAATATCTGTTTCAACATGTGAACGGCTAGGGGGTAAATCCGGCTCACTGCACGTGTCGTGTGCAGCTGCTATCATGCAATAATAGACATTTTGGGGATATTTCTGGGTAGTTCACATGTGTACTAAGATATTTCCCCTTCCGACTACTCCGTGTGACGAGCGTGTCAACAAGCAGCAAGATATATGTATAAACATGAAATAAAAAGACTACTATGAATCGAAAAGCAATCAGAAAGTGCACTTGCCTGAGGTCCTTAGCTGGAGAAACCAATAATAATATACCACTCACGAGCCACAATCAATCAATACATGCAGAAGTCCCGGATGATGAAATAAATAGTACTAATGTTCTCAGAATAGTCAAATTAGCTAGGATTGTCTGTCCTTAAGTCCAATTCTGGACACAGGGGCAAATGCTGAGAGCAGACCCTGGATCTATCAGAATACGATCGACTTTCATCGAATCGACATATCATGTATAGTAGAGAGGACGGTCGTGCATGTTGTCTTCCATCAACATGTCGTCTTGTGTAAAAGTTATGTTTGGAATTAACTCCAACACGCTATGACAATGGAGGCAAGAGACTGGCTCTTCTTTTGGCTTCTTCAGAAGAGCTAAGCAGGTTTCAGCTTGCATGAGAGCTTCGCTCAGGGTTTCCCGAGTCTCTTTGGAGAGGCGCAAGAGCTCGAAGATGGACAGCTGGGCCGGTGTATTGGCCAATTGAGCCAAGATTTCAAAGTTGTAAAGTTTTTCAAGTCCAGAAGGAGATGTCTTCTTCAAAGGTTTGTCAAAGCGGACTTGTTGTTTACCTTTGTCAGCGACCGTCGGCTTAGGAGGAATGGGTATCACCACTGGTGAGGAAGCAATAGGAATATCCTCAGTAGAAGCAGGCTGCACCGGAGCAGGTTCAGAGGAAGAAGCAGGATTCTCTTGGGCTTCAGAATAATCCTTTAGATAATCTTTCTCTGACCTGGTGCCCAACAGGATTTTCTCGTCAACTATGGGGTCAAAAGATACCATATTGTAAGTCTTTGTCTTGCCCTTGGACCTATCTTTCTTCTTGGAGGAAGAGGGAAGTTCGAACTCTGAAGCAAGATCCGGATGAATCCACATAATCTCGCCATTGTCAAGAGACAAGGGGACAAGACCTTCACTTCGTGGAGGAGGAAGATTCTCAATCTCAAGAGTAGCTTTGGGGATAGGAATGACGCCATGCTGCACCATCTGGGGTGGAAAGTCACCGAACAGAACTGATACCATGTTTGCATTAACAGTCTTCTCGTCTTGTTGCAGAGTGACGACGCCAACGTTGACCAGTTCCTGAATTTTGCCTTTTAGCACATAACATGCTCGAGTGGGATGTCCGATGAACCTGTGATAGACACAATACTTGGGATGATCAGTCTTACCGACTTCATCGGGCTTCTTTGGATCTGGAAGTTGGATTTTATTGCTTTTGATTAAGCAATAAAAGATGCTAGTTGTGTCATTCTCGTCAAAGGAATACTCTACTTTAGGACGAGGTTCTCTCGGTGGAGGTGCTGAAAAAGTAGAAGTGGACGTAGGAGGATCTACGTTGACCGCCAGAGATTCTTTGTTCTTGTTCAAATTGATGTTCAAAGTTTCTTTTGGTTTGCGGTTGTTCTGGCGATTGCCACCACCTGATGTTTGATGTTCATCCCGGTCAGGGTTAGACATTTGTACCCCTAGCTGCTTAAATTTGTCGGCGCTAACTTCAGCTGCTTTAGCATTGACAATAAAAGATGGCCAGTCTTGGAATTGAGTAGACCCCATCCACATGCTGATGATGGGCAATAGATTTGCCTTGCAGGTGTCTATGGTGACAGCAGCCGGAGTTCTCGGAGGCAATTTCAAAGCTTTCCGGCAGAATCTTTCAATGAAACTTTCAGCAGTTTCATTGTGCCTTTGTTTAATTTTATTGAGGGCTGACATAGTCATGTCGTTAATCCCCTCGTAAAATCGTTCCAACAAGATTTGCTTTAAGTCAGAGAAGGAGGTGATACAACCATCGGGCAAGCTTCTATACCAATCGTATGCTACGTCGGCTAAACAGTCGACGAATACTCTGGTAAGAAGAGCGTCATTTGGTTGAAGTTGAACAGTCATAACCTCAAAGTGGTTGATGAACTGACTGGAAGATGTGTTGCCATCAAACAGCAAGATAGTTGGGATCTTGTACTTTGAAGGAAACGGGACTTCCTTTCATTCAACTGGGTAAGGTTGCTTGATCCCTAATCTTTACAAGTTGTCCTTCTCCTTGAAAGCTTCGAACTGAGTTCGCAGGAGCTTCACAGCATCATTGGCATCTTCTACTGATGTAGAAGGAGCAGGCTAAACTACAGTATTAGGAGGAGGAACAGCATGATAAGCACTACAACCCGGCACCTGACTGACTGGGTGTAGGTTGGACTTGTACATGAGGTACTAGAAGAGATGCTACCCCTAGCCCTGCATTAACAGGAACCGACGATGCTATGATTTCAGGATTTGCAGGCAGTACGGTTGGTGGTACTGTGTGCTGAGCCACAATGATGGAATGCATACTTGCGACCATCTCAGCCATGGTCTTCAACTTATCTTCTAGTACAGCTATTTTTTGTTCTTGACTAGCTGAACTGGAAGCATCGAGATCTTCATTGACAACATAAGATGTCACTTCTCTGGGTACAGTGGAGGACACTGTTTGTTCTGAGCTTTCGTCGTATGCATCATAGTCGAAGAAAGAATCATCTCCTGAGTGAGAAGGAAGAAGACGTTCGGAAGGATCTTGAAGATTCCTTTGACCGATTGTGTCTCGGCTTTGGGATCTGGTATGTTGGAATACTCCTTCAGAAGATTCCTGGAGTAGATCCAAATACCGTTGGCTTGGCTTGCGAGACTTCCCGTGTTTAGAACACTTCCTATCCCCAGAGTCTCTGGAAGTCATGTTTATGGAAGCGTACAGAACCTCATCTTCATCTTCCAATATAGGTTCAGAGTTAGAAAAGTTCAGACGATCGAAGATAGACCGTCTAGTTGTTTGACAACAACACTTGATGACAACCTTGTGATTACAATGATGAGGATCACTTGGTTGAATTGGAAGTGTTGAAGTATTGTCCCGCCTTTGCTTGAGGTGTTCTCGGAGATCGGGAACAGCAACGGGACGAGCAAAAGTACGAGGGATGTGTTCTTTGATAACATTCGGAACATGGTTCCGGTTCTTCAAATGTTTTGTCCCTTGAGTGTACAGGGAAGTGCTCATTTTATTGGCATAGGTGTCTGGGTTCTTGATCCTAGAAGTTTGTTTCTGATGATGTTTGTTCTTCGGCATTGGCTGTTTATGTTTCACCGAAGTTGGCCTGTTGAGATAAGTTCTTAGATCTGCAAATTCACCCCCAGGGGTTTCTGTTTGAGATACCAGCAATTTTCCCTGTCTTGAACGGAAGATCTTGAGGGTTGGAAGATCTTAGAACTCTGCTACCGGAGTAGGCAGAATACCTCTTTGATCAGTACAAGTTCTTTTAACATGGAGAGAAGAATCCTTGTTTGAAAGAGTTTTTGTACTGACTGATGCCGAAGTACGTTCAGTGTGATCTTCTACGGTAAAGACCGAAGAAGACTAAGAAAAGACCAAAGGGCCTTTTCCTTTGTTTTGTAAAGAAGGGTTAGCTAAAGAGCGTTTCCCTCTGTTGTCTTCCAAGTCAATAGACGAGGAAGCTTGAAAAAAGACCAAAGGGCCTTTTCCTTTGTTCTGAGGAAGAGGAATAGCCAAAAGACTACCCCCAGTGGATTGCGCAGGAGCAACAGGGTGTTGGAGATGAGCAGCACTCTTTCCCTTGTTGTGAGAAGAAGAAAGATTAGCCAAAGGGCTGTCTTTCTTAGATTGCGCAGGCACAGTTTGCGCATGAATCGATGGCGCACTGGCAGGTTGCGCAGGAGAGTCCTTGACAGAGAACTTTCTGGTTCTGGCCACAGACACTGTGGTTTGCGCATCAGGAGTTCTGGCCACTGAGTGTTTGGGGTGCACTCTAGTTACAGGAATGTTAGTTTGCGCAGAAAGATTGGCAGCCAACTGCGCCAGAGGCAGAGGAGTCTTGCACCTTGATAGGGCAGCATATGAAGTCTCTTGTGCACTGGCAACAACAGATTACACACTTACGACAGAGACAGATTGTGCAACAGTCTTAGTGGCAGCAACTGTAGACTGTGCAGCAGATTACGTAGCAGGCTTCTTGGCAGACTGTGCAGCAGTCTTGCTGGCAGAGTTAATAGACTGCGCAGCAGTCTTGGAGATCCATACTGGGCGCACTTTGCTCGTGGCAGAAGTGGTTGCAGTACGAGGAGTAGTTTTGGAATTGATCATGGCTTCATAGGCTGTCTGGTTGACCTTCACAACCACCGTCTTCTGCGTCTTCCCGATAGACGCTATGTCACATTGAGTTGTCACTTTCTCGTCGGAGGAGAAAGTCGTCCCCAGCAGAGTCGCCATTTTGTTTGTAAAAACAAAAAGTATGAAACTTTATTGATACAAACTTTGTAAAGATTACAAGAATTCTGGGAAAGTACAACTGTAGGAATCCAATCTAGAAGACGATTGCTTTATCCCTTGGACGATGTGAACTTTGAAGACGGTAGCCTATGAAATTGAAGGCAAAAGCCTCGGAAGAATGCAGCAGCACTTGGGCAAGAACTCCTGAACTCTCTGATATTTCTGAACTTTTATGTTTCTGATCCCCTTGAATGGAGACTTGAAACTCTATTTATAGAGTTCTGGAAATAACTAATTTTTAGTTATTCTGAATGGCGCAAGTTGGATTGTGCAGGAACTGGATTGTGCAGCATCAGATTGCGCAGGCAGTTGTTTGGTCGTGGGCCAACTGTCTTGGACACATGGCATCATTTGATTGAAATACGCATGATCGTGTGAAGACGGTTGCCACGTAACGAGCAATTGATGACATGAATTCCATGTGTACTTTTGTCAGTTAACATAATCAAATGTGCCACATGAATTGCGCTGACTTCGGATTACGCTGAGATAGATTGCGCTGGACTGGATTGCGCAGGCACTGGATTGCGCAGACACTGGATTGTGCTGCATGTACAGCTGTCCTCGAGCGCTGTGCGGCACAATAAACGAACAGTCTCCTCATTTTTTATGCTGTCAGCTGTCAGAAGATTTGATTGTGTCAGATAATGATGACATTGCCACGTCAGCCTGCACAGTTGAAAGTGTGCGCAGTCTGGTGTGCGCAATCTGAATGATGCGCAATCTGATGTCTGTGCAGTTCATTTGAAAGTTGTATTTCTTGATTTTCTGACTTTGTTAATAGGTGCAACTTGATTTTTTAGGACCTATATTATCCACTGTAATAATATGTACTCCAATCACATACATCTAAGGAAGAAAAGAATAAGAAAGATGGTAATACCACTGAAATAAACTAAGTCTACAATGATCGTAAATGACAAAATATGTCGGAGGCATAAACTGACGACGAAACATGAATCTAAAATAAAGAAATAATGGCCTAGAGCTTCCAGAAGGCAACTCACTGTGAAAGAATATCAAGATCCGTCTCTGTTAGCATCATCATGTAGTCTAATAATGTGGAGCATAATAATTCCTAATATTTGTCAACATATCCAGTCAGGATTGGAACGAGCATATTTCCAACAATAGTTTCTACTAAATGACAAGTGCTATGTAACAGTAAATAGAGAGAATAAATACGAGTAAAATAGAATGTACATGAAAGTAGCATGGCAAGGGTAAAGCAGTAAACTAGGGCAAAAATAAAGAGAACTGAATATATCATGTACAAGAGTCAAGAAACCACTATCTACGTGAGTGAATATTAGCTTAGACATGTGGCCGGCTTGGGAACTTGCACAAGGTCCACTGGCCTGGTTAATCATACGTGAAGTATATGATTAACACTCACAATGATCTATACAATGCACAAGGAGGGTATTGACCACATGTCTAGACTAATATTCCTCCGTCCCCGACTAGTATAGTGGATCCAACCATGACTCGTTATGACATGGAATTATAAGATAAGGTAGTAAATCTTCTCGAGAATTGGTATCCATATATTGGACAAGAACTACAACAAGGCTTGCATAAGGTACACCAAGGTAAACAAGGATTAACAACTCATGACGGGATCCGTAAATACCAGTCCGTGTGATCAATGTGTCAAGAATCATGAATATCTATACTAGATACAAGAAACATAGTAAATATCATGAATGAAAAATCATCAGAGAATGTACTCGCCTGGTCCTGAACTAAGAAATCAATACTGCCATTCAAAGAGCCACAAAGGGTCAACCTGTGCAATAGTCTCCTAATGATCAAACAGATAATACCAACATGTTCAGAATGGCCAAATTAGCTAGGATAGTCTACGCATAAGTCCAATTCTGGACATAGGGGCAAAACGATAATTTCGGACCAAAACGATATCCGTCGTTGGACCCGCTTTACACCGAAAAATATGCCGATATCTATGGTCTCTAAATTCGTCAAACTATATGTCTACAGGTCCGGTTTGATGAGACAAACCAAACCGTATGTCCAAAGTTGGATTCCGGTGGACCATGCACAATTTTGCCCGTTGGATCGAGTCGCGGGCCCACTAAAATAATGTCCTGGTCCACCTTCTTAGAATCGGACCAAACTTAGCATACATGATCAAAAAAATGACACAGACTTATTGGCACAAGTTTCGTCTCGAGATGACAAACGTGCACAAAGTAATTGACAAATTTGCAAAAGGGTCGATACGAGGTATCTCGACGGGTGCGTACTGATTTCGTCACGCATACTCAGCAAAATCGAGTTTTATCGAATTCTACATGTCTGCAACATCCATACGCATCTTTCGATGCCTACGGGTTGCGACCAAGTCGCCCAGTTTGACGGGACGCACGCCGTATCGGGAAATTTTTTTCTGAATTTTTGTTTTCGGAACGTTGTTTTTCCTGATTTTGGAAATCAGTTTCCGAAACGCATGTTAACAAAATCATGAACTAAAAGAGGTTCACAGATTCCTATAGGTTGTCTACAAGTCCCTTCAAACAAATTTTTGAATCGATCAAAGGATCGACGAGAAATTGTCTCTAAAAACAGTGATTCGAGTTCCTAAATTTGTCCAGTTTAACATAATTTTTTGACAACTTTGTGTCAATTTTTCGGACAGCAGGGTTAGGTATGAACAAATCTATCTATTGGGCCTCCTAGAGGGTCATATCGGCTACCCGTGAAAACTTACGGATCTCAATTTGATCGAGTGTGCACAAAAAAACGAGACGGAGAAGATGAGTACCTGAAACTGGGTTTCTGCGGCTGTGTGCACGTGGCGCGCGCTTGGCTTCTGGTAGGCAGTGGGCGGCTCTCCGGCGATCGACGGTGATGGGGATGATGCACACGGGTTAGGTGGATGGGTTTATGAGAATCTCTCTCTTAATCAAGTATTAAAGGAGGTTGGTTTCGGTTTGAAACCGACAGGAGGGGAAGAGTTGTGTACGTTTGTGTGTGTGTGTTTGCTGTGAGTTGAGCTTAGCTAAGTGGGCTCGGGTTGGGTTTTGCTAGGTAGGTGTTGGTTGGTCACATATGTTAGCTAGTCAAGAAGTATATACTAATATATATATATATATATATATATATATATATATATATATATATATATATATACTAATCTATATATATATATATATAATTATATATATATATATATAGATATATATAAATATATATATATATATAATTTATATAAAAAAAAAAAAATATATATATATATATATATAATTTATATATATATATAATGATGGGGAGAGCCGGCCCTAGGTTTCCTCCCCCCCCCCCCCGTTCTTCTTCCTCGGGTGGTGGGCGGGGCCGGCCTTCGTCGGCGGCGGTCCGGCCGGTTGGCCGTGGAGCCCCCACCCCCTCCGCGTCACTCCAGCGGCCCTCTCTTGCGGGCTCCCTCCTCCTCGACCTTTGCGTGGCTCCTCGACGCCGCCGTCAGACCGACTTGCAGCCGCCCTCGACGTAGTCGACGTCCCCGTCGTTCCCGACGACGGCGCCGACCTCCCTCGTGCCTCCTCCCTGGATCCTCGGCCCCCTCCATCCTCGGGCCTCCACCCGGCTCTCGCTCTGCCGCCCCTCTTGCCGCCCAGCCTTCCCCTCTCTCCGATCCCGAGCGCCCCCCTCCCGCCGCCCCCATCGCGGTGTCTCACCCCCCCAGCCGCCCTTCCCCTTGCGGCATCCCCGGTACGGTTGGCATACCCCTGGCCACCCGCTCCATCGGCCGGTCTCGGCCCGCGCCTCCCTTCTCCCCCCGTTCCTCTCCCTGCTCCGTCTCCGGCGCCACCGGCCGCCCCCTTGTCGTGGCCATCCGCCCCCCAGCTGGCTGTGCCCCGGTACCCGCGGCAGCCGCCTTCTTCGCCCTGCGGTGGCCCTCCCCGGTTGCGTCGTCCCAGACCCCACCTTTCGCCTCGCCGGAGGCTCCTCCCCCTCCTCCAGCCGCGGGTCCCTATCCGGCATGCCCTGGTATCCCTCCACCGTAGCAGGGCCTCCCCCTCCACCCGTGAGCGCTGAGCCCCCATCGTGGGCCATCGTGGCCGCGAGGCGTCCGACGCGCTCAGCCTCCCCATCTTCCTTGGGCCGCCCTTCGACTGAGGAGACACCGCCCCCATCCCGCGCAGCTCCTCCGCTGTCCTCCAGCCTCCGTCGATCCCTCCGGCTGATGCTAGAGGCCCCACCCTCTCGCCGTTGACCAGCTCCGCGCTGTGGCAGTCGGCATCCCCCTCTCGCCGGCCGAGATCCACCCGTTCCTCCCCCCTCCCGGGTTTCCTCCGTCCCTCTCCCCCCCGGCATCGTCATCCCCTTCTCCTTTCCGCAGTCGGATTCCTCCGGTTCCGGGTCGTCGGTGCGTGGCCCTACCCGCCGGCCTGGTGGTCGGACCCACCCCCCTCCCCTCCTCCCCTGAGGTCGACCCCCCTCCGCTCTCCGGCCCTATCCGCCGGAGGCTCCGGGCCGTCCTCCCCGGACGGTGCGCCCCCTCCCCAGAATGCACGCCCATCTCGATCCACGCGCCCCTTGGGCCGCGTGCCACTATCTCGTGCAGTGTACTGGGCCCATCCCTCGGGCAGCGCCCCGGGCACAACCCTCGGGCCCAACGCCCCCTCTCTACGTGTCCCTTTTGAATTTTCGAAATTCAAATTTTGAATTTCGATTGCTCCTTTCTGAAAAAATAAAAAATAATAAAAAAAATCCTGTTAATGTTTATTACGTTTTGTCTCGACCAATGTTAGGGCTTATCCCACACTTTGTAGGAACTTGGGCTATCTCCCGGTTCCAACCTCGTTTTTATTTCAATGAAGGCTTTTAGCCATTGTTCCAAATATATATATATATATATATATATATATATATATATATATATATATATATATATAGTTATACACGTATATATACACACATGTATTCATATATAAATATACATATACAATACACATACTTATATAAATAACCCTCAAATTTATATTGATTTATTTTATATTATTTATATAATATAAATAAATATACAATACATACAATACATGGACAATATATACATATATATTTGTTTAAAAAATATATATATATATACATATATATTTGTTTATATAAATAAAACCCATTTAATATTTTCCCTTATAATATTTCTATTTAAAAAAATAATTTTTTTTCCTTCCTTTGTATATATACTCCATAAATGAAATAATACCAAACAATTATATATAAATAAAATCTGAATTATTTATAAATAAAACTAAATAATTTGTATCCTATATTTATTAATTATAATAAAAGTTTTATAAATAAAAACTCAATAGTACATATATATTTTTTTTAAAAAATAATTGTTTAACCATCAAGGTAATTATATTAACAATAATAATTTAAATAAATATTAAAATATTAAAATAATAGGAAATGACCATATTAGCCTTATCTAGAACAGTGAGGGTGACAATATATATATATATATATATATATATATATATATATATATATATATATATATATATATATATATATATATATATAGGGCGATGATGAGCCTGGCCTGTGCGATGCGGGGCATCCACAACGTCGGAGGACTGACGAAAAATGGCCACGATCTAAGCTGGCGTGGGACAGAATGGGGTGCCCTGTGCATGAAACCTCATCGGCTAGGGCGTCGCGCGGGCGGTCGAGGACCGGCACCATTCTACCACGGGTATAAACGATGGTTGACCACGCGGCCCATCATGCGGTGCCCAATGGGCGTCGGGAAGACGTCGTAAGGGCGTCGTGCGCATAAAATGGGTGGCTAGGCGGAACCGGCTGTCGTAGGCATCGTGAATACGTCGGGAGCGCCTTTGGCGTCGTGGGCTAAGCGAGGCGTTGAGTTGCTGGCGTCAAATGACGTCGGCCGTCCCGTGAGGTCTGGAGCGCGCGGAGTGCGCGAGGCATATGTGCCAGGCGATGATGAAAAAGCCAGTGCGGACATGATTCGTACGATGAGTCCGAAGCGACATGACGACCGGCTAAAAATCGTGTGCGGGAAGTCACACGATTTAACTGAGCTCGCACGTGCTGGAAATATATATATATATACATATATAATAATTTATTGGATTTTTGCCAGTTGATGATAATTAGTTTAGTTATTATTATTTATTATTATTATTTATTATTATTATTATTATAATTATTTATTATTATTACTATTATTAGTCGGATTAGAAAAATATTATTTTAAAATTTATCATTGGATTTTGATTGTGGCCCTGCTCCCGATTCCGTGCCCGGGGTCCGACCCCAAACTCAACCCGACTTCGAACCCATCTCGAACTCAAATCCTTTTTAAAAATCATTTAACTTTGATTTCTTAAAGAAAGAATATATATATATATATATATATATATATATATATATATATATATATATATATATAATTATTATGTTATATAAATATTTATAAGAAAAAAATAATATATTGAATCCTAAACTACGCAAATCCTCTCCCACTCCCAGCCACTCAAACCCACTCACAACCTCCACTTATTTCTCCACACGTTCACACCATCCCCCTCAAACAATCACCACCACCATTCCCTCATTATTTCTCTCCCCTTCACTTCAACTGCCACCACCACCTTTAATTCTCTTAAAGAGAACACCAGCACCACCCCCTCCATTTCACTCTTACTTTTTCTTTCCCACTCTCTCACTTAATTCCCTTCTTCCCTAAAGCTCCCACCGGACGTGCCCTAGCTCCGACCAACTCCAGAGCTCCGCCCAAGCCCAAGCCCAACTTCGGCGCCCCTATGGCAACTCCGCCGGCGCCCGGCCATCTCCAGCACCCCCCTGCACGCTACTTCCTCCGGCGGCCCGAGACCCGTGCGCGTCCCAAGGCCGTGCCCAGTCGGCCGATTCTGCGGCCGCCCCGACCCCGCTCCGGCCAAGCCCAGGCCGAGCGCCCAGCCGTGCGCCTCCTGGCCGCGCCCAACCCCGGCCGCCCCCGTGCCCGCCCAGCGCCCCGCCGGCCACCCCGGCACCGTTTCCTCCGGCAAGATCCGTCCGGCCAGCCTGCCGTAATTTTTCTCCGGTCTTTTTCGGCCAGCGCGCGTCCCCTCGACCGCTGTCCGGCGACCCCCGACCCGTTGTCCGCGCCCGGCTCAGCCCGCACGTACCCCGCTATTCTAACAGCGCTGTCCAGCGCTGATCCGGCGATTTCTGCTGCTGTTCGCGAGTTTGGGATTTTTCCCGAGTCCGCGGGAACGTGGTTTTCTTTCCCTATTATCATCTGAGAGCTCTAGCCGAGCAACCCAAGGTATATCTTGTGTCCCCGTGTCCCTACTCTAGTGTCGATGATGATACGGTCCCCGATCCTGTTACGGGATTCGGTTTAGGCGATTGTAGTTTCGGGATTCTCGAATTTATTTTAGTAGTTCGGTTTTACGCTGGATGCGTACATTCCGTTTAGTTTCGGTTACGGTTCGGTTTTATATTTATGCTGGCTTTTATCTGTATTGTGTTGGCTGTGGGATATTATTCTGTGTGGAATATTATTAAGGATGGTTTGGGTTGTTTCCCTGGTTCGGGATATTGTTTATGTTGATTTTTGGCACCGTCCCAGGATTGGGTTGTCCCAATTACAGAGGAGATGCTGCCCAAATTTTTGGAAAAGTTTTCAAAAATAAAGTATTTTAAAATGGAATTCTATTTTCAAATTCGGTATTTTGCAAACGGATTACAAAAGTGGTTTTGTCGATTTGAAAGTGGATTTTGGAGTTTCGTATCCCCGTTAGGCGACGATCGTATCGGTCGAATGAGCCTCGACGAAGCACAAATTCTACAGGGTTCCTGTATGTTGAGGCGCTAGCCAGCAACATGACATTTGGACCAAGTCTGAGACGCATTTTACAACTATATTTATGTTTATAATTATTTTTTTAGAACTGGCACTGCTGTTAGTATTTTTGGTGCAGGGCTTCGGCCTACTGTTTGGACCTTTCGCGGCACTCAGAGCTCGCCTAGATGATTAATTGATTTATGTAAAAATTTGTAAAAGGACATAAGCCAGTTTTCTATTTTATTTCGTTGTGACCCTGTATTGTGTAGTTTAGGTTTTTACTTTCTTTTCTGAGTTGGTTTTCGTTATTAGACGCGTAATTATAATTTAGGTATTAATTATTTTGTATAAAATTAATAAGATTTTTCACGATAAAATTAACTTGAATAAAAATATTGGTAAGATAACGAAGTCCATATTTTATCACTAAAAGGAAAATATAGTTATATATATATATATATATATATATATATATATATATATATATATATATATATATATATATATATTAAAATACAAAGTTTTGCCCAATTAACCAGTAATTACCATTTTTTCAATTAATCAATAACCGACTTATTTAATTAAAAATAATAATGAACGTAGATTGCGACGTTAGACGATTTTCAGTAGATTAATTAATAAACTTAAAACCTGACTAGGGTCTACTTCTAGAGATTGTAACTAGCACACCTAGAATGGTTTCATTATGATTCTAAGTCAAGTTCTCAACTGTAGGATCTCGGAGACGAACTTGACATCATCCACGGTACCGACTTTCCCGATCCAGTCAATTAACAGAGGCAAGTTACGGTTATGTTTTCTTGTATTTTATTTAGTAATCGTCTAGCTGCATGTTTAAACCATATTGCTACACGGAACCCTCTCCTAGGGTTCAAATATTGATTGATATTGATTATGGGGATTGGGGGAATAGTGTAACGTTTATGGCCAATACCCCCATATTGCAGGATTGTGCGAGCTTACCCCTCTTACACATGGGGATAAGCCGTATCGCGTCGCTAGGACGCTATTGTATAATCCAAGCCGGTCATAGACGATTACACATTCAAATCATATTGTTTTTAATCGTAGAATTACTGGAAAATATTGTTTCAACTATTTAGCCTGCACTTTTCCATTATTACTTGAAATATGAGATACATATTCGTACTTGCTCCCTCCTGACTGGAGACAACAATTTTAGGTGACATTGAGGATGCTGAGCTATTGTACAATAGCTACTATGGCCCGGTTTTGTACCCTGTGGTGTTGCCGGAGTCCCCCTTGGAGAACGCAGGACCTGAGGCCGACAAGCTGACCGCTTAGCTAGTCATTTCCAGTTTTTTCTAGTTTTATTGTTTTGGAGTTTTGTAGATTTAAAATCAGCATTTTATTTCAGTTCTTTTATTTCCAGTTGTATTTTTCAATTGTTGAATAAATTTTTTTAAAATTTTTGTATATTCAAGTTGTGACAAATGTATAGATGTGTACTGCCGCCGTCTCACAACGGTACATGCTGGGCATGATCCGATTTGACCCAATAATTTAGGATCGGGTCGTGATATGTTTTTAGTGGTAGCCCACGCAGGTCTGATCAACAACTTAGGAGAACATATCTAGAAACAATTAGAACACTAGAACATTAATTTGTCACAACATAGGACCGAAATATATTATAAATAAATATTTTTCTTTGTTATAGACCGGTAGGCTACCTTGCTTATGTTTTGTATCCTAAACCTTATCCAGCATAGGCCGATTGTATGGTGGTCTATTTTACTATCTACTTTAGTTTCTAGATTTTATATATCTTTCAGTGTCCCTTGGCTTTTCAGAGATTATTTTCCTCCATATCCTTATCATACTCCAGCATTCCTTAGCATCCATACTCTTTTGTTATTTATGGATTAGGATTAGATTTTTTCCAATCTCCTTTTTCAACAAACCTATTTCAAAATTTTCAATTAGTTGATCAAATCATACTTCTCTATCTTTATTTAGAATCTAGATCTATTTCATTATTTAGAGTTTCAAATTGTCCTTTAGCAAACTTGGTAAACTCTTATCTACCCGAAGTACCTCTATGAATAGCGTATCCAACTATTTGCCTTGATCTCATTTCAAATTAACTTTCTTGGAACGAATCCTGAACCAAATTCTTCTGAAATTATAAAGCCTCAAGGTTAATTATTACCAAAGGAAATGGTTCAGCCTAGTTAGTTCATGATTCCGCTGAAGAAGATATTTTCAATATTGGTTGTTATCTCCTAGGTTATTCCAAATATTTTATTTTGTTGACTTCCTCCACTCAACCCGAAACCTTACTCTCTCTAAGAACTTCTTGATCAGTTCAGGGCCTTGAAAGCTTCCAAAACTCGATACTTGAGTATCATGAAGCAGGAACGGTCAGAGAATTGATTTTGTTCTATTATTGAATTTTCTTTTTGTCATTGGAAAACTTTTGAATTGTTGAGCTATCCCTTTGAAATTTCCATGAACAAAGTTAAGAAAATATTCAGTGACCTAATATGGCTTCGCATATATGCGTCGCCACCATCTATTTGAATTATAGAAACTGCGAGTATACTGCAGCCAGTTGTGCGCTGACGGGACATAGACTCTAAGTTGAAGTGATTCAGGTGTTGGTAGGTTTTCGAATATTATTGAGACTATGTCCTAAATGTATCAGATTTGCCCCTATGTTGCTTAGCCATGAAATGGATAAAGTTGATAGACTACTCGTAAACCTATTATTATTCAAGTTATAGAGCCAAAAATTCACTGCAGTCAGGTGCACTCTGGCGAGGCATGAATTAGAGGCAAAATGACTAGAGATATGTATGGTTCCGGGTACTATTAAGACTATATCCCTGTTATAAATATATCATGTTTGGCCTCTCATCACTATTGATAACCTTACAAGAATTGTCTTGATTCGTTTAAATTTTGGATTATTTGGAATCTTAGCGACTAGTTTAAATTTTTAGAAATCATTTCTATAGGAATCATATGGGAATTCCACTTGATTTTCTAGAACTGTTTTCTAATATTTTAGTACCATCAAATTATTCTGACTTTTGCTGATTAGAGGATTTGCATTTCTACCGGTTGTCTCTATTTTCATAAATCTCTTATCACAAGCTTAAAGGAATAGATTCCCTATGAAATTCTACTTGATCTTCCTAGAACTTATTAGAACCATATCGATCTCTATTAGCTCAATCTCTTTCCTGGTTCAACTTTAGTGCGTTGCATATATTCTGTTACATATTTTATAGATAGTTGTGGTAGCTTTATATATTAAATAGTTAATATACATATTATGGATGACCATATGTATATAGTATATAGCTATATGCGGGAGAAACATAGGTTGTTACCTATCTCATTTTAAGGGCATCTTTGGGATCAATATTAGTTAGCTAAAGGGTAGAAGGGTAGAAGAATAACTTGGGTAAGCTAGTCTTGAGGGAGTGGTATATTTTAACTTGTGGCTTATTGGGTTAGAACCGTTAGTAGTGCTCACTAGCGCTTAAACCTCATTCAGACAAATGAAGATATTTGACGACTTTGAATTTTATAATCAAAGAAGAGTATGGAAGATAGAGAAAGACGTAGGTATAGTTAGCGAGGAAAGTCTAAGATTTGGTAAGATTCTTCCATGGAGGAAGTGAATTGGGATAATATATAAACACGAGAATATGAGTATCAAGTAAAGGAATACTTGACGAAAATTAACTTTTATGATTAGATGACTACTGTACCCAGAAGGGACGAATATAACCATGGAAAGAAATATCACAAGAAATCGAATGATAGGTTCTAGAGAAGGAACAAGCAGTGAGAAATTGGGATAAGACTATTGGCATGCAACTTTGGAAAGAAGCAATTGTGTTTGCAATTTCTACCACACTGGAGACTCATATTAGTTATCATAAAAATAATTAAGATTTTGTGATATTTTTGCTGTTGTGTTTGGATGAGAACGATTGACATGTGCATGATTAAAGATTAAAATTTGATCAGTGATTATAATTTGGTCAATTGATTTCAAGAATTGGAAATTCTCGAATATAGGTCATGGATCAACTTAAAGAATTTTCTAAGGATTTACTATAGCAAGGGAAGATTGTAATTTTGACGTAGTCAGTTTTGGAAAAATGGCTGACGATTGGAAGTTGATGTCTGTAAAATGATTTGATCGAGAGAAATACTTGAAATTTAAAATACATTTAGCATACGAGTTACATACAACGATGGAAGAAAATTTGATTTAGGTGATTTATGATTCCAAATAGAGTAGTTCTAATACCTTGGTGACTGCCTTAGTTTTCTGTAGATACTTAGAGTTCAACTAGTTTAGCAAGTTAGAAATTAGATTTTTGCTTGGGGTATTAATAAGATTGTTATTTTATAAGTTATTTTTCCTACATATCCTACCTTTGATCCTTGAAATAGTGATACGATATTTTTCTATCCCTTTTGATTATCACTCAGTCCTCAATGGAACTATCTTATCCGATTACATTCTAATCATAGTTATATTACTCTAATCATCTTTGCTATCCTACCATCATACCACTTTTTAACTTTCCTGAGTCACAAACCCTTGTACCACATTCCAATTTGATTTGACATTTTAGTCCCTCATCTCAAAAGACTCTATTACTTTTTGCCTTCTCAATAAACTGTGGACATTCGCTTCTTTCTTGCCTTGTCTGTTTCACGAGACCTCATTTTCTCCTATTTTTTATCATATTTGTATCAAGATTTTTCCTCATGCCTAAAATAATTTTGATTTCAATAACATTCCAACCATATCCCAGATCATATCTAGATAATTCTGATCGTGCCGATATTTTATCATTGTACCTAGTGATTATGCCTAGAATCCGATCGTGCCTGATGATTTAAAATCCTGTTCTTGATCAAGGTTAAGTGATTTTGTCTGTACCCGTAACCCTGCCTTTAATTTCGAGGACGAAATTTTCTAAGGAGGAAAGGTTGTAAAATCCTGATTTTTAATTTATTAGATTTTTGCCAGTTGATGATAATTAGTTTAGTTATTATTATTTATTATTATTATTATTATTATAATTATTATTATTATTTATTATTATTACTATTATTAGTCGGATTAGGAAAATATTATTTTAAAATTTATCATTGGATTTTGATTGTGGCCCTGCTCCCGATTCCGTGCCCAGGGTCCGACCCCAAACTCAACCTGACTTCGAACCCGTCTCGAACTCAAATCCTTTTTAAAAATCATTTAACTTTGTTTTCTTAAAGAAAGAATATATATATATATATATATATATATATATATATATATATATATATATATATATATATATATATATATATATATAATTATTATGTTGTATAAATATTTATGAGAAAAAAATAATATATTGAATCCTAAACTACCCAAATCCTCTTCCACTCCCAGCCACTCAAACCCACTCACAACCTCCACTTATTTCTCCACACGTTCACACCATCCCCCTCAAACAATCACCACTACCATTCCCTCATTATTTCTCTCCCCTTCACTTCAACTGCCACCACCACCTTTAATTGTCTTAAGGAGAACACCAGCACCCACCCCTCCATTTCACTCTCACTTTTTCTTTCCCACTCTCTCACTTAATCCCCTTCTTCCCCAAAGCTCCCACCCGACGTGTCCTAGCTCCGACCAACTCCAGAGCTCCGCCCAAGCCCGCGCCCAACTCCGGCGCCCCTCCGGCAACTTCGCCCGCGCCCGGCCATCTCCAGTACCACCCTGCGCGCCACTTCCTCCGGCGGCCCGAGTCCCGCGCGCGCCCCAAGGCTGCGCCCAGCCGGCCGATTCTGCAGCCGCTCCAACCCTGCTCCGGCCAAGCCCAGGCCGAGCGCCCAGCCGCGCGCCTCCTGGCCGCGCCCAAACCCGGCCGCCCCCGTGCCCGGCCAGTGCCCCGCCGGCCACCCCGGTGTCGTTTCCTCCGGCCAGATCCGTCCGGCCAGCCTCCCGCGATTTTCCTCCGGTCTTTTCCCGCTAGCACGCGTCCCCTCGGCCGCTGTCCGGCGACCCCGACCTGCTGTCCGTATCGGGCTCAGCCCGTACGTGCCCCGCTGTTCCAACAGCACTGTCCAGCGCTGATCCGGTGATTTCTGCTGCTGTCCGCGAGTTTGGGGATTTTTCGAGTCCACGGAAACGTGGTTTGCATTCCCTATTATCATCTGAGAGCTCTAGTAGAGGAACCCATGGTATATCTCGTGTCCCCGTGTCCCTACTCTAGTGTCGATGATGATACGGTCCCCGATCCAGTTACGGGATTCGGTTTAGGCGATTGTAGTTTCGTGATTCCCGAATTTATTTCGGTAGTTCGGTTTTACGCTGGATGCGTACGTTCCGATTAGTTTCGGTTACGGTTCGATTTTATATTTATGCCGGCTTTTATTTGTATTGTGTTGGCTGTGGGATATTATTCTGTGTGGAATATTATTAAGAATGGTTTGGGTTGTTTCCTTGGTTCGGGATATTGTTTATGTTGATTTCTGGCACCGTCCCAGGATTGGGTTGTCTCAATTTCCGAGGAGATGCTGTCCAAATTTTTGAAAAAGTTTTCAAAAATAAAGTATTTTAAAATAAAATTCTATTTTGCAAACGGATTACAAAAGTGGTTTTGTCGATTTGAAAGTGGATTTTAGAGTTTCGTATCCCCGTTTGGCGACGACCGTATCGGTCGAATGAGCCTCGACGAAGTACAAACGCTACAGGGTTCCTGTACGTTGAGGCGCTAGCCAGCAACATGACATTTGGACCAAGTCTGAGACACATTTTACAACTATATTTATATTTATAATTATTTTTTTAAAACTGGTACTGTTGTTAGTATTTTTGGTGTAGGGCTTCGGCCTACTGTTTGGACCGTTCGCGGCACTCAGAGCTCGCCTAGATGATTAATTAATTTATGTAAAAATTTGTAAAATGGCATAAGCCCAGTTTTCTCTTTTATTTCACTGTGACCCTGTATTGTGTAGTTTAGGTTTTTACTTTCTTTTCTGAGTTGGTTTTCGTTATTAGACGCGTAATTATAATTTAGGTATTAATTATTTATATAAAATTAATAAGGTTTTTCACGATAAAATTAACTTGAATAAAAATATTGGTAAGATAACGAAGTCCATGTTTTATCACTAAAAGGAAAATGTAGTTATATGTATATTTTAAAATACAAAGTTTTGTCAAATTAACCGGTAATTGCCATTTTTCCAATTAATCAATAACTGACTTATTTAATTAAAAATAATAATGAACGTAGATTGCGACGTTAGACGATTTTCGGTAGATTAATTAATGAACTTAAAACCTGACTAGGGTCTACTTCTAGAGATTGTAACTAGCACACCTAGAATGGTTTTATTATGATTCTAAGTCAAGTTCTCAACTGTAGGATCTCGGAGACGAACTTGACATCATCTTCGGTACCGACTTTCCTGATCCAGTCAATTAACAGAGACAAGTTACGGTTATATTTTCTTGTATTTTATTTAGTAATTGTCTAGCTGCATGTATAAACCATATTGCTACATAGAACCCCCTCCTAGGGTTCAAATATTGATTGATATTGATTGTGGGGATTGGGAGAATAGTGTAACGTTTATGGCCAATACACCCATATTGCAGGATTGTGCGAGCTTACTCCTCTTACACACGGGGATACGCCGTATCGCGTCGCTAGGACGCTATTGTATAACCCAAGCCGGTCATAGACGATTACACATTCAAATCACATTGTTTTTAATCGTAGAATTACTGGAAAATATTGTTTCAACTGTTTAGCCTGCACTTTTCCATTATTACTTAAAATATGAGATACATATTCGTACTTGCTCCCTCCTGACTGGAGACAACATTTTTAGGTGACATTAAGGATGCGGAGCTATTGTACAATAGCTACTATAACCCAGTTTTGTACCCTGTGGTGTTGCCGGAGTCCCCCTTGGAGAACGCAGGACCTGAGGCCGACAAACCGACCGCTTAGCTAGTCGTTTCCAGTTTTTTCTAGTTTTATTGTTTTGGAGTTTTGTAGATTTGAAATCAATATTTTATTTCAGTTCTTTCATTTCCAGTTGTACTTTTCAATTGTTGAATAAAAGTTTTTAAAATTTCCATATATTCAAGTTGTGACAAATGTATAGATGTGTTGTGAATATCTGCATATAGAACAGCTTACTGCCGCCGTCTCACAACGGTGCAAGCTGGGCATGATCCGGTTCGACCCAATAATTTGGGATCGGGTCGTGACATATATATATATATATATATATATATATATATATATATATATATATATATATATATGAGGAAGGATCATGATCCCTACACTTTTTGCATACCCAAACATCCTCCCTATTTACATCATTGGATGGTGCTTTAAGTCATCTAATCTTAAACGTTGATTTACCAATGGTTGTAAACCTCCTAAATTTTTACTACAATTTTTATTTTTGGTGTTAATTTTGTTTTCGTATTTATATGTCGTGTACGAGTTCGCATTTTTCGTATTTGCTCGTCGAGTACGAATATGTGCGAGGTACATATTTTATAAAAAAATATATTTTTTATTATGGATTCAAATTTCATATGGTAAATATTTTATTTATTTACTTATATTATCTTTATTATTCGATTTACAAACTGTATTGATTTAATATAAAAAAAAGCTATTTACTTTTAATATACAAATATAATTAATAATTTCAAAAATGATGTTTTACATAAATAATTTTTTACATACAAGATACATGACTTTAAATTCATAAAAATAATTATATTTTTGAAATTTATTTAATAATATTTTATCATTCGAAAAAGTATTTTAAAATAGTGTTTTGGTTTAAATTTAATTGATTGTGATAATTTACATTTGAAAAGATTTTATTGACTTATTTTGAATAGCTCTAAATTCAAGATGGTTTAAAAACGAGTTTAAATTAATTTGAATTTAATTATGAAATTATCTTATGGGCGTTTAAACTATCCTAGTCTTTATCTTAATGGGATTTCTACCTCCTATAAAAAGAGAGGTACTTGACCTCTTTTCCATGAACTCCACAACACCAAATTTCCACCCCATTGTGCATCGTGTTCGTGCCTCCCATCCACTATATCCATATTAGTACAAATATAGTTATCTCCACCATGTCCGACAACCCCAGACACCGACCCGTTCTGTGTCTCGCATGACACATGTACATACTCCATCTACCTCGTGTCGGGATACACCCCGGACACGACGGCAGCCTACAACCCAACAAATTCCATGCCAGAAACACCGCCCATCATCGCAACCATCTCCGCCACCCGACTTCAAAACACCCCCTCGACAACTGAACCACCACCGCCAGGCCACTTCGGTCGACCATCAACACCCCTTCAGCCGGCCGACACCAATCCGATCACCATCGCAGACCCGGCACTCCCATACACCTCCACCAAACACACCACCACTGTCACCCATCTCCGCCATACCCTCACGACAAACAAGTCGACAGCAACCACCATCATTGGCCGCCTCTACCTCCGACAACCCCCATAACCACCAAAATCCACAAATTCACAAATAAAAGAGAACTCAAACCTTACCTCATCCGATCGGCGACCGCCGTAATCGATCGCACGCCACCGGGGAGTTTCCTCCTCTCCACTGAGTCGCTTCCCGTCGTACCGAGAAGTCCAGATCAGCGCATCACCGCGACCACGATCGCGAGCGCCCACCTTTGTCGCACCGGCGCTATCCGCCTCCGCATCGGGCGCGCCAGCCCAATTTTCCTTCGGTCGCTGTGCCACCGCCGCCTTCACGAGCTCCGCTCCACCGCGCTACTCACGGACGACCCGCCACCGGCAACCCCCTTCTTCCTTTCCACGGATCCGACACGAATCAACGTCCGCCCGGCCTCCTCTCTCCGCCGGCTCGACACGCCTCCACCAGATCCGAGACGAAGCACCGAAGCCCCCGCAGCCGAGTAGGCGACGCACCCGAGCGTGCGGTGTCCTCCCTGGTCGGACGCCCACCGAGAATCGTGCCCCCATGCCGACCGCGTCCCAACGCCTCTTCTCCCCGGGAAAAGTAGCGCCAACTGCCACGCTCGCCGGAAAACCCTCGCCTGGCCTCTTCTGGTGAGCGCACTGCTTCTTCCTCTCTCTTTCCCATCTCTCTCTCTCTCACTATGTGATTTGGGGTTGAGAACAGTGTAGTTTCAGAAGTTTTATTATTATTATTATTATTATTATTATTATTATTATTATTGTTATTATTATTATTATTATTATTATTATTATTATTATCGTAGTAATTTTAGTTATCAGTACAAAACATAATATCATTATTATCATTTTATTAGTTTACTTATTATTATAATTATTATTAATTTTCTATAAAATATCTAAGGTAGATAGTTCCAAATTATATATGTTTATAAACTTTGGCTTGTCCATAGTTCTTGGTCGAGAAGCCCCAAAATAATTTGTAGAAAATTTTGTATTATTCTAAAATGATTTAATTAAATATTCTTCTATCAAAAGTATAAATTTGACAAACTTAGCATATTTTTGCTTAAAGGAATTTTTATATTTTATAATATTTACCTAAAAAAAAAATTCTCCTACTAGTAAATATAGTTCAAAGTATTTTTCCTACAAATCCTTTTGACTAAGGAAAACATATTTTTAAAGTAGTAGGAAATTTTTCTAAAAATTAATATATGTATCTACCTCCTCAAATTCTCCTCAAATATCATCTTTGATCACGACTGACTGCACCTTTCTATTCCTCGGCAAATTTAGACCCGTGCACCACAACCATGGCTATTGGACCACAAGACTTGACGGATCATCGCACCCCACCAGGCGACACACCAGGCAAGATACCTTGCCATCTTTACTGCTTACATTTAGTTGCATTTTATTTCAGTTATTGTATCTATATTTCTCGTTTATTATTTTCTTCTTGCATGTGGACTTAGAGTTAAGGGACTACCGTCAACTTAGTGTATCTTATTAAACTTGTCACGATTGTATCACGAGTTGTGTGTGAGTTGTGAGTATCATGTAGTGGTCACTTGCGTGTTGGCTGATCACCCGTGCGCATGCGTACGAATAACTGTCAATAGATGCATGTTAGAAGACTTGACAGTTATCTATTATAAAACAGTATTATGGAAGCGACATGTGTTGATGTGTCGTGGTTACGATGCATGTATAGTATCATTGGGGGAAGGGGACAGCTACTAGCGTAGGGGCTACATTTACTTTTTACACATTTGTGGGCCGATAGTGACTCTTGTCAGTGCTACCTTCTGCCCCAGGGCCGATAATGACTCAGATGAGCGCTACTTACTACCCATGGCCGATAGTGACTCGGATGAGCGCTACTTACTGCCACTCTTTATTTACTCTGCTGATCCTACAGCCCCTGCGTAGAACATTGTCCTCAAAGTGCATATCACATAGATGGTTAAGGACCCAGTCGTGTCGTAATTTTATAGTATTTATACTTGCAGTTATAATGGTATGTTCTTCCTGTATCTTGTTACGTCCATCTGAGGACCTGGTGATTTCTTCAGGTATGTTTTGTGACTTTCTGCAGGTGCTCTAGCTAAGGCCATGACTTGCGCTCTATTCCGTCGTGTTGATTGCTCTTGGAATCGTCATTTGCTTCGCTCGACCAAATCAGTTATTTGTATATTTCTTTCTTATTTAAAACTTGTTGGTGGTGGATATGTCTCCGCCCAACGTTTGTACAAATGACTATTTGATTATATCATTAAAACTTCATATTTGTGGATGAGATTTAGTTTGAGCATGGCTTTCTACATTTTATAGCTTATTTATACATACGAGCCTTTCATTTACTTGTATGTATAGAGCTGGCATGATACGTATCTAATCCCAAGTATTTTGGGACTGGGGCGTTACAATGGTTAAGATTAGATAACTTAAAGCACATCCAACGGATGTGAACATGGGGATGCATGGGGTTGCAAAAAGTATGGGTATGCCAATTAGGTAGATAGGTAAGTTAGTTAGTTAGTTAGAACATGGATAGTTCCACATTAGGAAGCTTTTATATAAATACCTCTGTAATTAAATCTTATTTATGAAATATACCACAATCCATATATGGAAAATGGATATGGCTATGCCATCCATTCCATGCTTAGTACGCTAGTCATGGAATATGACTACACTAGCCCTGTCATGTTTCCTAATCAATATGCATATCAAGACTTAACTATGACTAAGGATATTCATATATAATCAAATAGGATTTAAACTCAAAAATATATTTATTTAGTTATTTTATTTATTTATTTATTTTTGAGGGGAGGTTTACAGGACCCGACTAGATTAATGAAGACTGCATCACCGTCCAAATTCTGCTATCTCTGTACTACTCTGAACTAACACACTGATCCATCTACGATGCTGACTCTGTGCCTCCTTTTCTAGCGGGGTGAAATATCAAAGTCAAAGAACTCTGCGTAAAATCTCCACATTAACCCAAACTTAAATTAATACTTCTTCGAATCAATGAACAATCATATTACAAGAAAAATACGTTTTTATAACGTTTATAAAAATGTTATGATAGCGGTTTATATAAAAGTGTTCCAAAAATTTCAGAAACTTCACTCAATATGAAAATTTAAAGGAGTTTATGATCTATAACATTTTTTTTATACATAGAAACGTTATATGTAGTATGTATGTTTACAACATTTATATATACGAGCGTAATAAAAGTTCCAAAAACTTAAAGAAAAATTTTGAGTGGCACCCCACTTGGTAGGCCTATTTATGCGGTACACCCCATAATGTTTGCTATATGTATAAGTAGTCTCACATCTGACGGAAAACGTCACTTTCGACGGTCAACATGGTTCGACCGATAATTTATGACGAAAATACCATTGTCTTCTCCCAAACCCAAACCCGCCCCGCTGCTGTCGCGCCCCCACCTCCGCCCCACCGTTGTCGCGCCCCCACCTCTGCCCCGCCGCTGCCGCGTTCATCACCACCTCCACCACTACCACCATCTTCACTACCACAACCACCACCACCACCATCACTACTGCCCCTGCGCCCCCGTCCTGTTCCGCCCCCTCCCCTGTCCCGCTCCGCCCCCCTCCGCCCCCTACCCCGCTCCGCTCCGCCCCCCTCCCCCAGCAGCAGCGACGGCGGCAGCCAGCAGCAGCGACAGCGGGCAGCGGGGGTGCGCTCGCCGGAGGGGGGGGCTCGCCGGAGAGGAGGGCGAGAGAAGAAATTGGGTTCAGAGAAGAAGACAAAGAGGAAGATGAGCATTTTCGTCTTTTTTTTAATGGTCAAATATCGTTGACCATCAAAAGTGACATTTTTCGTCAGATGTGGAACTACTTATACATATAGCAAGTAATGTGGAGTTTACCGCATAAATAAACCATCCAAATGTGGTGCCATTCAAATTTTTTCAAACTTAAATGCAGCAAAAAAGCTCGCCCTCTCTTTTGTCCCAAATCTCGATTCTGGCAGCTCATATTTTCCATTCCCCCCAAAAGTTTCCCCAAACCTATCAAACCCTTCACTCCTCCTCCTGTCCTTCCTCCCCTCCTCGAGCATCCCTACCGCCATCGCCACCATCTGACCACCTCTTCCCCTCGGGTCTCTCTCTATCACAATCGTCTTCTTCTTTAGCAAAACCCCCAAATCGAAGGCCATAAGAACCAAATCGTTGGCGATGGGGGCGTCGCCTGTCGAAAATCGCAATGTCCAGCTCGAGCACAAACCAAATCGACAACAACAATCGAAGAGGGTTCTCACAAAAGGATTTTTATGAATTTTTATGAATTTTATGAATAGTCGATTTTTATGAATTTTTCTGTCTTTTTGTGGTTTTATAAGGAGGAGGAAAAGGAGGAGGGAATGGATGAGGAGATTAGGGAATCGATTAGGAGAAGGAAAGGGCCTGTTTGGTTACGTGCTATAGCACGATTTTCTGAGTAAAAACAGTAACTTGATCAAAAATTATGTTTGGCAGCAGCAGTTATGAGTTTACATTCTCAAAAAAAATTTTGGAAACGAATGTTATAACGCAGCTTTGAGAGAGCGGCGAAAACATGTTTTCTGGATTTTTTTTTTTCGTTTTTGCACTGTTTGCGGGCCCCACCACCCACCAACCCTCCCAACTCTCACTCTCTCTCCTCCAGAAGAATGGGTCTGCTCCTTCCTCTCCTCTCCGTGAGGGGTCTGCTCCTTCTCCCGACTCGTCCTCAACTTCCACGGAGCTCACGCACGCTGAGTCGAGCATCGGTGGACACAGACCGGCATACGGAGTCGGGGAGGGGTGGACACAGACTGTGACAGAGGACACAATTTAAAAATTAATTTCAGAAAAAAATTTATCAAACAATTTTAACATTATTTTTTAGAAATATTTTCGGATGAAAGTAACCAAACGCAAACTCAGAGTATGTGTATTCAGAAAACAACTTTATAACACCTTTTCATAAAACTGTTTTTAGGAAAAAAAAATTCAGAAAACGTATCCAAACGGACCCAAAACCTTTGTGCCGTGCAGTGTCATGTCTGAGTTCGGGATCCTAACAAAAGTCGGACTTCCTTCTGCATCACAGGTGAGAATTTATTTGTCTTTGAGAAGAACAAGTTTCTAATTGACCACATTCTGTTCGATGAAATTCCCCCAAAAAAAACCCCAAAAGAAATTACTATAAATTTTAATATATCGATTTTTTTCATCCTTGTAGAGCGTCATATAGATTTTTTGGTTGCTCCGTTTATATTACTGTAATGTCTGGACGAGGCTATAGATGATACGATCAGGCATAATTGCATAATATATGTCATGCATCTGAGAAGTGTCACTGGTGGTATGTTGGAAGTGCGTGCAGCTTTTGATAAAATATTTTCTTTCTGATAAAATCTTCTGTTTTAATACTTATGTCAAGCTATTACCCAACATTGGCTAATAGCCACGGAGACAAACTCAGCAACAACGGACACATATTCATAGCATGCCTTAGAGCATCTCCGACCCGACTTTGGAAAAAAGTTAATGCCACATAGGAATGACAAATTTTATTCAAAACTTCTTCTCCAATGCAAGTGTCAAGTCAATTGTGAAGCTTATGTGGCAAAAATTAAAGAATACATTGTGAAGTTGATTGTCTTGTTCTAGACAATGCACTTGACAATGTCTTCTCTTCCATGTCATCAATTATGAATAAAAAATATTATAAAAAAGAAAGAAGATGAGTAGTTGTCTTAAAAGTTGTCTTGGAAGTTGGAAAAAATATTTTTTATTGTCTTATCAATACATTTGCATTGGAGAGAGTTTTTCTATCTCACTGTCTTTTGATATATAATTTTGCCACATAAACAAGACATTGTCTTGTGGCTCATGCCACATAGGAGCCACATAAGACTCACAACACTTAACAAGACAATAGGGTTGGAGATGCTCTTAGCATGTTTTATAGATCGAACTAACATGCTTAGGCATGTTGTTGATGGGAATCCAATATATGACTAAATTTTTAACACATGAGCTAGTGATTTCAAGCAAAGTTGACCTCTCACGCATGGCCGACCAAATGTGTCAGCCTATATAAGGAAAGTTCGTAATTCTAGTGCTGTTAAGCATCAACAGCAGGGCCCTCAAGATCCATGCCAATACAGGTTGTTGAGAGTAAATAAGGGACTTTAATCCCACATCGGTTAGATGTAATATAAAGAGGGGTTGGACCATCTATAAGTAGTAGGCAGTAGCCCTCAATAAAATTATCTGAGATTTAGCCCTCATTTCAACTTGGTATCAGAGCCACTCCTTCCCCTCTCCTCCACAAACCCTAGCCGCTACCCTAGCCGCCAGGCGCCACCCCCCCTGCATCCCCCCCACATGCCGACCACCCCCCCGCTGCCCTGCTCCACCGCTGCCCTGCCACCCCCGCTGCCCTACCACCTGCCGACCACCCCCCCCCCCCCCCCCCCCCGCCGACCCCCCCCCCCCACTGTTCCTCCAGCGCCGCCCCCCTCCCTCCAGCGCCCTGCCACCCCCCCCCCCCCCCCCCCGCTGCCCTGTCACCCCTGCTGCCCTGCCACCCCCTCCCCCCCCGTCGACCCCCCACTGCTCCTCCAGCGCCGCCCCCCCCCCTTAATGCTGCTACAGCAACCCTTTTTAGGGTTTTCGCTATTTCACAAAAAAAAAAATTTCAAAAAAAAATTCAAAAAAAAAAACAGATTTCTTCTCTTTAGAAGATATCTGTAGTTGCCTCGGGAATCAGAGTTCCTTCTCTTTAGAAGATCTCTATACTCAGATTTTTGCGAAGATTTCTTATTGTTGCCTTCGAGAATTAGTACCTTCTTTTTAGAAGCTCTACTACGAATACGAAATCTCTTTAGATCTTCGTATCTCCGAAACGTTGTCTTTACAATTGTTTCTGCACGGCTGGTATACCTCTGGTTTGTCTCATGCAAGGAGGCACAACTACGTTGGTTATCCTTGAGCCATCCGAACGCGTTATCATGACGCGGTTCTAGTTGATCGTATAAACTACGACATATCAGTGAGGGATCTCGTTTTGTTGTTTCTCCCCCGATAGCTGACTAAGACGAAGACGACTCAAAAGAAGACGACTCAGGAAACAACAATACCTCACTGATTGCAGTTGCAGAAGTCATGGATTCCATCTATGGGAAGTTGACAGCAAAAGAAATGAAGACCCTGGTCGAGGATCTCCTGACAAAGAGATTACCGGAGGCAACCCCACGCGTGACCCATACTGATGTGGATCCGTCACCGTACAAAATGGAAAAGTTGGACAAACTGGAGAAGAAGTTGGAAGGCACGACCAACTACTTGAAATGGTCGCGACAGGCGATGCGGACGCTGAAGGGACGTGGCTTGGTTGGTTATGTAGATGGCCACACCAAGGCCCCTGTTGATCACTCCTCGAAGGAGTTTGCTGTATGGGACATTGTCAACAATGTCGTGGTTGGTTGGTTGACAGCCTCTTTGACCGACCAAGTGTCGGGTAACGTTGAAGCAATGGAGGGAGCTGCTGATATCTGGAGAACGTTGAAAGACATGTACTCTGGTTTGGGTAACCCCATGCGAGTCTTCCAACTGCAGGATGAGCTCGATAGGGTAATCCAAGACGATCGTACCATCTCTGAGTACGCTGCCTTGTTGAAGAAGTACTGGTCTGATCTTGACCATTATGATCCTCTTGGCATGGAGGATGCTCAGGTTGAACCGGCTTTTGCAAAATATTTCCAAAATTTTTTGGCTTATATCTCGCGGCAACGGATGATGAAGTTTTTGAAGGGGCTCAACCCAGCGTTTGAGCAACGGTGGAATGTACTTCTCGCACAACCGACGCTGCCGACATTAGAAGACGCCATAGCTGCCATGGCACAAGAAGAAGCATGGTTGAAGCTGATGCCTACCAAGGGTATCTCCCAGGGGGAGCAGGTCGGAGTTGACACATCTGCTCTTGCCACTTTCACACAGCCTCCTTCTACGGGAGGCGTTTGCCACAACTGTGGTGACATAGGGCATTACATCCGCTTTTGCCCGAAACCGACACGGACTCCCTCGAATGGTCGGGTCGTGGTCGCGGTGGACGACGAGGTGGTCGAGGCAGCTACGGTGGTGGAAGGAGCACTTACTCTGGAAGCAACAAGGCGCATCTGGCGGATGAAGGTGGAGACAATCAGCTGGCGGACATCACTCCATTTGAGAGAGAAGTTCTCGAGAAGATGCGCGGCTCAAAGCTTGGCTCTGGTGAAAGATAAGTCATTCCTGGGACGCCGTCCACTACAGGAGATTACTGCACTTACTTCTTCCAAACCAGTGCCAATATACCTCCGCGTGCTCTTGTATCTGTCTCTCAGCCAGCTTGGATTATGGACTCTGGGGCATCTTGCCATGTCACGGGGTCCCGAGGAGAGTTTCGGGAATACTCTACTCTAACGCCGCCAGAAAGCATTCAGACTGCTGATGGTACCTCCAGGCCTGTTACGGGTAAAGGCACTGTTGATTGCACTCCTTCCATCACTCTATCTAATGTCTTACATGCTCCTTCCTTTCCTGTTAATCTTATTTCCATTAGCGCCATTATCCTTGATCTAAACTGTATTGTTTCCTTTGATATTCCTAAGGTAACTTTTCAGGAGAAGGGAACGGGGAGACGACTGGGCACTGGCACATGGCATAAGGGTCTCTGATAATTGGACAGGAACGGTCTGGATAGAGCACTGGCATCTTTGGTTGCAGACGCCCAACCGGAAGTCCGAAGTCGAAGTGTCGAAGCCGAGCTGCTCCTCCATCATCAGCGTGTAGGACATTCTTCTTTTCCCGTTATTAGTCGACTGTATCCGTCATTATATCAAAAAGCAAATAAAGAGTTGTTAGTTTGTGATACTTGTGAGTTGGGGAAATATACCAGAAGCTCCTATGTGCATTCTGGGCATCGATGTTCTGCTGCTTTTGATATGATTCATTCCGATATGTGGGGCCCTTGTCCTACAAACGGTGTTAACGGTTATAGATGGTTTGTTACTTTTATTGACTGCTCTACCCGCGTAACGTGGGTCTACTTGCTGAAGAATAAAAGTGATGTTTTTGAGGCATTTCAAAGCTTCCATCAACGGGTAAAGACACAGTATAATGCTCGTGTTAAGTATTTCCGGTCGGATAATGGGACGGAATATACCCATAGGAGGTTTGCTGCGTATTTATCCTCTCATGGTATACTACATCAAACCTCTTGTGCATATACACCGGCTCAAAATGGTGTTGCTGAACGAAAAAATAGGCACCTGCTGGAGGTAGCTCGGACGATGATGCTGGCTATGAATGTCCCTAAATTTTTGTGGGGGCAGGCAGTCTTGACAGCCTCTTATCTCATCAACAGGATGCCCTCTCAATTACTGGACTGGAAGACGCCTTTGGAAATGCTCACGGGGACAACTACGTACACCGTTCCTCCGAAAGTATTTGGTTGCGTATGCTTCGTCCACGATAACAGGCCTGGTGTTGGTAAGCTGGATCCTCGAGCACTTAAGTGTGTCTTTGTTGGGTACACCGGGACACAGAAGGGTTACGTCTGCTGGAGCCCGGTTGAACGAAAGCTGTTTGTAAGCATGGACGTTACATTCAGAGAGCTGGAACCTTATTATGGTTCGGACGAAGGTTCTGCGTTTGGGAACACGCCTCACACAGCGGGTGTTAGACGTGAGGGAGATGTAGTACGCCCAAACGTAGTTATCGGATCGGTACCTTGTCCTGTCGTGACAAACTGGCAGAAAGGAGGAGAAAGCATCAATGATACTGATACGGAGAATGAAGAAGACAATACGTACATTTCACAGGGAGAGAAGCAGACAAGAGAAAAGGAGCTCCAAGTTTACAGAAGAAGACAGCAGAGGTCCAGTACTGTGCCGTACCCTGTGCCTATAGTGCCAAGTCCCTCGTCTACTCCTGCCCCGAATCCTGAAGATGTTACTCCCGCACCGGATCCCTCGGATTCGGAAGCGGATCTCTCCGATTCGGATGGTATGCTTTCTCCACCACCCATTGCTCCCTTAAGGAGGTCTTCTCGCATTAATGCGGGAAAGGCTCCTATTCGTTATCAAGATTATGAACATGATATCGCCAACTACTTGTCTTATTCTAATATCTCTCCGACTTATCAAGCCTTCCTCACTTCGTTAGACTCCACTTCTTTACCTAAGAATTGGCAGGAAGCAAAGAAGGACCCAAGATGGAAAGCTGCAATGATGGAAGAACTTGGGGCACTAGAGAAAAATAAGACATAGGAGCTGGTGCAATTACCTTAAGGAAAGAAAGCTGTGGGATGCAAATGGGTGTACACAGTGAAGGAGACACCAGAAGGAAAAATTGAGCGGTACAAGGCGAGACTGGTTGCAAAAGGCTATACCCAGACATATGGCATCGACTATGATGAGACTTTTGTCCCAGTAGCGAAGATGAGTACCGTAAGAACGCTGGTCTCCATTGCAGCAAACTATGGATGGAAGCTACACCAGTTAGACGTAAAGAACGCATTTCTTCATGGAGACCTACAAGAAGAAGTATACATGGAGACTCCTCCGGGGTGCTACTCTGTGTCAGATTCAGGTGAAGGAACGTCACATGGAAAAGTGTGCAAACTGAAGAAGTCGCTGTACGGGCTGAAGCAATCTCCTCGAGCCTGGTTTGACAGATTCAGAAGGGCTGTCACTGGCATGGGGTACCATCAGACAAATACAGATCATACTGTCTTCCTCCAGCATGCAAGGGGCCACATTACTATACTTGCTGTATATGTAGATGATATAGTGATCACAGGTGACGATGTAGTTGAGATTACTAAGCTGAAGACGAAACTCGCCAAAGAGTTTGAAGTGAAGGACCTGAGAGAGATGAGATACTTTTTGGGTATCGAGGTGTGTGATGGTGAACAAAGAATTGTTCTCTCACAAAGGAAATATGCACTAGATCTGCTGAAGGAGACAGGAATGCTGGGATGCCGAGCAGCAGTCACTCCACTTGACCAGAAGTGCAAGATGGGAGCAGAAGCAGGAGAGCCTGTTGATCGCGAAAGGTATCAAAGGCTAGTAGGCAGACTGATTTATCTAGGGCATACTCGCCCTGATATCTCATTTGCAGTAAGTGTTGTAAGCCGCTATATGCATGATCCAAGAACGGATCATATGGATGCAGTATTTCAGATCCTAAGATATCTGAAAGGGACGCCGGGAAAAGGACTGTGGTTCAAGAAGAATGGATGCACAGATGTTGAGGGATACTGCGATGCAGACTGGGCAAGCTGCATAGACGATAGAAGGTCTACCACGGGGTACTGTATTTTTGTAGGAGGAAACCTGGTTTTATGGAGAAGCAAGAAACAGTCAGTGGTAGCACGGTCAACAGCTAAAGCAGAATACAGAGCAATGGCTCTAGGAGTATCAGAATTGCTATGGGTAAAGGCGCTGCTGACAGAGTTGAAGCTAGACAAGGGGACACCATTGCGCCTTCTGAGCGATAGTCAAGCTGCGATAAGTATAGCAAACAATCCGGTTCAGCACGACAGAACGAAGCACATCGAGATCGATCGATTCTTCATCAAGGAAAAGCTGGAACAGGGGATACTGAAGATTGATTATGTTCGCTCAGAAGAACAAGTGGCAGACTGTCTGACTAAGGGTCTTAGTTCATTGAGTCTGTCAAAGCTATGTAACAAGATGGGGATGATTAATATCTATCGCTCATCTTGAGGGTGAGTGTTGAGAGTAAATAAGGGACTTTAGTTCCACATCGGTTAGATGTAATATAAAGAGGGGTTGGACCCTCTATAAGTAGTAGGCAGTAGCCCTCAATAAAATTATCTGAGATTTAGCCCTCATTTCAACTCAGGTCAAGCTTGCTGAGCCATCTATTGTTGCCACCACCTATATATGTACTCATTTTTCAAATAAGTGCAAATAAAGCTTTGGATATGCAAATCTTCCAATATTCTTCAAAAAGGGTATATGTACACAATTCTGTGTGTATATCTTTCTTTTTTTTGTTTAAGAATGCTTCATGGTCAAATTTAGTCGGCTTGTATGCATAGGCCTTCTTGGAAGGGAGAAAAAGACTTTCAATCAAATGATAAGAGTACTTTCTTGTTAGCCTCAATTTCAGCTTATAGCTTTATTACTAGATGAGAATGTATGGATATGAAGGAAAAGGAAGATGGGTTCAGATTTTGGATTTTTTTTCTCTACATCATGTTGTTTAGCTGAACTAAACTTTTGCTTATTTTCTTATGTTTCAGACTTTTCTAGTGACTGGTATCACACATAAAAGCCATATAATTCAATTGAGCTTCTTCACGAGTACAGACCAGTCTCCAACCCAATGAAACAAAATGTTGTTTCCAATCCATTTTTGTGTTGGCTTCTTGTATGTTTTCGTGCATGTCTTGTTCGGCTTGGTCAGATCTCTATGATCGGCATCATGGTAACCCTCCTGTGCCACAATATTATGGAAGTTCCTATATGTGAATCTCAACAACATCAAATCCTTCGACATCTGTGACCATCATCATGTATTGCATTATGGAGGGAACTCTCCAATGCCTTAATGGCACAATATATATTACATTCTATTGTTGTAGCTGTAATATTTACATTATTCTATTGTTGTCAAAGTAGTTTGTTATTCTTTTACTGATTTAAATTATTAATTGTAAAGAGTTATATTACATTCATTTTGATAGGTATTCCTATTTTATTATGAATATAAGTACAATTGTCGAAGGACGTGTGAAACAAAACCATTCTCCCCAAACCCCACATGATTACAATCCAAAATAATATAGTTGCTAATGATGTTAAAGGAGTTCAAATGGACTAGGGAAAGCATGTTATGAAATCTGGATAAATTTTGGAAATTTTGTTTGTTTAGGTTTAATATAAATACTTTCACTGCTTTGTGTTATGTAATGAGCGTAGTTCCGGTATCGTAGCTCTTTCTGAAAAAAAAAAGTTTGTATATTGTTTTATGTAATGTTCGTCGGTGAATCTTTTGTGCGCTATGGGTTTGTGTCTTGGTAAGTTTTTACAAAAACTTCCTCCTGTTTTGTATTGGAAACTTTGTTTTCTTTTCTTTTCTTTTTTATGTTATTGGTTTCTTAACCACCTTTCAACAACAGTGGAAGTTAAGTTTTTAGTAGAATTTTTTTTTTTCTTCTGTAGACAAAATTTTAGGAAACACAAATTCTTGAATTTTTTTTTATTGTAGTGTAGACTGAACCAAAGTCTTCTAGTTCGCACCATATCCAGCCAAGTAGTAAGTTTTCTGACAATTGCATGTTTTTTTTTCTGCTTTATTTCTGATCTCAATATGGTATGTATTCCAGGTTAGCATGGAGAGTAATGGAAAGGGCGTCCCCATTGAGGGTCTCGTACTTCCCTTTGAGGCTGGCAAAATAGATTTTGGTGAACCATGAACAAATGGTCAGCAAAACGTCTATCAGCTAATCCGTCAGGTATAAAGATAGTGAAAACAGGTATTCAACTTCAGATTAATGCATTAATTCTGGCAGGACAAAATAAACCAGGTGTTATACCTGGGCATGCACACATTAATTATGCTTGAAACTAGAAATTATAAATTTGTCTATGTTTTCTTCTAAAACATTTTTATAATTTTCTGGCACTAGATTTACTAAATTCCTATAGTTGTACTTCAGCATTGATATGAATGTGCTCTAATACGAGCATGCGTAAATTGATTCAGTTTAACACTAGATACTTAAACTTTGTTTGTGTTTGGAAATTAGTTTATTCCCTGAATATATTGATTTTCTTGTTCTGCTCTATATTTGTCAAAAATTTCTAGTATCTGAATTTTCTTCTTAAGTGTTGGTCATACTTCGATAATGTCACGACCCGCACCCTAGAGTAAGGGCACGAGAAGTGGGTACGTCCAGCCTACGCCGCAGTGTCGGCGGTAGAACGCTGTCCTAGGTCAATCATCTAACAATACCAAAGTACCTGTACAGTTTATACTCTCCGAATGGAGGTGACATAATAATATACATCTCAATCACATCTAGGGTAGAAGAACGAAAGACAGATAGATAGATAGTAACTCAAGAGAACAGTATCATAGATGAATAAGTCTAAGTGTCTAGTACAACATAATATCCAGAATGTCGACCCAATATACAGAATAAGTCTAAGAGTCTATACATCTCAACGTCTCGAAATACAACTCAAAATGTGAGACAAAATGATAACACAGAAAGACTGTCTAGCTAAACTAGCCTAGACTACTGGGGCAACATCCTCAGCTGCAGGTGGATCCTGCTGGGGGTCCACAACATAAGTATCATCTAGTCCTGCTCCATAATAGGTAGTCACCAGGACCTCATCCTCATCCTCTGTAATATTTTCAACAGGTCCAGTCAGGACAGGAACGAGCACAATACATCTCACGCAATGCATAATATGATAGGAAATATAAAGCATGCAATAGAGTAAAATACAGGAAACGCTGAAGGAAGATACATGTAGCAAAAGAGATAGCTGTAAAGGAAATATCTACTATATATAGAGAACTGTAAGTGGCTAGTGATGTAGAGCACAAGATAGGCATGTGAATGGCTAGAATTTATACATGATTACACTACTGAGTTTGCACATGATTACACTACTTTGGAATTATTCACATGTCCACTTCTACTCCCCCGTTTCTCCAATCAATACACAAGGATCCATTCATGTTACGTTAAGATTCATGATAAGCCCATAATTGGGTGATACGTGAGTGATTCATGAAGATTCATGAAGGCTCGGTGATCATGAGAGTACATGAGTCACTAGCTGATACATGAAGATACATGATAATAGAAGCATGAGATACATGATGTAAGTGAAACACACGTGACAAAAATATCTGATGCTCCCGAGGGGGATAACATCTCATGAAAAGATCCATATAGTACCAATCCGTGATAACGATCGTGTCAGCATTAAGTAAAGTAATCTAGAGCAAGAATATAAATCCTGACAAGTATGAAACGGTCAGAGAATGTACTCTCCTGATAACTGAATGTCTGAAGAGGATATACTGTCTGAGGAGAGGTGTATGGCTCCTAATCAGAGCAATACAAGTCACAATGTATCCACAATGGTAAAAATAAAATATACAATGCATACTACATGATTCTATGTCAATCTGGTCAAAAGTCAACTCTTGGTCAACTCTAATAGTCAAACTAGGTCACAGGAAGTCATACTAGGTCACAGGGAATCAACCTAAGTCAAATAAAGTCAAACAAGGTCAAACAAGTCAAGGTTAGTCAAATCTAGGTTAAAGTCAACTCTTGGTCAATATTCAAATCAAACTAGTCAATTACTAGTCAACATGATCAATCTGGGTCAAGTCTAGGTCAAACCAACTAAGGTATTGGTCAAACAAAGACTAGTCAGCAAGGTAATTAGGTCAAACAAAGACTAGTCAATAAGGTAATTGGGTCAAACATAGTCAGACTAGTTAAACTAGTCATTTTTAGGTTAACCCTAGTCAATTCTAGGTTAACTAGGTCAAATTTGACCTAAGGTTGACTTTGGTCAACCCTTAGTCAACAAGGGTCAATTTGTAGGTGTTTAGGTCATTAGGTCAATTAGGATTAGCCCCAAAGCCATAGGCTAGTATCTTGGCCATAGGCTATTGTCATAGGTTTCCATATAACCTATACTTAGTAAGTCACAATATATACATATATCTATATATATATCAATATGAATACTATATATATATAATACAAATCACCCACATATATATATATATATATATATATATATATATATATATATATATATATATATATATATATATATATATATATATATATATATATATAAATATATATAAAAAATCACCCACATATATATATATATACAAATCACCCACATGTATATATATACAAATCACCCACATATATATATATATATATATATATATATATATATATATATAAAAATATATATATATATATATATATATATATATATATATATATATATATATATATAATAACACTATGTATATCTAATACAATATATATATATATATATCATATATATATATATATATATATATATATATATATATAAAAATATATATATATATATATATTGTATTAGATATACATAGTGTTATTATATATATATATATATATATATATATATATATATATATATATATTTATAAAACTTATATATATATATTACATATATAGAGAGGGGGAAGTGAGAGAGGGACATAGAGTGAGAGAGAGAGTGAATGAGAGAAGAGTGAAAGAGAGAGAGAGAAACTGAACTGGAGGGGGGGAAGTCCCAGAATTCCTGGAACCAGGAATTGCCCCCAACACACACACAGTTACACATATATACATACATATGTATATACATACACAACTACCTATACACACAACTACAAATCCTCAAGTCTCACCTACACTCACACACACAATACACACACACACCTAATATATACATACATGTATATACACATGTATATACATGTATACACCCTAAAAACTCACATACACACACATATATACATATACATATGTATACAACACTGAAATATATATATATATATATATATATATATATATATATATATATATATATATATATATATATATATACATGTATAAATCATAATAAAAATCAAATCAAAACTCATTTTTGAAAACTGGAAAATAATCCCAAAATCTGGAAACTGTGGACTGTGCATAGGTAAATAGGGTAAACACAAAAACACACATGTAACCGAGCTAAGGCTCGAATCCCAAGGTTGGTAACTGTGTCCCACAGTGTCCTCTAGTGTCTAGGGGGCCTGACACGACACCACGACACGGTTTGACGTGTCCAAAACTCAAAAGAACCCAATCGGGTAAACTGGGATACATACACACTATACAGCGTCGTACACGTGTTCACGTGTCTCGTGCTCACGACACAGGACACGTGAGTTGTCGTTCTCGTGTCCCTAGGTTCGCCTAGGGTCAGGCTACACACCTAGGACCCTAACACGCACCCACGTGTCGCCGTGTCCAAATGGGAAGCCCGTATCAGTCGTGAAATACGCGACTGATACGCGCGGTTACACTGCATCGTGCAGAGATGCACACGCCTCGTGGACACGACACGAGCCACGTGGGGCCTCGTGGTCATGCCCACGTGTAGCTCACGTGTTGGGCTACACACTCGTGTCACCACGAGGTGTCCACGACTCGTGTCCACGCGACACGAAGGCCGTGTCCGTGAAGAAAACGTGCGCGTGCACTGTCAGTGTGTGTCCAGTGCGAGTGAGTTTTCTCACTCGACACGACACGAGAAGCCGTGAGATTTTGGAGGCATGTTCGCAGACATTGCCCCCTCGTGTCCACCAATTTTGGCGTGTCCACGTGCTCTGTGCAGTGAGCACGAATGGTGTGGTAGCAGGGCATGCACGCGTGTGCTCGTACAGTGGGTTCGTGTCCATTTTGGACACGGACACAGCACGAAAACGTGCTCAGTCCACTTGGGTTGTAACCTACAAGTCTAGGGCTACACAAAAATGTAATTTGTTTTGGAAAAACACAAAAACCAATCCTTTGTGGCATTTCATCAAACAAGGGTTTTCAAACACAGATACGTGTCCGATACGGACACCAAACCAATCCTAAATTTCACCAAACTTAGCCTACAGTTGGGGTATACCTATATGCATGCATTTATGAAGAAAAATTAGGGTATTAACTAGGTTTATGGGTATTTACCTATTTGAGTGAAAACTCAAGAAAATACCAAGTAGGGGAGAGTGTCCTCTTCTCTTGGTGATGCCCAAAGCTCCACAAATCCTTGATAGCAGGCCCTAACTAGTATCCTCTAGTGTAGGGGAGTCCAATGCAAGAAACTAGAGGTGATTTGGATCAAAAATAATCAAGTTATCAAGGTTTGAAGGTGGTGGATTTTCTAGGTTTAATTCATGTAAAAATTGATCATGAATGGAATGATAGGTTAATATAGGAAGGGGGGTAGTGCTTGGCTGCCATGGGGGTAGGGGAGAGTGTCCTGCCACCTTGCAAACTTAGCCCCTAAGTCTTTGACTAAGGGGTTAGATATTTAGGTTCTAAAATATCTAAAAAGTGAAATATCTAGATATTTATCTAACTAGATATTTATACATAAAGCTAATATCTAACATTAGTCTTCTAGGTTAGTTGCTAACCCCTAGATTAGGCTAAACTAGGTTAGGGACTAACATGACACTAATCAATAATTAGACAATAATAAAAACACATAAATACAAATAATTCCAAGTAAATCCTAGAAAATTACCAAAATATCCTTTAGGCTAAAAAGCCCTAATTTGATGTTCTAAACCTATGGCTAGGCTCACATGATCATGGTTAGTCTCTAGGTTATGAAATCTCTAGGGTTTACACTAGGGTTATACTAGTAAAATCACAAAGTCATAAGTCGTGTCTTAGAAAATAGTTTTAAATAACTAAAAATCACCAAAATCATATTATGACTAAAATACCACTAATAAATAATAAAAATAATAAATTTTCAAAAATACTCCAATTTCAGAAAACTGGGTGTTACAAGTCTACCCACCTTAAAATAATTTCGTCCTCGAAATTTAGATGGTCGTACTCCTCCTAGGTCAAACCTCCAACAATCAGGGTCGAAGCCACTACCTAGGCAACATACAAGGTCAACAAGCAAAATATGGGTAGTAGACCTATACTGGATCATGTCCAAAAATTGGCTGGCAGTTTTAGGTCATAAGGTGCCCTTAATCCAAATCGAAATCAAAAGTAACTTTATGGGGTAAATCAGGGTGGAGTCTCGGGTCAGGAAAATTGTACTAAGCAAATGAAGCACACAATGGTATGCCTGAGTGGGACACTAAGGTCATAGGTGTAGAGTGTCTTGTCTAGGTCATATATGTGAAATTAGTTTTGAGAAAACAACTAGTCTTGTGCTCCTAACTTAAAAGTCACGGTAATGTGCCTACGATGATCATAATTTAGAGTAGGAAAAGTCTATGTTACCTAAATTGGACCAGAAATTATGACGCAATAGTGGTACCAAGGGGATAGGTTAAATGGGACAGTCTGTGGTCTCATCTAGGTGCACTAGTCATTCTAGATCAAGACTGTCCTATGGTATCAAACGTACAAGCAATCTAGGGTGTCCTAATTGGGATGGTAAGGAAACAACAAACATCAAGGCTATAGGGCCGTCTACCATCCTATATAAAAATTTGTCATTAACAAGTAAGTGAGAAATTATTAAAAGTTACTATTCCAAAAAGTGGTAAAAGAAAATTGAAAATTTAGGCACAAACAATCACAAATAGATTTTAGTCTTGACACGATCTAAGTTGATCAATTTCAGGATTAATCGAGATTTGGGCAAGGTGGAAAATCAATGAAATCAAGTATGAGCACGAGCATCCAATGATGAAGATCCAGGTCATGATTAAATTTAATTCAACTGGATACGAATACGAGATTCATAGGCGATAAAATAATTCCAAGGAGAATTGTCAAGACTGTTGCGGATAAGATTCTAGGGCAAGTTTAACTATGCCTCCATCCACGTAGATTAATATATGAAAAAGCGAACCAAAACGCAATAGGTTGATCAGACCATCATGCGCCGGTTCTGATTAGATAATATGTTAGTGGGTGTACACCCAATAAAATATATCATGATCAAGCTCGAAAAGGATAAGCTTGTAAAATTAAGGATAAATTTATAGCATAAGATATAAGTAAGGGTGGAAATGATGAAAGAAAATACATAGTCCAAGATCCTTAACCAATCGGGTCAAGCATTCAAGATAAGGTACAAGGTTAAGTATTCAAGGATTCAAACAGAACACCATCACATGCCAGTTCGAAAGAATTGAGCCAAGGTGGATCTCTAATTGAAATAAGAATTAATTTAGTATCACGGTAGAGGTTATAGTTTATCTATTTGACCAGAAAATCATATCAAGAAAATAGAGTACAAGAAGACGGGTTTTAGTAGGACATGGAATACCTACATGAAGATAGGCTAGTCTAGGTCTTACATGTGAAGTTTGTTGGGAGGTAACAGCTAGTATTATACTCTGAATATCTAAGTCACGGTAAAGGACATCCAATGATCTAGAATAGAAAGTGGGAGTTCAAGACGTGATAATTGATGCAAAAATTAAAGAAGATCAAATTAACCCATGGAATAAAATTAATTAAGAATCTAGTAAATAATTTAGGAACACAGTCCTAGGGATAGATAGGCTACTAGATGAATATAGTTAGGGGTTCGATAAATCAAAGGTCAAGGTTAGAAGATCTCAATAAGGTCTTAATTTGAGGAAATGTCGAGTAAGTCAGGTTTGGGATACAGTCACACAGTTTGGTAGAAAGAGTTTAAGCAAGATGCAAAAATAGAGGGGACAGTTCATTTCAAGGGAAAGCAATTAGCAAGAGAATTAGATGGCAAGAAACAGATGAGAGTTTTCTCATAAATGTGATTGAGTACCTTAAAATAAAAAAAATTTAATCTAACACAAAGAAATTTAAATCAACAACTACAAATATTTTAAAATCATCTACTAATACCAGGATTCAAAGTTCTACAGTCCTCCAAAATCAAATTCAATCAAGGGAAAAGAAGTTTAAATCGTAATTCAAATGAGATTCTCAAGGGTCATCCCAGGAATCTCTCAAGATATCCTAACAATGATTGAGTATCCTCTCTCACTAAGCCTATTCCTCAAATCCTATCGCAGGCTGTAGTGATACTCTAGTTCGAATATCACTACATAAACTCGACCTGCATGGGCCACCACTAAAAACGTGTCACGACCCGCACCCTAGAGTAAGGACACGAGAAGTGGGTACGTCCAGCCTACGCCGCAGTGTCGGCGGTAGAATGCTGTCCTAGGTCAATCATCTAACAATACCAAAGTACCTGTACAGTTTATACTCTCCGAATGGAGGTGACATAACAATATACATCTCAATCACATCTAGGGTAGAAGAACGAAAGACAGATAGATAGATAGTAACTCAAGAGAACAGTATCATAGATGAATAAGTCTAAGTGTCTAGTACAACATAATATCCAGAATGTCGACCCAATATACAGAATAAGTCTAAGAGTCTATACATCTCAACGTCTCGAAATACAACTCAAAATGTGTGACAAAATGATAACACAGAAAGACTGTCTAGCTAAACTAGCCTAGACTACTGGGGCAACATCCTCAGCTGCAGGTGGATCCTGCTGAGGGTCCACAACATAAGTATCATCTAGTCCTGCTCCATAATAGGTAGTCACCAGGGCCTCATCCTCATCCTCTGTAATATTTTCAACAGGTCCAGTCAGGACAGGAACGAGCACAATACATCTCATGCAGTGCATAGTATGATAGGAAATATAAAGCATGCAATAGAGTAAAATACAGGAAACGCTGAAGAAAGATACATGTAGCAAAAGAGATAGCTGTAAAGGAAATATCTACTGTATATAGAAAACTGTAAGTGGCTAATGATGTAGAGCACAAGATAGGCATGTGAATGGCTAGAATTTATACATGATTACACTACTGAGTTTGCACATGATTACACTACTTTGGAATTATTCACATGTCCACTTCTACTCCCCCGTTTCCCCAATCAATACACAAGGATCCATTCATGTTACGTTAAGATTCGTGATAAGCCCATAATTGGGTGATACGTGAGTGATTCATGAAGATTCATGAAGGCTCGGTGATCATGAGAGTACATGAGACACTAGCTGATACATGAAGATACATGATAATAGAAGCATGAGATACATGATGTAAGTGAAACACACGTGATAAAAGTATCTGATGCTCCCGAGGGGGATAACATCTCATGAAAAGATCCATATAGTACCAATCCGTGATAACAATCGTGTCAGCATCAAGTAAAGTAATCTAGAGCAAGAATATAAATCCTGGCAAGTATGAAACGGTCAGAGAATATACTCGCCTGATAACTGAATGTCTGAAGAGGATATACTGTCTGAGGAGAGGTGTATGGCTCCTAATCAGAGCAATACAAGTCACAATGTATCCACAATGGTAAAAATAAAATATACAATGCATACTACATAATTCTAGGTCAATCTGGTCAAAAGTCAACCCTTGGTCAACTCTAATAGTCAAACTAGGTCACAGGAAGTCATACTAGGTCACAGGGAATCAAACTAAGTCAAATAAAGACAAATAAGGTCAAACAAGTCAAGGTTAGTCAAATCTAGGTTAAAGTCAACTCTTGGTCAACATTCAAATCAATCTAGTCAATTACTAGTCAACATGATCAATCTGGGT